>CM024764.1:20392325-20528603 GCA_014218235.1 Colocasia esculenta | reverse complement strand
TGCACAGCAGTTGGGAACGCGACGTAGCCGTGCATCGCGACCTGAACACGACACAGGTGGCCGTTGCCTTTCCACTCCCGATGTCAGCAAGCCCTGTCCCGCGCGCGACACGCGGCGTGCATGCATGCGTCAACCCAAACAGCGGCAACAAGAATGCGACCACCAGAGCCGTCGCGTTCAGAACGCGACGCACACCACTATCGCGTTCACAGGCAGAAAACCTGTCAGTGCTTTGGGCCCAATCTGTCGGCCCACGAAGCTTCACAACCGATGAGAGCACCTAAGCACAAGCTAATGGGCCACACATTGGCCACCGAATCCGCTAAGATAGGATCCGCGAAGATCCGAAAAACGTGGAACGTTACAATAAAGGATGTAGACCTTGAAGCAGAAGAGCAACTGAGCAAACCTAAAAATCTTTCAAGGAGTGTACATCCAGTGAATGTCCAAATGCCACACACTCAAAAGAGAGAAAGAGCTCTAGCCCATTCAAGAAAAAGAGCACCCACGAGCATGTGAAATCTTCTCAGCATTCAAGCTTATTTTCTCTCACATTGTAAATATGGGGCAGAGTATGTTAGCTGAGAGTTTGAGTTTCTTAGTGATTATCTAGAATAGCTCTCAGCCTGTTCTTTCGTTTCTAAGAAAGGTTTGTGTCCAGCTGTAGGGCTGTATACAGTGTTCCTCTTCCTGAGTGAAGGGAGGACCAGCAAGTTAGCTGGGGGTTGTGACCATCTAGGGTCTGTACCAATGTTCCCCTTATGTTAAGGGAAGAACTGAGTTGGGTTTTGTACTAATAGAACCGCACTGGGGTGTCACGTCCTAATAAATGTCCATTTATCGGAAATGACAGAAAAACAGACTTAAGTAATAGAACTATGATTATACAAACATCTCTCATTATTATAGCGGAAGCTTTACATACTTGACACCCCTCATTACAGTTCACAAGAGGAGTGAGAAAAGAAAACTTAATAACATCTCCATCTCTAACTTCAATACATGATAATTTATTATTGGACTCTGAAGACTAGTTGTCTCGCTCAACACACCCCCATTAAGAACTAAGCTCATCATGTTCACCTGAAAAGTAAGATTTAATGAGCTAATGAGCCCAGTAGGATTCACCCATTCTAACAAAAAAGGAGTAAGATAACTAAAGAGATGAGCAAGAAGCTTACTGGTAGCAATGTTGAATATCAAATATGACTATATGATCGTGTCAATTAGATAACAATTATAGAACAAGAGTACTGAATCAAACTTGCATAGGTAAGAATTCTAGATAATAATCACATTCTGGCTCAAGTACATGTTCAACTCATTGATAAAATAAGATGATGACCAATCAAGCATGTATGATGCATTGCCAAACATCCAAGAAATCTTTTATTGTTCTGCACAGCCATTAAACAAATTCGGGTGCTCCTCCCGGGACTGGATCAGCCCTATTGCATAGGCATATATCTCAATTGAGTCCAAAGGCCAAAAAATTGTCATCATAATTCATTTCTGTAACATATTCAAGTGGCACACAAGTATTTAAGATCTCACTAGTAACACAGAGTTGGAAGTCAATGCCAATGACTTCAGAAGATTGTAGCTATATAGGAATCAAGTATACTTGGGGTGTTCAAGAACATTCCATAATTGGATGTGAATGGAAATTGAATGGTTCTTCTCAGCTTAAGGTAGTTGGAATCCAAGAAAATGAGGGAAACAACTAGTTGGGTTAATACCAAAGTGTGTCACCTTTGGTTGGACATGAAACAATTCAGATTTAACACCATCGACAGGTGTATGTTGACAGCCACTATCCATCTAGAACAAAATTTCTAGAATCTGGTCACTGTCTATCGACAGGGCAGGGGTGGTTGTCAACAGATGAGGGCCATCTGTCGACAGATGAAGACTGTCTGTCGACAGCGACTGGTGTTTCTGCATTTCTGGGTTCTGGAAGCTTGAGGCCTGTCGACAGATGGGTTCTAACTGTTGACAGTCGCAGGTTAAACTTCTAGAAATGGTTTTACAACATCTTAGAAGACTCTTCTAAGTGTTCCTATGATTCTAAACATGATTAACAACATCTAAAGGGTCTTATTTACATCTCTAAACACCACTTACATAAAGGAAACAAATAGGACAGTAAGAGTGCAAGCTTTACACATGGGTGGCATAAAACTTATGGAAGGATGATTATTGGGAATACAACTCTTCTAAACAACATTTCCTTGCATCTTAGTAAGAAGATTTCCACAAATCTACTTGGATAAGACATGAATATTAGCTTAAACATGACTACAATGGATAAGAAAACTTTCCTAAAGATGTTTACAGAACCAAAGTCAAGTGTGAACAGGGTAAACATTTAACACAAGCTCTCTACCAAAAGAAGAAAACAAGATGGAGAGAAGAAGGAGAGAATCCTACCTGACTAAGAAAGAATGAAGGTTCTTCTCCTCTCTCCAACGAAGGAACCAGCAGCAATGGGAAGAAGAAGAAGCAGCTACGGCAGGTACAGTAGATGGAGTAGCAGCAAAGCAGCTTCAATAGAAGCCGCAGCAGCAGCTACGGCAAAGCAACAGCAGTAGCTCCCCAGAGCAATGGCAGCAGCAGCAGCTTCAGCAGCAGGGAGATTGGGAAAGTGGTGGAAAGGCCCACATGAATGGTTGAGGAGAGTTTATATAAACTCTCAGGTTCCATACATGTTTGGCACGTAGCCAAACATCTGGAGCCATAAAAACTCCTCTTACCACCACAAGACCATGATTACCTTGCAGTTTCCCATGACTTACACATATGGTAAAACGTGTAACTCTTCTAACCCAAGTGGTAATAAGCCTTATGTAGCCAAGGCTACGTAAGCAAAGTAATTAAAAAAAAATGATGTAAATAAGAGATAAATCAGCTGGTCCATTTATCCCTATGTTTTTATGCTCAAACGATATCAAATCAAGGGGAAATTTCAAACATAAGCTAATAGGAAGGTTTTACAAATTATGGTGATTTTATTTTATTTTTTAGAATTAATTTTTCACCCAACAAAAATTGCCCGAAAAATCATTACGTTGACTTAATCTTGATATCCGCACCTTAATAATTCTGGATATTTACATTTCTAATATCAGCACATTTTTTCTAGAAATTATGGTGTTTTTGGATTTCAATTTCGTTACAGAATTTCGGTGACGCCTTGTCGAAGTGCGCACCTCTGAAAATAACACTGGAATTATATTTATTAATATAAATTAATCCTAAATTAAAGATATTTATATCTCATGAAAGTAGTTATGTTTAACAATTAAAATCATCACATTTTATCTAAATTTTCACTAAATAAAATTTTGGGGTGTTACAACTCTCCCCCACTAAAGAAAAGTTGGTCCTCTAAATTTAACAGATAAGAATTTAATGACAAGTACTACTAACCTATAAACAGTTCTGGATACTTGGTTTTGATAGCATCTTCCAATTCCCATGTTGCTTCTTCTTGTCCTCGCTTATTCCATTGGATCTTTAGTAGCGCAACTTCCTTAATCCGAAGTTGCTTGATCTTTCGGTCAAGGATTTGCATAAGTCTCTCTTCATATGCTAGATTTTCTTATACTTCTAGATTCTGGTATTCAATAACATACTCTGGATCATAAATATATTTTCACAACATTGACACATGGAAGATGTCATGAACATTGGATAATGGGGGTGGTAATGCTAGTTGATACATCATTTCCCCAACTCTCCTTAATATCTCAAATGGTCCAATGTATCTTGGACTAAGCTTTCCTTTAATCTCAAATCTCTTGATTCCTCTTCGAGATGACACTTTGGGAAAAACATGATCACCTTGATGAAATTCCAGCTCTCTTCTTTGTCGATTAGCATAACTCTTCTGTCGGTCTTGAGCAGCTTTCATTCGATCTTGTACTAACTTTATAATCTCTGTAGTTTCTTGTATCATTTCAGGTCCAAGAATATGTGATTCCTTCAATTCAATCCAACATAACGGTGATCTACACTATCGGCCATATAAAGCTTCAAATGGTGCCATTTGAATTGTAGACTGATAGCTATTATTATAAACAAATTCCATGATTGCTAAGTGGTTACTTCAGTCATTTGCAAATTCTAAAACACAGACATGACACATATCCTCAATAATTTGATTTATCCGTTCTATTTGTCCATCGGTTTGAGGATGAAATGTCATACTAAACTTCAGTTTAGTTCCCAGTGCATCTTGTAGTTCTCTCCAAAAGTGTGAAGTGAATCTTGCATCTCTGTCGGAAATGATATCCCTTGGAATTCCATGCAGTCGAACAATTTCCTTTAAGTACAAAGCTGCTAATACATTGACAGACCATTTTGTTTTGATAGCCAAGAAATGAGCTGACTTTGTGAGTCGATCAACTATTACCCATATCACATCATATCCATTACGTGTTCTGGGTAATCCCACAATAAAGTCCATACCAACACTGTCCCATTTCCACTCTGGTATCTCAAAAGGTTTTAATTTCCCTACGGGTTTCTGGTGTTCAGCCTTGATTTTCTGACATGTTAAACATTTAGCAATAAAATATACAATGTCTTTCTTCATGTTACACTACCAGAAATTTTTCTTTAAATCTTGGTACTTTGACAGCTCCTGGGTGGATGGTATAATGTGCCTGATGAGCTTCCTCTAATATTTGTTTCTTGATTTTTGAGTTATCCGGTATGCATAATCTGTTTCAGAATCGAAGATTTCCATGAGCATCTTCAATAAAATCAGGTCTGGAATTCAATTTTTCTCTGATTTCTATCAATGTGGGGTCATTGTCTTGTTGTTCTCCAATTTGCCTTAATAGATCAGATTGTACTGACAGGTTATCAATCATAACCCTATCTTCTTGTGGTTCAACTTTCAGACTCAATGTAGAGAATTCTTACAACAATTTCCATTTTTTGACTTGCAGATGAAATATTTTAGCCATGGGATTCCTACTGAGAGCATCAGCTACAGTGTTGCCTTTTCCAAGATGGTACTCAATCTTAAAATCATAATCTTTGATATATTCCATCCATCTTCTTTGTCTCATGTTCAATTCCTTCTGTGAAAATTTTATAGTCATAGTACACTATGAATTGAGTATCATACAAATAGTGTCTCCAGAGCTTTAGATCAAAAATTACTGCTGCTAACTCTAAATCATGTACTGGATAATTTTTCTCATGATTCTTTAATTGCCTTGATGCATAAGCAATAACTTTTCCTTCTTGCATCAATACACATCCTAGTCCGATATTCAATGCATCGGTGTAAACTTCGATTGTTTTCCTTCTACTGGCAAGGCTAAAACTAGTGCGAATGATAAACATTCCTTCAACCTTTGAAATGCATATTCACAATTCTCATTTCATTCAAATGTAGTTCCCTTCCGAGTTAGTTGCGTAAGAGGTGAAGCAATTCTAGAAAAATCTTTAACAAACCTCCGGTAGTAGCTAGCCATACCCTGAAGCTTCTAATTTCAGTGATATTCTTAGGTTGTTCCCACCTCTGAATAGCTTCAACTTTAGAGGAATCTACTGACAATCCCTCTCTAGAGATGACATGTCCTAAGAACGTTATTTGTTCCAACCAAAATTCACATTTACTAAACTTCGCATACAACTTATGGTCCCGTAGTAATTGTAAAGTAACCCGTAAATGTGCTTCATGTTCTTCCATACTCTTAGAATAAATCAATATGTTATCAATAAATACAACCACAAACTGATCCAAATATGACCTGAATACATCATTCATCAATCGCATGAAAGCAGCAGGTGCATTGGTTAATCCAAACGTCATCACTACAAATTCGTAATGCCCATATCTACTTCGAAAAGCTGTCTTGTGAATATCTCCTTCCTGAATTCTTAGTTGATGGTACCTAGATCTAAGATCAATCTTTGAGAAATATTGAGCTCCAGACAATTGATCAAATAGATCATCAATTCTAGAAAGCGGGTATTTATTTTTTATTGTTAACTGGTTCAATTGTCTATAGTCTGACATGTTAACAAACAATACTGGAGCACCCCAGGGAGATGTACTGGGTCTAATGAATCCTTTCTCCATTAGTTCCATCAATTACCTTTTTAATTCTTTCAATTCTTCCATTGACATTCGATAAGGTGTTCTTGAAACTGGTGTGGCTCCTAGAACCAATTCAATGGAAAATTTTACTTCTCTACTAGGTGGTAATCCAGGTAATTCCTCAGGAAATACATCGGAAAAATCTTTTACTATCGGGATATCCTTCAATCTTGTAGTATTCTGATTTATTAATGTCACAAAAGCCAAATATCCTTGACACCCTTTTTGTACCAACTTGCATGCTTTAACTGCCGAGATTATGGGTATACTTCTTACACGAGGTTTATCAAAAGTCATGGAGTAAACCTCCTTACCCAGAAAAGTTACTTGCCTTAATCGGCAATCCAAATTTGCATGATGTTTAGATAGCCAATCTACCCCAAGGATTACATCATAATCCCACATATCAAGGCATATCAAATTACCTAAAAAATTATATCTTTAACTAGAATTTGACTGGCAGGGTAATATTCCTTAAGTTTCTTACCTTCACTTAGAGGAGTAGCTACTTCAAGTTGTATAGGTAATGGGACTGATTGTATTCCAAGGATCTAGCAAATTCTTGACTAATAAAGGAATGTGTAGCTCCTAAATCAATTAAAACATATGCAGGTTTAGAGTTTACTAAAAGTGTACCTTCAATAAGTCCGCCCTCTTGCGGAGATTCAGGTTCCACTTCCTGAATAGCTTGTAGACGTCCTTGCTTGACTCAGGGATTCTGGGTTGTTGGTGCATTCTTCATCATAGGACATTCAGGAATCCGATGTTGATTACTTCCACATCGGAGGCAAGCACCCAACCTACGCCAACAATTCTCAGTCTTATGTCCAGTGAGATGGCAATGACGACAAACATCTGTATTCCCACCTGGAGCTTTTCTTGCTTTCTTGGTGGACTGCTGTACTTTCGGGGCATTTCCTGTCTCAAACTTCCTTTTACGGTCAGAAGAACTTTCACCAGACTTTCCTCTAATCTTTTCCACTATTTCATTGTCAGCTTCTAAAGCCAAGGCTCTTTTAACCATTTCAGAATATGTGGTAATTAAATGAGGTGTTAACTGAGTAATGAAGTTTGGTCGTAGACCATTCATAAATCTTTTTGCTTTCAATTTCTCTGTGGCTACTAAATGAGAAGCATACTTAGATAGTCGAGCAAACTGCACTTCATAATCTGACACGGTCATTCTGAGTTGCTTTAGATTAGCAAACTCATTAGCCTTCCTTTCTTGAACAACCTCAGAAAAATACTAATCATTGAACAACTCCACAAATTCCTCCCAACCTACATGATTTGGATCCTCTATAGTAGATTCTACAGTTTCCCACCATGCTCGGGCATCACTGTCCAACTGGAATGTTGCTAGATGTATCTTATCCTCTTCTGCACATCAGATCACCTTAAAAATTCTTTCAATGTCTTTTAACAAATTTTCTGCCTCATCCGGATCCGTGCTACTTGCAAACCTTGGAGGATCTAGACTTCGAAAATCCTTAAACAAATTTGTTCCATTATGAGTGTTGTTCTTAGCCACTGTCCTCATCACTTGGGTCAAATCATGCATTGAGCTTTTCATCTTCTTCCAATTTGCATCGCCTCCTTCCATAACTATTTTAAGGAAATATCTGAGACATCCAACAATTCATATTGATATCATCACCCAAACCAATACACACATTCATCACATACAAATTTTCTGTCATCATATAACATACATACTTTTCATTGACAAGTCAAAAATATTTACATTACCATCATTCTTATCCTAATAAGCCAAAATATTTACATCATCCTTAGTAAGCAGAAAATATTTACAACATCATCACCACCCTTAACCTCCCATCACACACTTACATAGAAAGCTATATATACAACCCACTATTAACAAAAGAGAGGTTAACAAAAGTAAGTTTCTAATTTCCTAGCTTGCTTCAAGTTTGGGTGGCAGATTCCATGGACGACTGTTGTTCACCCCCAGGCCCATGGTACAACTCTCTCGCTGCTTCAGACAACACCTCCCAATACCCTTCAACCTGATGGAGTAGCATATCCTATCCTATCCAGATTGCACATAATTTGGGTCATAGTCTCCAAGGAAGCACGGGGATTTCCCGCCAGAAATGCTCCAGCAGTTAGCTTCAATACTTCCTTTTTTATTTGCACATGTGCTTCCCTTTGGACCTGAGCATATAACTCCACATCCTATTAGAGCAATTCCATTGCAGACACTAGCCGTTCTTGAGCATTCATATCCATTCTGTAGGAAACAACAAATTAAGTATATATACATATACAAAATCACTATTACCTTTATAACTAATCCCAGATTTCTACCCCAACTCACTGGACATTCCCTAAGTTTACGGAACCTAAGGCTCTGATACCAAATTTATCTGTCACGTCCTAATAAATGTCCATTTATCGGAAATGATAGAAAAACAGACTTAAGTAATATAGAACTATGATTATACAAACATCTCTCATTATTATAGCGGAAGCTTTACATAACACCCCTCATTATAGTTCACAAGAGGAGTGAGAAAAGAAAATTTAATACATCTCCATCTCTAACTTCAATACTAGCAAGATAATTTCTTAGACTCCAAGACTGGTTGTCTCGCTCAGCACACCCCCATTAAGAACTAAGCTCATCATGTTCACCTAAAAAAGTAAGATTTAATGAGCTAATGAGCCTAGTAGGATTCACCCATTCTAATAAAAAAGGAGTAAGATAACTAAAGAGATGAGCAAGAAGCTTATTGGTAGCAATGTTGAATATCAAAGATGGCTATATGATCGTGTCAATTAGATAACAATTATAGAACAAGAGTACTAAATCAAACATGCATAGGTAAGAATTCTGGATAATAATCACATTCTGGCTCAAGTACATGTTCAACTCATTGATAAAATAAGATGATGACTAATCAAGCATGTATGATGCAATGCCAAACATCCAATAAATCCTTTATCGTTCCGCACGGCCATTAAAGGAATTCGGGTGCTCCTCCCGGGACTGGATCAGCCCTATTGCATAGGCATATATCTCAATTGAGTCCAAAGACCCAAAAATTGTCATCATAATTCATTTCTGTAACATATTCAAGTGGTACACAAGTATTCAAGATCTCACTAGTAACACAGGGTTGGAAGTCAATGTCAATGACTTCAGAAGATTGTAGCTATATAGGAATCAAGTATACTTGGGGTGTTCAAGAACATTCCATAATTGGATGTGAATGGAAATTGAATGGTTCTCCTCAGCTTAAGGTAGTTGGAATCCAAGAAAATGAGGGAAACAACTATTTGGGTTAATACCAAAGTGTGTCACTTTTGGTTGGACATGAAACAATTCAGATTTAACACCACAGACAGGTGTATGTTGATAGCCAAAGAGTGACTGTCGATAGCCACTGTCCATCCAGAACCAGATTTCTAGAATCTGGTCATTGTCTATCGACAGGGCAGGGGTGGCTGTCAACAGATGAGGGCCATCTGTCGACAGATGAAGACTGTTTGTCGACAGCGACTGGTGTTTCTGCATTTCTGGGTTCTGGAAGCTTGAGGCCTGTCGACAAATGGGTTCTAACTGTCGACAGTCGCAGGTTAAACTTCCAGAAATGGTTTTACAACATCTCAGAAGACTCTTCTAAATGTTCCTATGATTCCAAACATGATTAACAACATCTAAAGGGTCTTATTTACATCTCTAAACACCACTTACATGAAGGAAACAAATAGGATAGTAAGAGTGCAAGCTTTACACATGGGTGGCATAAAACTTATGGAAGGATAATTATTGGGAATACAACTCTTCTAAACAACATTTCCTTGCATCTTAGTAAGAAAATTTTGTTGGGTTCATATTCTGGAAACTAAGTGAATTCACATTCTAAATGATAAATGTTAATCACAATGTTTTTAAATGATGAATGAGTTGAATTGAGGTTTCATACATGCCAATTAACATGATACAATATTTGGTTATCTATGTCTTCATTATACCTAACTATACATGTTTTATCATGTAGGTACAAGTGCATATAACCAAGCCTTCACAAATCATGAGAAAATGATCACAAGTACATTATATACATGTACCTGTCGACAGACCCAAAGGCATATGTCGACAGATGCCACAGTTGTGATCGGACAGAAAAGTACTAAGTTCAGAAAAAAGAGCACCTGTCGACAGATGCTCAGAGACCTGTCGACAGATGTCACAGACAGAAATGCCAGAGTTCTGTGTTTTGGAAAAACTGACTTGTCTGTCGACAGATGGATGTCGCCTGTCGACAGATGCCACAGGCTAGAACTACCTGAAATCTGTCTATTGCAAATCTATTGCAATCTGTCGACAGACACTCAATACCTGTCGACAGACGCAGAGAATCTTCAAATACGGAAACCTTCCTTCATAACCGAGATTGTGTTTTCAAGTCCCACGACTCTCCATATGAAAACACAACTATATAAGCATCCTTTAGAAGAGAATCTCGTACAGAAGCAGCCACAACCAAAAACCCTAAAGCCAAGTCCAAGAGAAAAGAGTTGCTGCTGCTCTACTTCAAGTCTACAGTGCAGAGACCGGAAGATCTGTTGATCCTGCAGTACTGAAGATAGATCGTCGTGGATTCAACCTTCTCCATCAATCCAAAGCAGTCAAGTCGAAGTTTGAACTCCATCCAGACGTTCTCAGAAGAGTTCCACATCAGGATTTACTCCTATACTCTGAACTCTTCCTGTTTCACAATTCTTATCAATCGTGCGTGTGTTTGTGTGATTCAAGCGTCTCTTATGCTTGAGATCATGTGTGTGTGTTGTTCTGATCGTGGGTGCACATCAGAAAACACGTGTGTGTGTGTGAGTTGTAGTCACCGAACTCGCTCATAAGCAGTTTATTCTGTGTGTGTGTGTGTGTGCCGTGGACGTAGGATACACTGTTGTGTACTCTGAACCACGTAAATCTGCGTGTCGCGTGGTTTGATCGTTTCTACGATAGATGTTTGATAGGCACGTTGCATATTCACACGCTAGATAGGTTTCTACTTCATCTACACATAGTTAGATCTTGATACTGTCTTGTTAATCTGTGCTTTAAGAAAAAGAACGTGATAATAGTTTTTAAGAGACAGTAATCTATTCAACCCCCCTTCTAGATTACTATATTGGGAATTCTGCAACCCTTCAATTGGTATCAGAGCCGAGTTTCTCTGATTTATTGCTTTATCTATTTGATCTTACGATCAGGAGATTCACGGTCAAATGGAATCTACCAAGGGGTATATGGCCGAGGGACACTCAGTGACCAGGCCACCCTTCTTTGATGGCACTGACTATCCATATTGGAAAAACCGTATGCAGGTGTTTCTACGTGCACAAAACTTTGAACTATGGAAGATAGTCAGCAAAGGAGCGTACACACTACTAAGGATGAAGATACATGGACTAAAGACCAGATTGCCAAGGGGACACTCAACTGGAGCGCCCTCAACATGATGCAGTGCGCGGTCCACCCAAAGGAGTATTCAAGAGTCTCTACATGCACCTCAGCTAAGGAGATGGGGACAAGCTCGAGTTAATATATGAAGGTACGTCTGAGGTGAGAGAATCCAAGGTAAGCATGCTAGCCTCAGAATATGAAATGTTTAAGATGAACCATGATGAGACAATTTCTGACATGTTTGCTAGATTCATGGTGTGACGGCCCTCATATACCGGTACGGTTATACCAACCCACGTCGGTATAGCAAGAGTCCTCACAGTGGGACATTTACCCAAACAATACATACAGCTGAGATACACGCGAATATACAACAGAGTAGCGGAAGTAAAAGACAACTGTCTCCATTCATTCATCATCCACATTTAACATACATGAAGTTTGAAATTAACAATAAGGAATTAAAAGTTCACATAATTTAAATTGCTGAAATGAAAATACATAATGTCCACACTTATACATTCTTTTCATGATAATTCTAATACAATGTTCAAAGTACATACTATGAAATACACAAATCACAAAGAAGCTCCAAAACTAGCTAATCTCCGCGCTCGGAGTCCGTCTCCACTGTCTCCTCCAAAGGTGCCACGTCACCAACTACACCTGTACGCCGAAGCAAGGAGTGAGTCCAAAGACTCAGCAAGAAACACTACTCATAACATACACGTATAAGTCATAGGGGTTTCTACATGCACATTCAACATTTACAACACATGGCATGCAATCATTTGAAGGTTTCAACCTATCATGAAAGTTTTACAAGTTTATACATGGATCATGCTTTCAGATTTCTAAGAATAAAACTTTACCTATCACATGCTCTCTATTCAATTTACTCATGAAACTTTGTCTTTAAAGAACCAGGACATGAGAGCTACCAACATGAACATTACGCAAACATGGAAGAAAACACGACTAGCATGGATCCTACATGTTTTTAAACACATACATAGACATTTTCACATGCTTTAAGTTGCTGTTTCACATGGTTTAATGGCTGTAAACCTACACATGAGAGCTACAATGTTGCTTAAAACAAATCATGTGAATAACCAATCATGCTATTTGCACACGTGCTCATTAATTATCCCTAACATGGATTCTAGACATTTTTACACACATACACATGATAATAACAACATGAATTTACTGATTTCACATGGTTTCAGATTTGTCTCACATGGATTTCAACAACATATTTTCACGTTTAGAATTTCACATTTTCCTTACACAAGTTTTCTCTTTCACATGGTTACTCTTTGCACATACACATTCACATTGTTCACTTACACATTTACACATGGACACATACACATTACACATTTTAGGTGCCGTGACACATAGTCCAAACCACCAAAGAAGGACATATACACATCGCATTACACATAGACGCCATCTAGGCATTCCAATGGCGACTCTTGGACTGCGCAGACCGGGAGAACAAGTCTCCACCCTAACCAGTGGTACTTGTCCACCTCCAGGATTTCCCCCTAATGCCCTTAGGGTCACTTACACATTGAACTTTCTCAGGGGGACTTTTCCCTGATACAGCTCCACTGCCCTCTACGGAAGCAGTGTCACATTGGCACAGTTACACATTACACATTTTACCGATTTTTTTACACATGGTTTACACATATCACTTTTCATCTCATTCACTTTCTCACTCACATGCACATCTCTGTTTTTCCTAACATGGCACTACAGATTTCAGGAGCTTAACACACAGAAATTTCATCATTCAAGTTAGGTTTAAGCACTATCTAATCACATTACGATATCATACGTAGATTACTAAATTTCACATGGAAAATACATAACTTCTTATATACTGGTCCAAATGACCTGAAATTTTAACCACATGCTATTTTCGGGTTCTAGATCATACACCCAATTTGTCAGATTTTTCTGAGCTAAATGAAATTTACAGTAACTAAAACACCTATTTAGCATGCTATTCACAACTTAAGTTAACATGGGGTTTAACATATCATGCGATTTTGCCACTTTCTGTTTTAACGAGATTACTATCATATACATGATTTGAGAATACAGAACTATCCTAAATCATACAATCACAAATCGATCACCACAACCATTCTTGCATGTCTTTCTAGTTATCGAACCGAATTTATTTGCAACTCATGCAAGCAATGGACAAATTATCAAAATTGAGAATACATATACTGATCTACAAATCTTCATGTTTTGACAAAACTAAGGCATTCAGACTAATCCTAACCATGAAACATGGATTGGCAAGAATTTCAACATTTCATGCTTACACATTCACGGTATAAAATTTCCTACATTCACCATCATACATCACACTCATCCACACACCATAATTGACAATATACATAGTGTATAGGGTTACCATATATCCTCATCACGGAAACCATACCGAAAATAGTCGATAGGAAGGGTAGAACAGGTCACTGTTCTGTCCAGAGGAACTTGGCGGCGGTCTCTGGCCGCTGACTCATGGTCAGCGACATGGTCGATGGACGCCTAGCATGATATCGGCGTCCATTGACCTTGCCGTCAATGCAGGTCTGTGCAGAAACACAGACCCGAGCTCTCAAACTTGGGTGAATGGGAGGGTCTAGGACTCGAGGAAAAATCCATAAAAATAATAGAAATGACCTAGACACATACGGGAACATCATGGATAGGTCACTTGCCTTTTAAAAATGCACCAAGGGATCTAGGGCTCGGTGAAGCTCTCCTTGGGCTGTCCCAAGAAGCCTCCAAATGAACTCTCCTCCGGGTTCTTGAGCGAGATCCACAGCAAGCCGAGGTCGGGGAAGCCTTCCTCGATGATCCTTCTAGCCTCCAGTTGCAGTGGAACGCCGGATCAAGCTTCAGAACTTCGGATTTTTGGGTGAAAAGGTGGGGTTTTCCTCAGTTTCTCTCTAGGGTTTTTCTTTTCTCTTTTCTCCTCTTGCAAGGGTGAAGAGAGGAGTGGGAAGAGGCCATTTCGGGTTCAGACATAAGGAGAGCCTTTCTCCCACTCATAGGGTGACTTGACAGCCTTCAGAGCCATTGGGGACAGCCCCCCAATGGCTGGCTTTCTTGTTTCAGAAGTTTGCAGCTCTGCTGCGCATGCAGGCCAGAGAGATTGGCGTCCATATCGCTGGACGCTCGGATTAGTGTTGGCGTCCATGTCTGGACGCTGACACCACCTCAACGGCCTGGGGTCGACGCCAAGATGGCCTTCGGCCAGAACTCTAAAATATGCAGAAAACATGCATACCATGCGTATACACATGCAATATGTATATGGTATTATATCCATACTATCACCATGCAATACATACATTATTTATATTTAATATAAACACATGCACACGTACTTGTACTAATTAATACGTACGTAAATATGTACATACATACACAAGCACAAATACACAAATACAATTAATGCGACGGAAATTCGAGGGCCTTACACATGGTACTTATAAATGGATTGAAAGGTCTTAAAAAGGAATACTCAGAGAGTGATTTGGTGAGTGATTTGGAACACCAAAGTCACTGTCATCGAGGATTCCAAGAATCTTTCAACAATGAAAGTGGATGAATTGATTGGATCTCTCATGACTTATGAACTAAATGTAAAAAGAAAAGAAACTGAAGAGAATCCAAGGAAGTCTATTGCCTTGAAGGCTTCCAAGAAAGTCTCTTCAGATTCCAAAAAGAGTGCCCAATAGGAAGGTTCTGAGTCTGAAACCTCCACTGATAGTGAGAATGAAGAAATGGCCATGCTCACTAGACAGTTTAAGAAGTTCCTAAAATTCAAAAGAAGAGGTTCAGAAAACTCTAAACCTTTCCAAAAGGGCACCAACAGCTTTGATTCGTCCAATAAAAAATCTGATGTTGTGTGCTATGAGTGCAAGAAGCAGGGACACATAAGAGGAGAGTGCCCCGAGCTCAAGAAGAAACTGAAAAAGGACAAGTTCGTCTTCAAGAAAGCCAAAGCAATGCTGGCTACATGGAGTGATGAAGACGATGACGAAAAAAGTCAAGCTACCTCAGGAGATGACGAGATTCACTGTCTCATGGCAAGGAGTGATGACTCCTCTGAGGTAAACTCTTCCTTTGAATCATTTTATACTACTGAATGGGAAGAAGCTTACACTGTCCTTTTTGAAAATTTCTGAGGATTCAAATCAGAAAATAAAGCACTCAAGAAGAGAGTTAATTCCCTTGTTCATGAAACCGATAATAATGATGAAATTGAATCTCTGAATAAGGTAATGACATGATGAAAATAGATGAACAAACACACAGTGAATAGATGGATAGCATGAAAATTAAGCTTCAAGAAGTTCAAAAAGAGAAAGATGATCTAATGAACTCTCTTGAAACTCTAAACAGTGAGCATGCTACTCTAAAAGAGAAATTGAAAAAAGCTGAAAAGGAGTTAAAAGGCAAATCAAAGGATCTATCTAGTTTTGTTAAGAGCAAACAAAATCTAGATGCAATCTTAGGATCCAATGTGTTTGTTGCTAGACATGGGATTGGGTTTCAAAATCCTAAGCCAAAAGAAATTGGCAAAAATCTGTTGACTGATTTCATTGATCCTACCCCAAGTTCTAGCAATCAAAATCCCTCAAAGAAAAGGAAAAATCAATCCAAGGGTAAAAACCAGGAATACCAAATTTGTTCCAACTTAGCTTAAGGAGTTTGCTACTAACCCCAAACAGGGATGTCCCAAGGAAAAACAGAAAATCCCTAAAGCTAAGTTCACTAGGCAACAAAAGGGTAAGATGCCTATGCATGCTCCTAAGAATCCAAAGCCCACTGTTGTTTATAAGCCATCATCATGTAAAATCTGTAAAAAGATTGGGCACAATGAAAAACAATGCTGGAACAATCCAATAAAACAGAAAATCAAACAAATTTGGATTCCAAAGCATTTACTGTTTGGCATGAATGATAAAACGACACCCAAAGTAATTTGGGTACCAAAACCTCTTGTCTAATCCACATGTGCAGGAATGCCTAGCAGCTCACAATCAAAACAAATGGTACCTGTATAGTGGCTGCTCGAGGCATATGACAGGCGATAAAGAAAAATTCAGTTTGCTCGTGGAAAAAGACGGAGGTTGTAAGGTCTCGGGTCTTTAGTGGATCCTTATTGGGTCTGTAGTGGTTCTGTGTGGTCGACGACAAGACCATTGTCGTTGACTTGGGGTTGACGGCTAGGGCTTGCCGTTGAGTCAAAGTCAGCGTCCAGCGATGTGGACGTTTGAGATTGAACTCAACGACATGGGATCTGGACGTCAGTCTGTAGGCGGTTCAGTAGGCGACCAGTGATGTTGACGTCGACTGGTCGGGCCTGTTTAAATAGGGCAGCCCGAGAGCAAGAACCCATCTTTCTCCTTTCTCTCCTTCCCTCCCCCACCTTTGCTTTTCTTGATTTCCGCAGCTTCTGTTGGTTGATCTGAGCTCGTGGGAAACCCCTGGATCGTGTGGCGTTGCTTGATCGGCGGGAAACGCGAGATTTTGGTGTGATTCACGCGGAGTCTTCGGGGGAATCCGGCGCGATTAGTGGCTGTTTGGGGATTTTTAAGGCTTTCTGAGGTAGGGACTTAACTCCTACAACCTTCCTCATCAAACCAGCATGCTCAATTAAGTGAATTGGTGTGCAAATCATGGTTTAGGGTTGGGTTGTATCATGCCGGGATTTTGGGTAAATTGGACAATCTAGGCGTTAGACTGTTTATTTCGTTGTGCTGGTAGTTTAGATTGATGAGAGGAAGTGTTTCCCTCCATCAGTCGAGGTTCTGTGGGTGGTTCTGCCCATGGAACTGATTTGGTTCAGTTCTGGGTTTAGGGGACTGAAGATATCAACGTCCACATCTGTTGACGTTGAGATCTTCAGGGTGATTTAAACGACAAGGTCGATTGCCGTTTAATCAGGATAAACGACATGGTGAGTGCCGTTTACCTCATATTGGCGGCAATCGATGTGGCCGTTAATCTCCTGTCTCCCAGCAGACTTGAGTTGTGTGATTAGAGGCGATTGACATGTGATGTCCGCCCTAATAGCACATGTGAGCCAGGTTTAGAGTGTGACTCTGCCTGTGCGCATGAGAGACTAGTTGTGACTCGAGATGTTTACTACTGTACGGGGTTTCAGACGTTGAGTGTGTTCCGTCTGTTGTACGCGCGTTGCGTTACCGTGTACCCGTTTCTGTTGTGTTACCTAGGCGTGGGTGCGACTCCGTCTAGACGACTAGTGTGTGGTTATCCTCCGCTAGTGAGCCAGGACGCCGAGTGCGACTCTGTCCTGTGCGTACTCCTTGTGGTGGTTTTGAGCCGGTCTCCATGAGCCCCTTCTCTACAGCTAGGTCAAGCGTAGGGGAAAAAACCGGTCGTGGACCAGACGCGAGAGAGAGCGTCTGTAGTGTGCACACGTGGCTAGGGTTGAGAGCTTCTGTGGTGACGGGACGTCGAGCCACAGACCCTAGCTGAGTCCTACTTGCTGTGTGTGTGAGTGTGTGTTACTGAGCCGCGTGGTTTACAATTTTGTGTTGTGGTGCGATGTGTACTTACTTTCAGTTTTTACCTTCCGCACTTTAGTTCAGTTGCTGATGGGGTTACTTTTCCCTACTAGGTCTCTTTTCTTGAGACTCACTCCCTTCCCTTTCAGGTGGGTCTTCGTCGACTCCCGTTCCAGGCAGTCTAGTCCAGCCACTCCGGTGTTGGTGCT
The DNA here is from genome assembly GCA_014218235.1 of Colocasia esculenta. Taxonomy (NCBI): domain Eukaryota; kingdom Viridiplantae; phylum Streptophyta; class Magnoliopsida; order Alismatales; family Araceae; genus Colocasia; species Colocasia esculenta. The sequence goes on along the minus strand of CM024764.1, from coordinate 20,510,264 downwards.
CCCTAGCTGCAGTGAGTAGTACCTTTTTGTTGTACTTCTGTACTCTGTACTTTGCTCAGACTCTGAGATGTAAATGATATGTTCATATAGTGGAATTTTACAGCTTTGCATGGTGTGTATCTTCTTACATATAGTCTCCTCGAACTTTCACTTCCTACCCTTCCGAGCTTGTCTCGTGGGTTAGCGGGTCAGAATTCGGGTTACTGGTTGTTACTGGTAATGCGGATTCTGGTCGTTACAGTTTGGTATCAGAGCCTGTCTGATGAGATATATATAAGGAAATACCCATCATGTTAACTCAGAGTATAAAAGTACAGTTGCAGCTATGTAGCCCGGAGTTAGTTAGTGTTTTATGTGTGTATTTTTGTTCTGTGTATAGTTCTATGGCGCCTAGGCGACGTCCTAGAGAGGGAGTAGCCGAGCAGGCGACTCGTCAGGAGGTTGGAGATGCTCCGCCACCTCAGCAGACGCAGCCTTTGCCACAGGACGCACATAGTGGTATTGTTCCGCCGCCGCCACCTCCCCCTCAGGTAGCTCAGGGATTAGACATGACTCGATTTCTTGAGGGGATGGCTCAGTTTGTAGCTCAGCACCGTGACGCGCCGGTACCCCAGGGTGGTACTGGGAGGGTGTTGAGAGAGTTCTTGCAGTTTCAGCCTCCTCAGTTTTTGGGCCAGCCTGATCCAGATGTAGCGCGGGCATGGTTAGATGCAGTGGAGCGGACTTTTCGTTCCATGGAGTGTGTTCCAGAGGAGCGAGTGCTGCTAGCCAGTTACCAGTTGCAGGCGCAGGCGTTGACTTGGTGGTCTGCTGAGTGGGAGACTACTTTTCAGTCTCGCCCACTTAGACAGATTCCGTGGCAGGAGTTTGTCGTTTCTTTTGAGAGAGCCTTCTGTCCTACTTACGTCCGGACGGAGAGGTTGTACCAGTTCCTGAACTTGCAGCAGAGGGACTCTACTATAGTGCAGTACATGGCCAGATTTGTAGAGCTAGGGCGTTATGCTCCGCAGATTATGGGAGATGAGGGTCTGAGGACTCAGTAGTTCGTGAGAGGCTTGAGGCCAGAGCTCAGGCAGGCGCTGATAGTTGCTCGTGTCACAGACTTGGATGCGGCCTATCAGACAGCGGCAGCGTTGGAGGTAGACACCTTGCGGACTCGTGCTCGGAGTACAGAGGTTCAGACGCAGGTAGTTCCTTCTCAGCCTCACCAGCAGCAGGGTAGTGTGCAGACGACCCCGAGGACTGCGACTTCCTATGCGTCCACTTCTACTGGGACGACGGCAAAGTCAGGATCTCGGAGGAAGTTTCGGCGTGATAGGAGGCAGGCAGAGCAGAGGCAGCAGTCGGTTGGGAGTGTTCAGTAGCCGACAGGTCAGCCTTCGCAGCAGGTACATCGTACTTTTGCTGGTCAGTGTTACCGGTGTGACCAGATGGGTCACATGGCGCGAGATTGTCCTTTGCTACCTCGTGTGCCGCAGCAGCAGACTCAATCACAGCCCCGAGTGCAGCAGCAGCAGCAGGCACCTGTGCAGCAGCGTCAGCAGACCGGAGGTTCTGGTGGGTCGAGAGGTAGAGGTCGTGTTACTCACTTGACTCGTGTAGATGCGGAGGCAGCTCACCTGGTGGAAGGTACTGTTTCAGTTTTTGGTTGTGCAGCTAGAGTTTTGTTTGATTCCGGTGCCTCTCACTCTTTTGTGTCTGAGGACTTTTTAGACTCCCTTGGAGAGTTGAGTTCGGGAGAGTCTGTTGAGTTAGCAGTAGAGTTGCCGACAGGGGACTTTGTCCTTACGTCCTACTGTCTCAGGAGGTACCTGTGCAGTTGCAGGATCAGTTGTTGTCAGCCCGTCTGTTTGCCTTGCAGTTACATGATTATGATGTGATTTTGGGTATGGATTGGTTGGAGCGGTATGGTGCAGTGATGGATTGCCAGAAGAAGAGGGTGCACTTGCGGATACCTGGGCAGCGGCGTTCTACTTCCAGGGTATCGTACCTCTTACTTCTCGCTTTTTAGTTTCTGCTTTGAGGGCAGGGAGGTTGCTTGCTTCTGGTTGTCAGAGTTTCCTAGTTTCTGCAGTGACTCTTGACCAGATTGCCTCGGGAGTGGGGGACATTCCCGTAGTGTGTGAGTTTCCGGATGTCTTTCCGGAAGAGTTGCCTGGTCTTCCGCCAGAAAGAGAGATTGAGTTTACTGTAGAGTTGGTTCTTGGCACTGTACCTTTTGCACAGGCACCGTACCGTATGGCACCAGCAGAGTTGAGGGAATTGAAGAGGCAGCTTGAGGAGTTGTTGGAGAAGGGCTATATTCGTCCTAGCTTTTCTCCGTGGGGGTCACCTGTTTTGTTTGTCCGGAAGAAGGATGGTAGCCTGAGGTTGTGTATCGATTATAGAAAGCTAAATCAAGTGACCATCAAGAATAGGTATCCTTTGCCCAGGATTGATGATCTCTTTGATCAGCTTCAGTCTGCTCGTGTCTTCTCGAAGATTGACTTGAGGTCGGGCTACTATCAGTTGCGGATTAGAGATTCGGACATTGAGAGGACTGCTTTTCGGACCAGATATGGACACTTTGAGTTTTTAGTGATGCCGTTTGGGCTCACCAATGCTCCAGCAACCTTCATGGATCTGATGCACCGGGTGTTCCACCAGTTCTTGGACCAGTTTGTCGTAGTGTTTGTTGATGACATTCTTGTGTACTCCGCTTCGGAGGAGGAGCACGCCGAGCACCTGAGGATCGTGTTGCAGACCTTGCGAGAGCACCAGTTGTATGCCAAACTTAGTAAGTGTGAGTTTTGGCTACAATAGGTTCACTTTTTGGGGCACGTGATCTCAGGTGAGGGAGTTTCTGTGGATCCAGCGAAGGTTGAGGCAGTTTTGCAGTGGGAGAGTCCCAGATCTGTGTCTGAGATTCGTAGCTTTCTGGGTTTAGCAGGTTACTACCGCAGGTTTGTTCGAGATTTTTCTCAGATTGCTGCACCCTTGACTCGGTTGACGAGAAGGGAGTTCCGTTTGAGTGGTCGGAGCAGTGTGAGCAGAGCTTCATAGAGTTGAAGCGACTGCTTACGTCGGCGCCAGTTCTTGCCTTACCTTCAGTGAGGAGGGTTTTGAAGTTTGCACAGATGCTTCAGGTGTTGGTTTGGGTGCGGTCTTGATGCAGCAAGGCCGGGTGGTGGCTTATGCGTCTCGCCAGCTTAAGCCCCACGAGGAGAGTTACCTGACCCACGACCTAGAGCTTGCAGCTGTGGTGTTTGCTTTGCGGATTTGGCGTCTTTACCTGTACGGAGTGAGTTTTGTAGTCCGTACCGACCACCAGAGTTTGAGATATGTGTTTTCTCAGAGGGATCTGAATATGAGGCAGCGTCGATGGATGGAATATCTGAAGGACTATGATTTCAGCATTGAGTATAAGCCTGGAAAGGCGAATGTAATTGCAGATGAGTTGAGTAGGAAAGCACAGATGAGTCATCTGATGCTTAGAGAGTGGCAGTTGTGGCAGTCTGCGACAGAGGGATCTTTCAGAGTTTCGTCCAGTCGTCGACAGTTTGTGTTGGGCAGTTTGTTAGCAGCTTCCGCCGTTGTGAGACAGGTTGCTGAGGCTCAGCAGGCAGATCCCGAGTTGCACAGTGTGTTGCTTCTCCCAGAGGTTGAGCTTTGTGAGGACGGGACTGTTAGGTTCCGAGATAGACTCTATGTTCCTGTTGAGGAGTCTATCAGGAGAGTCGTGTTGCAGGAGGCACATGGTTCCAGGTACTCGATTCATCCAGGGGCGACCAAGATGTACCACAGGTTGAGACGTCAGTTTTGGTGGCCTGGGATGAAGAGAGACCTAGCAGCTTTTGTTGCTAGGTGTTTGGTCTGTCAGCAGGTGAAGGCCGAACATCAGCGTCCAGGAGGACTTGTGCAGCCGTTAGAGATTCCGATGTGGAAGTGGGACCACGTGACGACTGACTTTGTTTGTGGTTTGCCGAGGACAGCTGGAGGTTTTGACAGCATTTGGGTTCTTGTGGACAGATTGACGAAGACTGCCAGATTCTTGCCTGTCAGGACTAGTTGGGGTGTGAGTAGGTTGGCCGCGTTGTACGTAGAGCGGATTGTTCCTTTACATGGAGTGCCGATCTCTATTGTGTCAGACAGGGATCCTCGCTTCACTTCTGGGTTCTGGCGCAGTTTCCAGAGAGCTTTGGGACAGAGTTGGCTTTTAGTTCCGCCTACCACCCTCAGTCAGATGGTCAGTCAGAGCGGACTATCCAGACTTTGGAGGACATGCTTAGAGCTTGTTGCCTGGAGTGGCAGGGGTCGTGGACAGTTCACTTGCCGTTGGTCGAGTTCGCATATAATAATAGTTATCACTCCAGTATCGGTTTGGCACTATACGAGGCTTTGTACGGACGACCGTGTCGCACTCCTCTTGACTGGTTCGAGGTTGGCGAGCGAGTTGTCACGGGGCCGGAGTTGGTTCAGCAGTCAGTTGAGGTAGTTCAGCTTGTGAGGCAGAGACTTCAGACAGCTCAGAGTCGGCAGAAGAGTTATGCAGATCAGCGCAGGAGACCGCTCGAGTTTCAGGTAGGAGACCAGGTGTTTGTTCGTGTGTCTCCTATGAAGGGAGTGGTGAGGTTCGGTAAGCGTGGAAAGTTGAGTCCTCGCTTTATTGGGCCTTTTACCATTACTGAGCGTGTCGGAGGTTTGGCGTACAGACTTGAGCTTCCGTCAGAGTTGGCAGCAGTCCACGATGTGTTTCACGTGTCGATGCTTCGGAGGTACCTTTCTGACGAGTCTCACGTTCTGCAGAGTGCAGAGTGGTCTGAGGTGACTCCAGTGTTGACTGTACCAGAGTTTCCGTTGCACATTGAGGATCGCCGAGTTCAGAGGTTGAGGAACAAGGCTATCCCTTTAGTTCGTGTTGCGTGGCAACGGCACTCCAGTGGTGAGTCGACATGGGAGCGGGACGATGAAATGCGCGAGCAGTTTCCGTACCTCTTTGGTGAGTCTTCTATCCTTGCGTTGTTTGAATTTTGAGGGCAAAATTCCTTAAGGGGGGAGGGCTATAAGGTCTCGGGTCTTTAGTGGATCCTTATTGGGTCTGTAGTGGTTCTGTGTGGTCGACGACAAGACCATTGCCGTTGACTTGGGGTTGACGGCTAGGGCTTGCCGTTGAGTCAAAGTCAGCGTCCAGCGATGTGGACGTTTGAGATTGAACTCAACGACATGGGATCTGGACGTCAGTCTGTAGGCGGTTCAGTAGGCGACCAGTGATGTTGACGTCGACTGGTCGGGCCTGTTGAAATAGGGCAGCCCGAGAGCAGAACCCATCTTTCTCCTTTCCTCTCCTTCCCTCCACCTTTGCTTTTCTTGATTTCCGCAGCTTCTGTTGGTTGATCTGAGCTCGTGGGAAGCCCCTGGATCGTGTGGCGTTGCTTGATCGGGCGGGAAACGCGAGATTTTGGTGTGATTCGCGCGGAGTCTTCGGGGGAATCCGGCGCGATTAGTGGCTGTTTGGGGATTTTTAAGGCTTTCTGAGGTAGGGACTTAACTCCTACAACCTTCCTCATCAAACCAGCATGCTCAATTAAGTGAATTGGTGTGCAAATCATGGTTTAGGGTTGGGTTGTATCATGCCGGATTTTGGGTAAATTGGACAATCTAGGCGTTAGACTGTTTAATTTCGTTGTGCTGGTAGTTTAGATTGATGAGAGGAAGTGTTTCCCTCCATCAGTCGAGGTTCTGTTGGGTGGTTCTGCCCATTGGAACTGATTTGGTTCAGTTCTGGGTTTAGGGGACTGAAGATATCAACGTCCACATTTGTTGACGTTGAGATCTTCAGGGGTGATTTAAACGACAAGGTCGATTGCCGTTTAATCAGGATAAACGACATGGCGAGTGCCGTTTACCTCATATTGGCGGCAATCAATGTGGCCGTTAATCTCCTGTCTCTCAGCAGACTTGAGTTGTGTGATTAGAGGCGATTGACATGTGATGTCCGCCCTAATAGCACATGTGAGCCAGGTTTAGAGTGTGACTCTGCCTGTGCGCATGAGAGACTAGTTGTGACTCGAGATGTTTACTATTGTACAGGGTTTCAGACGTTGAGTGTGTTCCGTCTGTTGTACGCGCGTTGCGTTACCGTGTACCCGTTTCTGTTGTGTTACCTAGGCGTGGGTGCGACTCCGTCTAGACGACTAGTGTGTGGTTATCCTCCGCTAGTGAGCCAGGACGCCGAGTGCGACTCTGTCCTGTGCGTACTCCTTGTGGTGGTTTTGAGCCGGTCTCCGTGAAGCCCCTTCTCTACAGCTAGGGTCAAGCGTAGGGGAAAAACCGGTCGTGGACCAGACGCGAGAGAGAGCGTCTGTAGTGTGCACACGTGGCTGGGGTTGAGAGCCTCTGTGGTGACGGGACGCCAAGCCACAGACCCTAGCTGAGTCCTACTTGCTGTGTGTGTGAGTGTGTGTTACTGAGCCGCGTGGTTTACAGTTTTGTGTTGTGGTACGACGTGTACTTACTTTCAGTTTTTACCTTCCGCACTTTAGTTCAGTTGCCGGTGGGGTTACTTTTCCCTACTGGGTCTCTTTTCTTGAGACTCACTCCCTTCCCTTTCAGGTGGGTCTTCGTCGACTCCAGTTCCAGGCGAGTCTAGCCACTCCGGTGTTGGTGCTCCCTAGCTGCAGTGAGTAGTACCTTTTTGTTGTACTTCTGTACTCTGTACTTTGCTCAGACTCTGAGATGTAAATGATATGTTCATATAGTGGAATTTTACAGCTTTGCATGGTGTGTATCTTCTTACATATAGTCTCCTCGGACTTTCACTTCCTACCCTTCCGAGCTTGTCTCGTGGGTTAGCGGGTCAGAATTCGGGTTACTGGTTGTTACTGGTAATGCGGATTCTGGGTCGTTACAGAGGTCACGTTGTCTTTGGAGGTAACAACAAAGGCTAGATCATCGGCTCAGGTAAGGTTGGTAAGTTTGCCTCCAACTCAATAGATAATGTACTATTAGTTGATGGTCTTCATCACAATTTGCTTAGCATAAGTCAATTGTGTGATAAGGGCCATAAATTGTTTTTGAATCAGATTCATGTCAAATCTTTGATAAGGAAACAGGAAGTCTCAAATTTTCTGGAAAAAGAATGAATAACATCTACATGGTTGATTTAGATGATCCAGAAAATAATGATTTATGTCTTGTAGCAAATAAACTGGATGAGCTTACATTGTGGCATCGTAGGCTTGGTCATGCGAGTTACAATGTTTTGCACAAGATCATGAGGCTCAAACTGGTAAGTGGACTTCCTGAAATCCCATTCAATAAAAATGAAAATTCTGTGATGCATGTGCACAGGGAAAACAGACCCGAAAAGCCTTCAAATCGAAAGCACCGGTAAGTACTTCCAAAGCTTATGAACTGTTGCACATGGACCTATTTGGACCTACTAGAACACTGAGTCTCAATGGCAAATGGTATGGCTTTGTCATTGTAGATGATTTTTCTAGGTTCACTTGGGTGAAATTTCTGGCTCATAAGAATGATGCAATTAATGTTTTTGAAGAATTCTTCAATAAAATTGAGCATGGAAATGTCCACAAGATATGCTCCATCCGCACTGATCACGGGGGAGAATTTGACAACAACTCCTTCACTGATTTCTGCAGGAACCAAGGAATAGAACACTTGTTCTCCTCCCCAAGAACTCCAGAACAAAACGGGGTTGTGGAGAGGAAGAATAGAACCTTGGTGGAGATGGCTCGTACGCTTCTGGTCGAAAATCAACTTGCAAGAACCTTTTGGGCAGAAGCGGTAAACACGTCATGCTACATTCTTAATCGAGCCATGGTAAGACCGGTATTCAAGAAAACTCCCTATGAGCTTTTGAAAGGTAAGAAACCATCTCTTGGATACTTCAGAGTTTTTGGTTCAAAGGTGTTCATACATAACAATGATAAAACTGATTTGGACAAATTTGAAGCCAAAAGCGACAAAGGTATTTTTCTTGGATACTCAGAACACTCTAGAGCTTATAGAGTGTTTAATCTTAAAACCAGAAAAGTGGAAGAAACTCCACATGTTGTAGTTGATGAATCTCAAACCAAATCTAACAGTTCTAATCTTTACAGGTTTCAAGATGAAACTGAAGATACAACACATGAAGAACTGCAAAGCAAACCAAATACAATCTCTAAGTCAGTTCCAAAAATAAACAGTGGCTATCTACGCAGGTACAATGATGAAGATGATGGACTTCTGTTCAGAAATGAAGATGAAGTACCTGCACAAGATCCACAACAAGAGGATGAACCACAACATGAAAGTCCTCCAGCCACCCCTCCTCCAGAACAGTCTCCTCAAGTGCAAGATCAACCCGGTCCTTCAACAATCACTAATGTGAGGTACTCTAAAGCACATCCACTTGAGAATGTCATAGGTAACATAAATGATTCAGTTCAAACTAGGTCTCAAGTTAATCAAATAGTTGAACAGGATCATTTAGCATTTGTCTCTCAAGTGGAGCCTAAAAATGTTGAAGAAGCCTTGAAAGAAAACTCATGGATTGATGCTATGCATGAGGAGCTAGGCCAATTTCAAAGAAACAATATCTGGAGTTTAGTTCCTAGAACCCCCGAAATTTCTGTAATTGGGACAAGATGGGTCTTTAGGAATAACTAAATGAAGAGGGAAAGGTGGTGAGAAACAAGGCTAGACTGGTTGCAAAGGGTTATAATCAGGAATTTGGTGTGGATTTTGAAGAATCTTTTGCACCTGTAGCTAGGCTAGAAGCAGTCAGAATCTTGTTAGCTTATGCATGTTCAAACAAGTTCAAACTATATCAAATGGACGTTAAAACTGCTTTCTTAAATGGCTACATTAAAGAGGAAGTTTATGTCTCTCAACCACCTGGCTTTGAACTTCATGACAAACCAAACCATGTATATAAATTGCACAAGGCTCTCTATGGTTTGAAACAGGCACCCCGAGCTTGGTACGACAGGCTAAGCCAATTTCTGGTAAGCAAAAACTACTCACGAGGTAAAGTAGTCCAAACTCTCTTTACAAAGAAAGTTCGCACACACATCATTGTTGTTCAAGTGTATGTGGACGACATAATCTTTGGTTCTACTAACCCTTCACTGTGTGAAGAATTCTCACATCACATGCACAGTGAATTTGAGATGAGTTTAATGGGGGAGCTTCAATTTTTTCTTGGTCTGCAGGTCAAGCAAATGGAAGATGGCTTCTTCATAAACCAAGAAAAATATGTCAAAGAGCTTCTCAAGAGATTTCAGTTTGAAACTGCAAAACCTGCCTCAACACCGATGAGCACAAGCATTAAGCTAGAAAGTGATGAGAAAGGTAAACCGGTAGATGCTAAACACTTCCGAGGTATGATCGGCTCACTCCTCTATCTTACTGCAAGTAGACCTGACATACAATTCAGTGTTTGCCTCTGTGCTAGATATCAATCTAGTCCAAAGGAAAGCCACCTAATTGCAGTTAAGAGAATATTCAGGTATCTCTCAGGTACACATGACATGGGTCTTTGGTATCCAGCAGGTAGTAGCTTTAACTTAATCTCATATTCTGATGCTGACTATGCTGGATGTAAAATTGACAGGAAGAGCACTAGTGGCTATTGCCAGATGCTTGGTGGTTGCATGGTTTCGTGGGCATCCAAGAAGCAACATTCGGTTGCCCTCTCCACTGCAGAGGCAGAATATGTTGCTGCAGGGAGTTGTGCAACACAAGTGTTGTGGATAAAAAGTCAGTTGTGTGTGACTACGACATTGACCTTGGATGCACACCAATCCTATGTGACAACACTAGTGCAATCAATCTATCAAAAATCCCATTCAACACTCTAGGACAAAACACATAGAAATCGTCATCACTTCTTGAGAGATGAGGTAGCCAATAGAAATTTGAAAATTAGCTTCATACCAACAGAATAACAACTAGCTGATATCTTTACAAAACCATTGGCTGAGGATAGGTTCACATCCCTTAGAAGAGAATTAGGCTTATGTAAAATTCAGTGACACAAATCCCAAGTCCTTGATGTATGTTCCTTGTAAGAACAACTATGGGGTATATCAAATGGTGATTTGTGGAAAAACAAGTTCGGCTTGTTTGGAAACTTTCATTATGCGTGAGAAAATATTCTCCGCCAAGTACCCGTAGTTGGAGCCCATTAAGGGACATCCATGTTGGATAAAGGGGTAAGTTTCATTTCATTAGCCAAATTACTCTGAAAAACAAACAAAAAAAATCATAAATCGAAAAATACCAAAAACAGTTTCAATTCCATGAATGGTCTGCTGAATACATGTGTGCATATCTTGCTTGAATTGAATTGCATTGCTTAATTTTGAGTCTTTTCATGAGCACACATTATGGGGGAGCTAGTTTAGATTAGATGGGTGTTATTGTGAAGGAAATCACTTCTCCGTGCTGTTCACTAACTCCTTCACATAGGATGATATTTCACATCCCTTCTATCTCTAAACTGGTCTTCAATAGGTATCTGTCGACAGCCCTTATTCCCTTTGTCGACAGAACAGCCTTCACAGAACCCAATTCTGATTTCTGTGTGCAGTTGTCGACAGTCGACAACGCATCTGTCGACAGACATGCACAGTCACTGTCCTCCAGCAAAGCCAATATTCAGTCTGTGTGTAGCTGTCGACAAACACAATCTTGCCTGTCGACAGATAACACAGTATTTCAACCAGCAGAACACCATTCATCTGTCTGTGTGTGACTGTCGACAAGCTCCTCTTTGCTGTCGACAGACACTCTTCAACTTGGATTTCAAGCCTATTCAATCAAAAATTCCTTGAGCTAGTTCTCTAAAATGTCTAAGGTGTCTATATGGTGTTAATAACATATATGATCACATCATGTGCATAAGATATTAAAGCAATTTTCAACAATCTTGTGATTTTTACATACTACTCATGTTGAGTCTAGGTTCCATCATTCTGGAAACATTTCACTATTTTCAAAAACTTAACACCTAACTCTTCTTCATAATTTACAAGTAGGCAAACATGGTTCTCTTTTTTTTTGAAAGGTATTATGATCACTGAGTTTAATGTCTACAATTGATGGATAATCAATCACTACATTGATCTTGGGTTATTACAACAATACTTGGAGAAAAGCTACCTATTTCTAAACAATTTCATTCCATTAGCTTAAAATGAATTAAATTTGGAAAAATGCAGAGCATTGATGAGTTTTTGCTAAGTAACCGGGGAGTGGGCATCACAAATGTTTACCCTCGCGTCAAAAGGCTAATTCATCAACTCTGTACAACGGTATGATGGTCACTTTCACTGAGTAAATGGGGGTACGGGCACGTATAATGTCTACCCTCATGTTCAAAGGTGTGAAGTTCTCTTAACTACCACTTTTTCCCATTGCATTAAAGAATGGCAAATAAAGAAAAATTGAAATAGTGTGAAGCCTCCACTGAGTGATAATTCCCTTGGGTCATTGATGTTTTTGAATGTCTTGACATTTAGATATTTCTCTCATTGATCCTTTGAACCTCAACTATGAGGGTTGTGTTGTCCTACACTCTAATCAATCAAAGAAAGAAGAGTAAAAGTGTTCCTATTTTTTGATCTAAGTGAGTGTTTTCTTAATGCTTCCACTTAAGACTAACTAAGTATTATGTTTGAACCATTGAGATAATTGAAGTGGCTTTTCATCTACATGTATATGATAGGTTCTTAAATATGTATCATCATCTATTCACTTAAGTAAACAGTAAACAACCACTGCTCAAGAGTTCTCTTACCAATCCCTTAAAAAAAAAAAAAAAACCAACAAGATGACCTTCTGGGAGCATCTGTCGACAGATGCAAATCAGTCTGTCGACAAACGGCGGCTGCTCTGTTTGAAAGCCACCGGGCACGCCGTTTGGGGCTGATTTGGTGGGCCATTGCCTTTTAAACTTCCCCACCTCTTTCAAAAGGCAACCCAGACCTTTTCTACCCCAACTCACCCTAAATCTTCCCTCCTTCCTCTCTCACACACCTCCTTCTCCTTTCTGGACGGGAAACCCTACCTCCTGCTTGATCTCCTTGTTTCTTTTTCTCCAGCCCTCCTTCCTATTCCTCCATCTTTGCCTCATCCCCTCCATGGCTCCCAAGGCGAAGAAGTTGGTCTCACGTCGTCGTCCCGCCTCACGCATGGGATACAAGCTAGTGGATGGGGTCGTGACCCGGGAACTCAAGGGCAAGGCACCTGCTGCTGCCGAGGATGAAGACTCCATCGGGGATGCAGATCAAACTGCTGATGAAGAAGATGATGAAGACTCCCAGTCAGAGCCACTAGATGCTCCGGGAGATGCTGGTGTTGATGTAGCTGCTCAGCCCTCCATTCGAGATTTGATAGCACAGCTACAAATGCAGATGACACTGGCTTTGAGAGGCTGAATGCAAGAATGGATACCTTGGACACACGCCTTGACAGACTTGCCACTGAGCGTCATGCCACCCATCGAGCTCCTGAAGATGATGCTGCATAGATAGATTTGATGTCTAGGAGTGGGTCATGTCATGTATTTTCATTTCAGTCTGAGTAATGTCGTTTCTCTCTTATGTTATTTCATGTATTTTCTCCTTCACTTCATGTTATTTCAGTCACACTTTTGTCATGTGAATGCTTCACTTTCCTATGAATGAAATCACATGTTCTGTGCAAATCTCAAAGTGTGATTGTTGTCTCTACTTTTGATGTTGTCAAAAGGGGGAGAAGAAACCTCAATTGCATGAGCATTAATTGAATAATTTTGTCATCATCAAAAAGGGGGAGAATGTTGGGTTCATATTCTGGAAACTAAGTGAATTCACATTCTAAATGATAAATGTTAATCAAACAATGTTTTTAAATGATGAATGAGTTGAATTAAGGTTTCATACATGTCAATTAACATGATACAATATTTGGTTATCTATGTCTTCATTATACCTAACTATACATGTTTTATCATGTAGGTACAAGTGCATATAACCAAGCCTTCACAAATCATGAGAAAATGATCACAAGTACATTATATGCATGTACCTGTCGACAGACCCAAAGGCATATGTCGACAGATGCCACAGTTGTGATCAGACAGAAAAGTACTAAGTTCAGAAAAAAGAGCACCTGTCGACAGATGCTCAGAGACCTGTCGACAGATGTCACAGACAGAAATGCCAGAGTTCTGTGTTTTGGCAAAACTGACTTTGTCTGTCGACAGATGGATGTCGCCTGTCGACAGATGCCACAGGCCAGAACTACCTGAAATCTTTCTATTGCAAATCTGTAGCAATCTGTCGACAGACACTCAATACCTGTCGACAGACGCAGAGAATCTTCAAATACGGAAACCTTCCTTCATAACCGAGATTGTGTTTTCAAGTCCCACGACTCTCCATATGAAAATACAACTATATAAGCATCCTTTAGAAGAGAATCTCGTACAGAAGCAGCCACAACCAAAAACCCTAAAGCCAAGTCCAAGAGAAAAGAGTTGCTGCTGCTCTACTTCAAGTCTACAGTGCAGAGACCGGAAGATCTGTTGATCCTGCAGTACTGAAGATAGATCGTCGTGGATTCAACCTTCTCCATCAATCCAAAGCAGTCAAGTCAAAGTTTGAACTCCATCCAGACGTTCTCAGAAGAGTTCCACATCAGGATTTACTCCTATACTCTGAACTCTTCCTGTTTCACAATTCTTATCAATCGTGTGTGTTTATGTGATTCAAGCGTCTCTTATGCTTGAGATCACGTGTGTGTGTTGTTCTGATCATGGGTGCACATCAGAAAACACGTGTGTGTGTGAGTTGTGGTCACCGAACTCGCTCATAAGCAGTTTATTCTGGTGTGTGTGTGTGCTGTGGACATAGGATACACTGTTGTGTACTCTGAACCACGTAAATCTGCGTGTCTCGTGGTTGATCGTTTCTACGATAGATGTTTGATAGGCACGTTGCATATTCACACGCTAGATAGGTTTCTACTTCATCTACACATAGTTTAGATCTTGATACTGTCTTGTTAATCTGTGCTTTAAGAAAAAGAACGTGATAATAGTTTTTAAGAGACAGTAATCTATTCAACCCCCCTTCTAGATTACTATATTGGGAATTCCGCAACCCTTCAAATTTCCACAAATCTACTTGGATAAGACATGAATATTAGCTTAAACATGACTACAATGGATAAGAAAACATTCCTAAAGATGTTTACAGAACCAAAGTCAAGTGTGAACGGGGTAAACATTTAACACAAGCTCTCTACCAAAAGAAGAAAACAAGAGGGAGAGAAAAATGAGAGAATCCTACCAGACTAAGGAAGGATGAAGGTCCTTCTCCTCTCTCCAACAAAGGAACCAGCAGTAATGGGAAGAAGTACAAGCAGTTACGGCAGGTACAGTAGATGGAGTAGCAACAAAGCAGCTACGGCAGGCAGCAGCAGCTACGGCAAAGCAGCAGCAGCAGCTCCCCAGAGCAATTGCAGCAACAACTTCAGCAGCAGGGAGACTGGGCAAGTGGTGGAAAGGCCCACATGAAGGGTTGAGGAGAGTTTATATAAACTCGCAGGTTCCATGCATGTTTGGCATGTAGCCAAACATGTGGAGCCGTAAAAACTCCTCTTACCACCACAAGGCCACGATTACCATGCAGTTTCCCATGACTTACACATATGGTAAAACGTGTAAATCTTTTAACCCAAGCGGTAATAAGCCTTACGTAGCCAAGGCTACGTAAGCAAAGTAATTAAAAAAAAATGTTTGACGTAAATAAGAGATAAATCAGTTGGTCTATTTGTCCCTATGTTTTTATACTCAAACGATATCCAATCAAGTTGAAATTTTAAACATAAGCTAATAGGAAGGTTTTACAAATTATGGTGATTTTAGTTTAATTTTTAGAATTAATTTTTTACCCAGCAACAATTACCCAAAAAATCATTGCGTCGACTTAATCTTGATATCTGCGCGTCAATAATTCTAGATATTTACATTTCTAATATCAGCACATTTTTTTAGAAATTATGGTATTTTTGAATTTCAATTTCGTTACAGAATTCTGATGACGCCCTGTCGGAGTGCGTACCTCTAAAAATAACACTGGAATTATATTTATTAATATAAATTAATCCTAAATTAAAGATTGTTATATCTCATGAAAGTAGTTATGTTTAACCATTAAAATCATCACATTTTATCTAAATTTTCACTAAATAAAATTTTGGGGTGTTACATGGGGTTTGTTCCAGGAGGGTGGCTTCTTGACCTATAACATAAGTGAGTTTCCTTCCTACTCAAAAGGGAGGAGGACCGGCTTAGGAGCTGGGGGTTGTATATCCTTGGAGAGATTGTACCTCTGTTAGTGAAATCCTAAGAATTTGCTTGGGGACTAGATGTAGGACTTCTATTTGGAAGGGCCGAATAAGGATAAATCTCTTTGTCTTATGTGTGTTTGCTTCCGCGCCTTTAATTTTCATTGCACACACTTATTTATACTAACCAAATATTTTTAAGTGTTATTTTGTCTTTTAAATTTCAGATTACCTATTCACCCCCCCCCCCTCTAGGTAGCTTGTTGCCATCCAAGTGGGCCAACAATATTGACAAGGGGGAATATGTGCTTTACTATTTGATTCATTATTTTCTGTTGCCTAGATTTGTTTTGGTAATTGAACTTCAGCAAATTTGTGTGTGCGTGTGTCGTCCTTGCGGCATATACGTAGTTGATGCATTGTGTGTGGTAGGCTCATTTCTAGTGTGGTCTTCACATGTGTGATAGGTGGACATAGGGGCACCTTCCTTGTTTCTAAACCACCTTAAAAATCTTGTATCTCCCTTTAAGGTTTGCTCCATGTCTTCTACCACTGTTCTATAAGATAGAAAGGTTAGGAGTTCTGCTACGTGATTTAATGTTCAAGAGTCTAAAAACTATTTAGAAAGGAAAATAAAAATAAGTTGTGCTATTCTTAAATTTTGCAAGAATCGATTCAGCCCCCCCTCTCGATTCTATATATATCATTGGTATCATGGCATACCATATCTTCAATTGGTACTAGAAACACAAGAGTGATTTGTGATAGATGTCTAATCAAAACTCTTTTCATGACGGTCGTTCCATCCATAGGCCACCACACTTCGATGGTTCTAATTATACATATTGGAGATATGACTTGATGATTTTTTCATGCACAACATCATGATGTTTGGAATGTCATCGAAAATGGTCCATGTGTATTACCTGAGGATGAGAGAAAATGGACTATTGAGCATGTTAGCAAATCATGTGTCAACTTCAATGGTTTGAATATACTACTTTGTGTAGTTGATATTGACAAGTTTTCTTAAGTTACTAGATGCAAATCTGCTAAGGAGCTATGGGACAAGGTAGAGATTATCGATAAGGAAGGTGATCAAAATCAAGCTATAAGGGAAAATTGAAATTTAGAGCAAATGGATGATTGTTGCTACATGGCACTCAAAGAAGGAACATATGAGGTATAATTTGAAACTAAATAGTTTCTCCAATGATGAATGGGAACTTGCTTATACATCATTGCTTGAAACGTATAAATATGTTAAAATTGAGAAAAAAAGGATTGAAAAGGAAAATTGTATTGGCTCATATGGAAAGCCTAGGGGTGAATGGGCTATTTTGAAATATTTCTTAAATCTTACAAACACAGACACTAAGCGAGAATGTTAGTACTGTTAGTTAATGTGTGGCAGAAATAAATAGAAACAATCTCACACATAACACAAGAAAATTTATCCTGGTTCGACCATTCCAAAAGGAAGTCTTACATCTAGTCCCCAAACAACCTCTTAGGATTTCACTAAACCACCAAGCAAATCTTGGTCTTCCCTTACTCAAGGGGCTTACAACACCAAGCACATCTATTGGTCTTCCCTTCTTTACAAGGGGCAACACCCAGCTCCCCGCTGGTCTTCCCTTTTTAACAAGAGGCAAATAACACCCAGCTCTTCACTGGTCTTTCTTTCCACAAAGAGGATCGCTTGCTCAACAACCTTCTTTTCAAATGAAGAGGTACAACAATATCTCGAATAAATGATAAGGTCCTTAGACCAAGTTTACTGAAATAAGGCTTGATCTAAGATAGCGCCCAAGAGAGAAAAGATGAACAAAGAATACTTCTCTCAGATGCAAACAACTCACTCTCTTTCAGACAAGTGATCAGAAAGCAACATAGAGAGACAGAGAGATGGAGAGAGAGAGAGAGAGAGAGAGAGAGAATGAAGAAAGTTTAAAAAAAAAGATGGTTTCGATAAGTCTTGCTTTCTCTTCAAGTTTAGGATGGATGTGGGCGTTGGTATTCTCTGAAACTTTTTGATGCTTTTGTTGGGTGGATCTCTATCTCTTTTTTTTGTGATTGCATATTTTTCTTCTTTTATAGACTCTTGGCAGAAGATAGTCACTGTGTCTTTAGTTCTAGAATCTTCTCCTTCTCTTTTGTTCTTTTATCTGTAACATAACAAATCTTCCAATTGCCTCTATGTAAGCCAACCCTTAGACTCATCTTCCGTAGCCATTGGATCTTTAATGGGGATTCTTGTAGGCTTTTCTATTCGTTAATTATCCTTGAGTCCTTTGGCTTGCATGTTTCCGATGTATTAAGTTTGTGTACGTGTTGTGTACCTATAAGCATTTAATGCATAGAGACGAAGATGTTAGGTGAGATATCATGTGCCAATGAGACCCCATACCTCAACTGCAGAGGTCTAGAAATTCTACTGATAGTTTTCTATTCAGGGTAGCTCCCTTTTTGTCAGATAAGAAAGAAGGGCTATTAGTAACATGTTCATACAACATGGGTCTAAAACGTTTGCAGAGTATTTGATGTAAAGATGTGCGGGAGATCTTTTATCAAAGCATGAAACCAAATTTGAATTTGAGCAGTTTTGTGCCCAAAAGGATATTTACTAAACAATTGGGGCAGTCAAAATCTTTCATGTTTGGACTAAGGCAAATAATAATATAATTACAAAGACCAATTGATAAGATGTATAGGTTAATTGGAATGGTCTTACATAACATTTAGTCCATAAGCATGATTGATAAATAATTGATAGCAAAACATTAGTACTGAAGGCTTTGTAATACCAATTGATGTATTTTAATATTATTTTTAGCAATAGGAAGAATAATAATAGTAATTGATATAAACATGTCATTTGTTCACCAATCCATATGAAACTTCGACTTGTGATATTTATGACCTCAATTAGAACACCAATCAATAGGATATAGTGTATTTGTTCATCAATCGATAGGATAAAACATATACAACATCAATCGAAATAAAATGACACCAATCGATATGAAACTTCGACTGATTAAGACTATCAATCAGTCAGTCGAAGTGGGACTTCGGTTGGTCCACACAAACAACACTGACAATCAAAGTAGAACTTCAACTGGTAACTACTGATGATCAGTCCATCCCCATATAATTTTATTTAATTATATACAATTTTAGTGATTAACAAAACCTTAACAAATATTTTCTAACAATCCTTGTGAAGTTCAGCCACAGGAAATAATCCAAGCAAAATCTGTAAGTTATTCTCACACACTATTATTTAAAGTTCAGAGCATGCATTTCTTCTAAGTCCATATCAATTTCCTTTACAGTACATCGATTTCATAAGTGAAACAACGATTTCAGTCTCACATCGATTCTATATGTAAAACAACGATTTTGGTCTCACATCGATTTCATAAGTGAAACAACAATTTTGGTCTCACATCAATTTCATAAGAGAAACAACGATTTCGGTCTCACATCGATTTCATAAGTGAAACTCGATCTCACATCGATTTCATAAGTGAAACAACAATTTCGGTCTCACATCGATTTCATAAGAGAAACAACGATTTCGGTCTCACATCGATTTCATAAGTGAAATATCGATTTTGGTCTCACATCAATTTCATAAGTTACACAACGATTTGATCTCTATAACGATTCGATAAGTTACAACATCGATTTTGTCGTTGAATCGATTCCATAAGTGAAACAACGATTTGCTCAAACAACGATTTGCTCTCACTCAAACAACGATTTGCTCTTACTTGAACAACGATTTGCCTTAGTTAAACATCGATTTTCTTGGACAACGATTTCATATTATTATCTTTTCAGATATTCCTGATAATGTCCATACTATTCAAATATATTTTCAAAACTCTGTGGAGTTCAAGTCTTTTCCGCGCATACTAAGATTTTGATTATTCACACACGAAATCTTCTTGCTTATTTGATATATCACATAAAGTCTTGATTTGTGTGATGACAGGATATCCTTTCCAGTTTAAGCATATCATTACTGCACGACTACCAGGGTTGACTGACAACGTAGACAAAAAGGTTGTCTAGGTATCTGTGTTTAATGCATGTAGGCCTTTTGTAGTAAAGCACGTAAAGTATGGATCTGTCAACCTGTCGAAAGGATAAAAGATTCAGAAGATCTTTCCTAAAGATGCAAAGACCAATCCAAGAGTTTGCAGCTGCAAGCTCATCTCTGCATGCCTATGACCAGTCTCTCTAATGGACATAAAGCTGTGAGATAACGAGCATCTGAACGGCTACTTCAACGTCAAAATATGTTGCAGAGGATATATAGAAGACTGACGACTCCATGAAGATTACTGAAGTTTTCGAAAAGAGATAGAGCTTCACATTCAACTGAAAAAGATCTCGCAAGCTTAAGAAAGAAGAGCTGATTCGCTTCAATCCACCATTCTCAAGCTCTTAGCTCTCAGCCTTTCCTGCTTAGCCTTTGGAGAGCTTTTGTAGTTCTGAGAGATTTTCTTATTGAAAATCTTTATCTCTCATACATTGCCTCAGATCAAGCAATTTGTTGTAAGCTTGGTCTAGGGGCTTTCGCCTTTACTCACATTCCTTGTGTGTATTCCTCTTCGTGTGTGAAGAGAATGCCTGTTGGAAACAAGTGGTTGTTATTCCCTTCATTGAGGAAGGAAGACCTGTGTATCAGGTGGTAGTTTGTACCTCTTCAGGTTTTGAAGAGAAGGTCAGCTGCGGCTGGATGTGTAAGGGTCCTTAAGGGGGACAGTACCCTTGGTTAGTGAAATCCCAAGTTGTTACTTGGGGACTGGACGTAGGACCCCTTGGGATAGGAGGGCCGAACCAAGATAAAAATCTCATGTTGTTGTATGATTGTTTGTTTGCTTGTCTGTCTTCTCTCTTACTAACACTAACTATCAATTCTAGTGTTTTCTGTTAAGTGTTTTTATTGACAGATTTTATTCCAAAAGAATTTTAGCAATCCATTCACCCCCCTCTGGGCTTGCTAGCTGGGCAACAAGTGGTATCAGAGCCAAGTCTCTTCAAGAAAGAAGATCTCACGGTCTGAAGAGCAAAGATAAATGGCAGCGCAAGGGTATGCAGAAGGTCAGTATGTCAACAGACCTCCTCTATTTGATGGTGAAGACTACAACTACTGGAAGACTAGAATAGAATTCTTTCTTCAAGGTCTCGATTTCCAACTTTGGTCTATCATAGAAGGAGGAGACCTGGTAGTTCTCAAAATTAGAGAGAATTGGACAGAAGAAGACAAATAGAAGATATCTCTAAACAGCAAAGCAAAGAGTATACTGTGTTGTGCGCTAAGCAAGAAAGAGTTCAATAGGATCTCAGCGTGCAAATCAGCAATGGAAATGTGGGAAAAACTCAGGATTACTTATGAAGGAACTGACAAGGTAAGAGAAACAAGAATAGATATCTTGGTAGCTCAGTATGAAAGATTTCAAATGCAATCAGGAGATTCCATCACACAAATGTACAACAGATTCACAGATATCACAAATGTTTAGGCTGGACTTGGAAAGACTTATGTCATGGGAGATAGGGTAAGAAAGATATTGAGATCCCTACCAGCCTCTTGGACTCCAAAGGTGACAGCCATAGAAGAAGCAAATGATCTAAGAAAAATGTCACTAGAGAAGCTTATTGGGTCACTAATGGCCCATGAGATAAATATGGAAAGGCTTGGAGAATCCTCCAGCAAGAAGAAGCATAGCAACGCTCTCAAAATTGCAGAAGACACATCTGATGAGGAATCAAATAGTGATAAAAGCAATGGAAGTAGCGAAGATGAAGAAGCCATTCTATCCAGAAGACTGCAGCGGATATTGGCCAAAAAGAAATATCATTCGGGGAGAAGGTTCTTCAAGAAAGGGAAAGACTTCAAGAACCCTGAAGGAAAAGATGTTAAGAAGTCAGAACCTATATGCTACGAATGTAAGAAGCCTGACACATGGGCGGCAAAAACCATTCCACTTTGCAAATATCATATCCAAGACAATCAACAAACTACAGGGGTAGAAAACTGAATTCCTATCTATGGGGGGAAGAATGGTCTTGATCCAACATATATTATCAGCTCTCCCTGTCTACACCATGTCTGCCCTCTCCATCCCGGTCACGGTTATGAGAGCTTTTCACATAATATTAGCAAACTTCTTTTAGGGATCATACGAAGGATCACCAAAGAGGCATTGGCGCAGCTGGGTCACTGTATCTCAACCGAAAAATTATGGTGGTCTGGGCCTTCCAAATCTGCACTACATGCAAGTTGCCCTTAGAACCAAGCTCTTATGGAGGCCACTGTCCACAAACTCCCTTTGGGCCATATTTTTTAAAAGGAAGCACTTATTCAATTGTCACTACTTCAAAGCTCATTTCCCCTTCATGACATCTACTGACAGGAAATTATGGCAGCAAGCTGCCCAACTAATCTATACCAATCACAGAGTTATACCTATAAAGGAAAATTCTGAGGCTTCTTTCTGGATGGACACATGGACGGGCACAGTGCCACTCAAGGCCTATCTCACTGAAGAGGCATGGCAAAATCTGAATGACAAATCCTGCTCAGTCCAGTAGGCTTTCAGCGATCCAAATAACCGATCAAACCAAGGACACCTGGATGTGGTGCCCTACAGTTAGTGGAATGTTCTCCACTAAATCTGTGCACCTCTTGCTCCAACCAACTGCAACTCAGAACTGGAACAACATATGGCAATCCTACATACCGCTGAAATGGTCAGTGCTAATTTGGAGACTCATCTCAAAATGTGTTCCAGTTGATGAAACAGTCAAAGGGAAAGGGGTGCCCCTTTGTTCCAAATGCTCTTGCTGTTCTCTACCACGTGAAGAGAGTGCTCTCCACTTATTTTTCAAAAGCGACATTGCAAACAAAGTGTGGGCAGACCTCTTCCACCTTCTGCAATTTAACAACATGGCAGCCACTACAACGACTGATGGGGTGCTGCTCTTCCTAACAAATCATGCATCGGTTAGCATAGTGGGGAGATTCACACATTGCACATTCATGTCAGTAATCTGGGAAATATGGTGTAGTAGAAATTGGGCACGATTTTAAGAGCAGATCATGTCGCCCAAGCACATTGTTAACAGAACCATGCTATCAATCTGAGCTGTAGGTACGTCCTTTAAACTCCAAAATTTATCTTCGCAATGGATAAATGCTCTCAAGTAGATTGGAGGAGTTCAGGAGCACCTCAAGATCGCTACCCCCACTATGGTCAAATGGATGCAACCTCTGACTGGAAGATTAAAACTAAATGTGGACGGGGCTTTCAAAATTGCAGCAGGTGTTGCTGGAGGTGGAGGCATCCTCCGTGACCATAAAGTAATTTGTGTGCTTGCTTTTGCTAAAAATTACCAGGGGGTTATCTCTGCCCTTGATGCAAAGCTCACGCCCTTCGGGATGGCCTTATGATCTGTTGCAGCAAAGGTTTCTTGGACATTATGGTGGAGACCGACTCCTTAAATCTTGTGCACATTGTCACTGGTCACACCCCCCAGCTGTGGGAATTGACATGCATCATCCAGGAAGTGGCTGAAATTACTCAAAAGCTCAAGGCGCAGATCAAGCATATCCTTCGTGAAGCTAATCAAGCGGCCCATTCCCTTGCTGGTCACAGCTGCACCACTGAACATTTTAGTTTCTTGGATTCTGGGGCTGGTCTACCACATTTTGTAAAGGGTCCCTACCACCTTGATAAGGTGGGGTACCTTACATTTAGACCATAGCTCCATCTTTTGTACCTCCGCCCCTCCTCTACTTTCCTCTCTTCATGATTATTATAAAATTTTAGCCACTTGGTGATGGTAGTGGCCCTCTCACACTGTGAGGTTGCCCTTACTTTCTCCTTTTGGTTCGGAAATATTTAAAAAAAAAAGCCTGGACACATCAAGGCAGACTGTCCAAAGTTGAAGAAGACTGAGATTAAGAAGAAGGACAACTCAAAGAAGTTCAGAAGGTATAAAAAGAAAGCCATGGCAGCTGCATAGAACAACGGGAGTGACTCAGATAGTGAGTCAAGCTCCAGTGATGAAGAAGAAGAAAAGACTAATCTGGCCTTCATGGCAAACACCGATGAAAAGGTAACTTCTGATTCCTCATTTACTTCTTGTAATGAATCAGATTCTGATAGTTTAGAGGATGCCTTTAACGAACTTTACTATAAATATAAAGATGTATGTAAGTTACTAAAAACCACCAAGAAAAGTCATGCATGCTTGGAAAACACCAACTCATATCTAAAATTTAAAACTGAACAACTAGAAAAACAAAACTCCGAACTTAAAAGAAGAAATGAATTATTATGTGAAGATCTAAAAGATAAAAATGAACAAATAACAAATCTAGAAAACCAGAAAATCTTAAGTAAACTTAAAAAGAAGTTAACACACTAACAAAAATATGAATATCTAACTAACACAATTGAAAAATTTACAAATGGAAAATCATCTCTAATACTAAAAGGAGCAAGAAGATCTGGTAAGAAAAAGCATGGTTTAGGATATATTCCTCCAGATAACAAAGAAACAACATTCATCCTAAAATCTATCCAACCCCTAATTCGTAGCTGAACAAAACATTGAATACAAATATAACATTAATACAGACCGATTAAAATAGTAATAATATATCATGTTGTAGTCATTGCAAAAAATTAGGACACACTAAGATAACTTGTACAACTAACACTTAAGGTGGATTCCTAAAAAAAAAATGAGGAAACTAACCAGCAAGGACCCAAAAGAACTTGGGTACTTAAATCTTAAGTGATTTATTGCAGGGAAGTCTTAGATCATCCAAGTGGTACCTGAACAACGGGTGTTCAAGACACATGACAGGCAACAAAAATTATTTTCGTACATCAAAGATGAAGAAGGAACAATGACCTATGGCGATAATGGAAAAAGGTTCAGTGATCGGCTGTGGATCAATTGGAAGCCAAGATAGAACCTTCATAAAGATGTTTTATGTTAAAAGCTCAAGCACAATCTCATAAGTATCAGCCAGCTGTGTGACAAGGGTCACCAAATCAAGTTTCAAGAGTCTAAATGCCTAATCATGAAGGATGGTGCAACTGTCTTCGAAGCCAGCAGAGAAAAGAATTTATATGTATTGCACCTAGAAGAATTAAAGGATCGGGATGTGTGTCTTGCAACAAATAAAGATCAAATTGTTGAATTATGGCACAGGAGATTGGGTCACTGTAGCTTGGATGGAATTAAAAAGCTCATCAAAAGAAATCTAGTGGAAGGTCTGCCCAAGATCAACTCAAGAATAGAAGGTGTATGTGAACCATGTGCAAAAGGGAAGCATGTGAAATCCTCTTTCAAATCAAAGATAGTGATAACTACCTCCAAACCATTGGAATTACTTAATATGGATTTATTTGGACTAATGAGAACTACAAGTCTTGGAGGAAAGAATTTTAGATTTTTAATAGTAGATGATTACTCAAGATTTACATGGGTGTCTTTCTTAGAGCACAAAGATGATACCTTCGAGAGTTTTGTGAAGTTCAGTAAGCTAGTTCAAAAGGATAAAAAGTTCAGCATAATAAGTATTCGCTCAGATCATGAAGGAGAATTCCAAAATGAAAAATTTGCAGAATTTTGTGATGATCAAGGTATTGAGCACAACTTCTCAGCAACAAGGACACCTCAGCAAAATGGAGTAGCTGAGAGGAAGAATAGAACATTATTAGATATGGCTAGAACAATGTTATTAGAATATAATATTCCAAGATATTTCTGGGCAGAAGCTATCAACACAGCTTGTTACATCATAAATAGTGTGATGATCAGGTCAATTCCGAAGAAAACAACATATGAATTATACAAGGGAAGGAAGCCCAAGATCAGTCACTTCAGAACATTCGGATGTCCATGCTTTATACACAACAATGGTAAGAGAGACATCGGTAAGTTAGATTCCAAATCTGATGAAGGAATCTTCATGGGGTATGCTTCTAAACCCAAAAGCTATAGAGTTTTTAATAAACATAGTTTATTAGTTGAACAAACAGTTCATGTTATTTTTGATGAGTCTAACCCTTTCTTGAGAAATGAAGTAGATAGTGATAATGAGAATGCAGAAAGTCTATCCAAGAAGCTGAAAGATACATCAATCAAGGATAAAGAAGATCCACCCTTGGAAGAACTACAACAAAAGGAAATTACACATGATGATCTTCCAAAGGAGTGGAGATACAAGAAGGATCACCCAAAGGACAACATCATAGGAGATCCGTCGGTTGGGGTAAGAACTAGAGGTAATGTTATTCCTTACGATTACTTAGCATTTGTTTCTCAAATTGAGCCAAAGACAGTCAATGAAGCATTGTTTGATGAATCTTGGATTATAGCCATGCAAGATGAACTTAATTAGTTAAAGAGAAACCAAGTTTGGTCCTTGTTCCGAGACCATCAGATCATCCTGTGATTGGCACCAAATGGGTGTTCAGGAACAAATTGGATGAAGCTGGTGTTATCACTAGAAACAAGGCTAGACTGGTAGCTCAAGGCTATTCCCAAGAGGAGGGTATAAATTTCGATGAAACTTATGCACCAGTGGCTAGACTTGAGGCTATTCGAATTTTACTTGGTTATGCATCTGCATTGGATTTAAAACTTTTTCAAATGGATGTAAAATCAGCATTTTTAAATGGATACATAAAGGAGGAAGTCTATGTAGAACAACCTCCTGGTTTTGATGATGTAGATTTTCCAAATCATGTTTTTAAATTTCATAAAGTATTATATGGTTTAAAGCGAGCACCTAGAGCATGGTACAAAAGACTTAGTGCATTTTTGTTAAACCATGGCTTTGTCAGAGGACAGGTAGATAGCACATTGTTCATCAAATCAAAAGTCAAAAATATATTACTTGTGCAAATTTATGTAGATGATATTATATTCGGATCTACTGATGAATCTTTGTGCAAGTATTTTGAGAAGCTCATGCAAGGAGAATTCGAGATGAGCATGATGGGAGAACTCAATTACTTCCTAGGATTACAGATCAAGTAAGGCAAAGAAGGTACACACATTTGTCAAGCAAAATATACCAAAGAACTACTGAAAAAGTTTGGATTCGACAATGCAAAACCACTGTCCACTCCAATGAGCACATCCACCAGGTTAGACAGTGATAAAGATGGTAAGAAAGTAGATCAAAAACTTTATAGTGGTATGATAGGATCATTGCTCTACTTGACAGCTAGCAGACCTAATATTTTATTTAATGTATGCATGTGTGCTAGGTATCAGGTTGATCCTAAGGAATCCCATTTAATATCTGTCAAAAGAATTTTTAGATATTTAGCTAAAACTCATGATCTAGGCTT
Organism: Colocasia esculenta; assembly: GCA_014218235.1. NCBI lineage: Eukaryota > Viridiplantae > Streptophyta > Magnoliopsida > Alismatales > Araceae > Colocasia > Colocasia esculenta. Next base: position 20,483,544 of record CM024764.1, on the reverse strand, counting down.
ATGGTATCCAAAATCATGTGAAATTAGCTTAATTAGATATTCTGATGCTGACTATACTAGATGCAAAGTAGATAGAAAGAGCACCAGTGGTGGTTGTCAATTTCTTGCAGGATGCTTGATCTCATGATCTTCAAAGAAGCAAAATTCAGTAGCACTGTCAACAGCTGAAGCTGAGTACGTAGCTGCTGGGAGCTGTTGCACTCAACTTCTATGGATAAAACAATAGATTGAAGACTATGGGTTGCACATCAAGACCATCCCATTACTGTGCGACAACACAAGTGTGATAAATCTCACCAAAAATCCAGTTCAGCACTCCAGAACAAAGCACATAGAGGTTAGATATCATTTCATTAGAGATCATGTAGCTAATGGAAATATAAATATTTCCTTTATAGACACATTGAATCAGTTCGCATATATCTTTACAAAAGCCTTACCTGAAGAGAGATTTACATCTCTTAGAAGGGAATTAGACATGTGTAATTTGTAACAAATTTTTTGCATATAACTGAAATAATAAAATTTTAGAATAATATTTTCTGTCTTCCCTAAAATCAAGAAAATCCTTTATCGCTTACGTCATAAAATGCTATGACTTTTCAGGATGAATTCTTTATTGTTTCCATTATCTTCTCCTTTTTTGTCGTTATCCGCATTTAATTCTCTGTCATTTCAAAAAGCACCTTTATTTATTGCCAAAGCGCGAAATCCATGTCATATCGATTTCGTCTCTCTCTCTCTCTCTTCTCGTTCGACTTGCCTGGAGCGATAAACCCTATCGATTCCAGACCTCTCTCTGTGTGACTTCAAAGAATCTCTCTGTTCCCGCCAAGATTTCTTGAGGGCTTCTGTTCCATTCCTTCCCACGATCCTCCAGAAACTTTCCCTGTTCATTTCCATGGCGGCTTCTGGGAGTTCCAGCACCGTTGGTGGTTACAACGTCATCTTCCACACAACGGAGCAACAGGAAAGGTTCACAGCAGTAAAGACCAAGCTTTGCAGCAACAAGGTAGTAGACATCGCAGATTTGGAAAAGAATGGGATGCACAGTATCGTGGAAGCTATCGAGAGGATGAAATGGACAAGAATAGTTATAATTTCAGAAACTAGCTATCCGGACCTAGTCAAGGCGTTCTACACATGCCTGAAGATAGAAGAAGATGGGTCCCTATCCTCCTCAGTCAAAGGTACTCCTATTCACATTACTTATGATCTTCTGGAAAGGCTATTTGGATTGTCTACCGTCGGTCGCAGTGGGGTAGACAGTGTGGATATTCAGGCCAAGGAGTTAGGCATTATCGGAACAGAGTACAAGCTAAAAGATGGGAAGATAGACATAAATCAGCTGAATGCATTCAATAGAATCCTCCACTTCATAGTTTGCCAGATTCTCGTGCCCAGAAGTGCTACTTTTTCAACTTGCCCTAAGGGTGATTCTAATATGATGTTCTGGGCAATTCAAAATCAAGATATTAATATGGCCCAGGTAATTATAGAAAGGATGAGATTTGCAGCAGAGATGATATGGGACAGGAAGAACAAGTTAAATGGATCCCTACCTTATGCTCATTTGTTGACAAGAATTTTTAGGCACTATAATATTGATTTGAATAGACAAGTGATGGAGAAGATGGGCCAGCCTATTCGGTCCATAAATTTAAAGAAGAGTGGATTTTCTTTAGTAGGGAGTGTGTGGACCAAGACCTCCATGGCAAAAGGAGAAGCCAATATTGCAGAAGCTCCTGAAGTTCCAGCAGTCCAGGAAGAAGCAGTAAGAGCTGAAATCCCAATGATCCAAGAAGAAGAAGAAGAAATTAGAACAGAAGAACCAGTGGCCAGTGGAAGCAGAATTGAAGATATTTCTCCTGAGCATATTGAGCCCGTTGGATAGCCATGTAGAGTAGAGACCCCCCTCAACAATTATTGCCTCTGTAATTGAAGATGTGTTGGAATCTGTGGCAAATATTCAGGGGGAGCAGGAAGAAATTCAAGAAGAAATCCCTCAAATTATTCATGCCGAAATTTCTAGTGTGGAAGTTGGCCAGGGAGCAGCTATTTCAAAAGATGTGGCACCAGGCCACACAGTCGATGTTCAGATGGAGGATGCTCCAACTCAGGGGGAGCATGTGGCTGAAAAGGAAGCAGAAATTCAAGGGGAGCCCACAGTTAATGCCCCTGCTGATCAGTTCCAAGAAGGTCTTGTGGAGAGCACCTCTGATGGTGTTGAAGGTGTTGATAAGGAACCAGCCACCAGCTCAGAAAGTAAAAGGAAGGGTGTGGCCACCAAAGTTCCATTACTAACCAGAAAGGCACACCACAAATCCCATAAGAAGAAGAAGCTTAAAGTGAATATGAAGCCTATAATTGAAAGATTAAATGCTCAAGGGGAGATTTTATGCTCTGTTCAGTCTGATATTCCCTCTATCTTTATTAGCCAGAGCACTGGAGTCAAAGAGCTGTCAATGGTCAAAGCAGTGCTGCGAGGAATGAAAAATGAGCTGGGAAGCATGAAGGAATTAGTATCAAATCTTTCAGATCTAGTGAGGGCACAATTTTCTCCTGCCCCTCCTACTCCCACTCCATCAGTTCCAGAGGTTCCAGGGTCGTCAGGGCCTTCTGAAGAAATTGCCAGGCCATCAGGGCCAGTTGGTGTTGAGGTTTCAGGGCCATCAAGGCCACATATTGTTAAGGAATCAGGGCCTCTAGGGCCAGTTTTGGAAAAGTCTGCCCAGCAAGCATCAGGGCCAATTGCAGCTGAGGAATCAGGGCCAATTTTGGAAGAGTTTGGGCCGTCAGGGTCAGTTGTGGAAGAATCTGGGTCTCAAGGGCCAATGGAATCAGAAGTTGAGCAAGCAAGAGTTGAAGATCTAGTAGAAGCTACCGTTGTGCCCCCAGAGCCTCCTGTTCCTTCACCTCTTCAGACTCCAGCTCCTCCTTCTCCACCTTCTTCATCCACTGCACCTCCAGCCCCTGCCACCTTCAAACAACCCCTTCCAAAACATATTTCCTCACCTACACCATTTCCTACTACCTCCTCTTCTTCTCCTACTTCCTCTACTTTCATTCCTCCTCCTCCTATTTTTGAGATTCCTCCAGCCTCCTCTTTAGCTGGATCCTCATCTGCCGGTCCATCCTCAGCTGGACCATCTATCCCTCCTCCTCCTACCTCTTATTCTACTCTTCATCCACCCACTCCACCCTCATTCATAACTCTCATTCCGGAGGGTGCTCGAATTCTGGGTGTGGTCATTGAGGACATCAAAGATGAGTTTAAAGAAGCAATTCTTCGCTCAGTCCTCTCCCTTTCCTCTCATGTTCACAGGACAGGCCCTTCTAGTCCTGCTCCTAAAAAGAGGAAAGTCTCAAAGGACCTTGCCCTCTCTTATGAACCTCGTTTTCCACCCCTTTGGTTCTCTCTTTTTGTTGAAAATAGAAGGAGATCCATTTATTCTGAATTCCTGTAGAAATGCATTTTTGCCACAGTTTGTGGCCTTCCTCACCTCAACTTCACAGACCACCTCAACATCGTTCTCCCTCTTTCTCCTCTATCTAAACCTGATCAGTCTAAAAAATTTTCCTTGGCTAAATCTAAGACTGAAGATCAGTGGGCTCGGGGCCATCAGTCCTTATACAAAAAAATTCATTCTTGCTAGATCTGACAGATTCCCTCCCAGAGACCACCCTCTCACACTGAGTGAGTGGTTTGTCATTCATCACAAGAACACCTGGGGTCCTTTCATCCAGAAGGAGATCAAGCTGGTCAGACACTTTCCAATGTTTAATGATTATCAATATCTCAACAATCTTCCAGAGATTCAACTTGGGCAATTCAGAGGAGCCATAGCTCTATTCAGATCAGAACATCCGTCAACACCTCCGTCCAAGTAGATTTTGCTACTCTGCAGTTACCAGATGTAGTGTTCCTACCTAAGCTTCATTCTTTGATCATGGATTCTGAAGTAGGTCCCATCATTTTTGAGAGATTTGCTAGAGTCATGGGCAGAATCTTAGTTCAGAAGAGCCATCCCCTTGCTTTCCACAGATTCCTGTTTAGAGAATACCATAGGGGTAATATCAAATCCGATGTGCTTGCTCCTCTCTTGTCTGAGTCTCAAAGGCTCTCTCCATATGATTGGGAGAAGCACTAGAACCAATCTGCTCAGCAGCTAGCCAATCTGAACAGTTCATTATTTAACTCTGGGAAGCCAACTCTTTCAGCTGAAGAATTCATAGACCTCATCTCCATCCATCTTGTTCAGGATCTTTTTGCCATTTGGGTTGAAAGGTATAAAGTTTTTGTTGGTCTGAAAAAGGAACTAAAGGAGCTTCAGATCTTCTATCCAATTTCCATCGACCAGTTCCTACAGCATGTCAGCTTTGGGACTTCCAGTTCTTACAAGATGTCTCTTGGCAAGGATGAATATGCAAATTTCTTAGAAGCTCAAAGGCAACTTCACATCCAGCGAATGGTTCCTATTATGGGGCCTTCCTACACTATTGCATGGGGTGTTTTTCAAATTCATTTTGAAGAGCAAGAACTCAAGGCTTGGCCCATCATTACTCCCCATGCCTCCCTATTGTCACCTGCCTTCTACATTTCTGTACCCCCTCAGTGATCAATATAAATTGATTGACTCCATTTATCTTTCTTCTCTTCTTTCTTTATCTCTTTACATATTCCTTCTGTTTCTTTTTGCTTAATGCCAAAAAGGGGGAGAAAATAGACTATTCTGAAATACATTCCTTAAATTTAGACAGCAAATTTATTTAAGTTTATTTCAGTACTTTATAGTTTTTATGTTATGTTTTGTCATCACCAAAAAAGGGGAGATTGATGATCAATCCATCCCTATATAATTTTATTTAATTATATACAGTTTTGGTGATTAACAAAACCTTAACAAATATTTTCTAACAATCCTTGTGAAGTTCAGCCGAAGGAAATAATCCAAGCAAAATGTGTAAGTTATTCTCACACACTGTTATTTAAAGTTCAGAGCATGCATTTCTTCTAAGTCCACATCGATTTCCTTTACAGTACATCGATTTCATAAGTGAAACAACAATTTCGGTCTCACATCGATTCTATAAGTAAAACAATGATTTCAGTCTCACATCGATTTCATAAGTGAAACAACGATTTCGATCTCATATCGATTTCATAAGAGAAACAACGATTTCGGTCTCACATCGATTTCATAAGTGAAACTCGGTCTCACATCGATTTCATAAGTGAAACAACGATTTCAGTCTCACATCAATTTCATAAGAGAAACAACGATTTCGGTCTTACATCAATTTCATAAGTGAAACAACGATTTCAGTTTCACATCGATTTCATAAGAGAAACAACGATTTCGGTCTCACATCAATTTCATAAGTGAAATATCGATTTTGGTCTCACATCGATTTCATAAGTTACACAACGATTTGATCACTATAACGATTCGATAAGTTACAACATCGATTTGGTCGTTGTAACGATTCGATAAGTGAAACAACGATTTGCTCTCACTCAAACAACGATTTGCTCTTACTTGAACAAAATTTGCCTTAGTTAAACATCGATTTGTTTGGACAACGATTTCATTATTATTATCTTCCCAGATATTCCTGATAATGTCCATACTATTCAAATATATTTTCAAAACTCTGTGGAGTTCAAGTCTTCCCGCGCATACTAGATTTTTTGATTATTCACACGAAATCTTCTTACTTATTTAATATATCACATAAAGTCTTGATTTGTGTGATGACAGGATATCCTTTCCAGTTTAAGCATATCATACTCTGCACGACTACCAGGGTTAACTGACAACGTAGATAAAAAGGTTGTCTAGGTATCTATGTTTAATGCATGCAGGCCTTTTGTAGTAAAGCACGTAAAGTATGGATCCGTCAACCTGTCGAAAGGATAAAAGATTCCGAAGATCTTTCCTAAAGATGCAAAGACTAATCCAAGAGTTTGTAGCTGCAAGCTCATCTCTGCATGCCTACGACCAGTCTCTCTAACGGATATAAAGTTGTGAGATAACGGGCATCTGAACGGCTACTTCAACAGTCAAAATATGTTGCAGAGTATATATAGAAGACTGACGACTCCATGAAGATTACTGAAGTTTTCGAAAAGAGATAGAGCTTCACATTCAACTAACAAAGATCTCGCAAGCTTAAGAAAGAAGAGCTGATTCACTTCAATCCACCATTCTCAAGCTCTTAGCTCTCAGCCTTTCCTGCTTAGCCTTTGGAGAGCTTTTGTAGTTCTGAGAGATTTTCTTGTTGAAAATCTTTGTCTCTCAGACATTGCCTCAGATCAAGCAATCTGTTGTAAGCTTAGTCTAGGGGCCTTTCGCCTTTACTCACATTCCTTGTGTGTATTCCTCTTCGTGTGAAAAGAAGACATGTTGGAAACAGGTGGTTGTTATTCACTTCATTGAGGAAGGAAACCTGTGTATCAGGTGGTAGTTTTTGTACCTCTTCGGTTTTGAAGAGAAGGCCAGCTGTGGCTGGATGTGTAAGGGTCATTAAGGGGGACAGTACCCTGGTTAGTGAAATCCCAAGTTGTTGCTTGGGGACTGAACGTAGGACTCCTTGGGATAGAGGGCCGAACCAGGATAAAAATCTCTTGTTGTTGTGTGATGTTTGTTTGCTTGTCTGTCTTCTCTCTTACTAACACTAACTATTAATTCTAGTGTTTTCTGTTAAGTGTTTTTATTGACAGATTTTATTCCAAAAGAATTTTAGCAATCCATTCCCCCCCCCCGGGCTTGCTAGCTGGGCAACTACTACTATTGATTAAGACTATCAAAGTTAGTCGAAGTGTAACTTCGACTGGTCCACGCAAATAACACTAACAATCGAAGTGGTAACTACGACTCATTAAGACTATCAAGCAGTCAGTCGAAGTGGGACTTCGGCTGGAATAGCGAAATAGAGCTGTCAGTCGAAAATGGGACTTCATATATGATGATCAGTCCATCTCCAAATAATTTTATTTATTATATGTAATTTTTTATGATTAACAAAATCTCAATAAATATTTCCTAATAAATTCTTTTTAAGTTTATCCATAAAATAATTCAAGCAAAATCTGTAAGTTACTCTCACACACTGTCATTCAAAGTTCAGAGCACGCATTTCTTCTAAGTACACATCGACTTCCTTGATAAAACAATGATTTCATAAGTGAAACAACAATTTCCATCGCTACAATGATTTCGTATGTAAAACAAAGATTTCCATCGCTACAACGATTCACTTTAACTAAAATAATGATTTGTTCGAAAACAACGATTTGATCGCAAATAACTATTCGCCTTCACTCAAACAACAATTTGATCGAAACAACGATTCACTTTAACTCAAACAACGATTTGGTCTCTGTAACGATTCATTTGTACTTAAACACCAATTGATCAAAAACAACGATTTGCTCGAAAACAACGATTTGCTCTAAAATAACGATTCGTTTTAACTTAAACAACGATTTGATTGAAAACAACGATTCGCTTGTACTTAAAAATGATTTGATCAAAAACAAAGATTCGCTCGAAAACAACGATTTGCTCGAAAACAACGATTCACTTTAACTTAAACAATGATTTGATCAAAAACAACGATTCACTTGTACTTAAATAACGATTTGGTCGCAAACAACGATTTGCCTTCACTTGAACAACGATTTCGGCCTCACAATGATTTAATTATTGAAACAACGATTTCATGATCAATTTCATTCAAATAACAATTTAATGATTGATCTCAAACAACGATTTCATCTGTTCATCGATTCTGTTTAGTAATAACGTTGTACAGAACATCGATTTCATTATATATACATGGACTATATTCACTTCGACTTGGTTTCAACATAGATTACATTTTCACATGATTATATCGTCAATTTGGTATTAATATCATCTTTATACAGAATGCCCTTAATATAGCTCTTGTACAGTCTTGCTTTATCTTCTTATTTTCATGTAACATTTAAATATGCATATGGTTAAGATTCTGTGGACTTCAAAAACCTTCCCACGCATCCTAAGATCTTGATCATTCCACACGAAATATTCTTGCTTACTTGATGTATCGCATAGAGTCTTGATTTGTGTGATGTCAGAATAACCTTTCCTGTTTAAGCATATCTTCTTACTGCATGACTACCAAGGTTGACTGACAATGTAGACAAAAAAGAGTTGTCTAGGTATCCGTGTTTATTGCATGCAGGGCTTTTGTAGTAAAGCACATCAAAGATGGATCTGTCAACTTGTCGAAAGGATAAAAGATTCAGAAAATATTTTCCTGAGGGTGTAAGGATCAATCCAAGCGCTTATAGCTGCAGGCTCACCTCTCCATACCTAGGACCAATCTCTCTAACGTGTATGAAGCTGTGGGACAACGGACATATGAACGGCTACTACAATGGTCAAAATAATTCGCAGAAGATAAATAGAAGACTGGTGACTCCATGCAAGACAGTGAAATCATTTGAATTCTTGAATCTTCGAAAAGCTTGAAGATCCAGTCATCTGAAGGAAAAGTAGAGCTAGTTCATCCAATCCAATCTTTCTGTAGCTCTTAGCTCTCTGTGAGAATATTGTATTATTTTTTGAGAGCTTGCGTAGATCTGAGAGGAAATTCCTTGTAATCATCTTGTGCCTCTCAAACCTCGCCTCAGATCAAGCAAGTGCTAATAAGCTTGGTCTTGGGGCCTCCCTCCTTCAACTCACTCTTGTGGTGGATCCTCTTCAGTTGTGAAGAGAATACATGTTGTTGAACAGGTGGTTGTTTCCCTTTGGTAAGAAGGAAGACTTGTAGGTACAGGTGTTGTTCTTCCTCTTCTGGTTGAGAAGAGAAGGCCAGCTGTGGCTGGATGTGTAAGTGTCCTTAAGGGGGACTGTACCCTTGTATAGTGAAATCCCAAGTGATTGCTTGGATACTGGACGTAGGACTCTTTGAGATAGGAGATCCGAACCATGATAATTCCCTGTGTTTATGTGTGATTGCTTGTCTTTCTTATTCCGCACTAACTGTCCAACGTAGTGGTTGTTGTCAAGCATTTTTATTTACAGGTATTTTTTGAAGAAATTTTTTAGCAATCCATTCACCCCCCCCCCTCTGGGCTTGCTATCTAGGCAACAATATATTAATGAAATGGAGCTTCAGACGGTACTTCATATATCGACGAATTGAAACTTCAAATGGTGCTTCAATTGGATCAAAATACACACAGTCAGTCGAAGTGAGACTTTGAATATGATGAAGTGGAACTTCGACTGCTCAAGATACAAATATTCCAGTTGATGTGGACTTAGAAGATTTTCACAAAGAGAATACTAAGAAATTAAGTTGATTTTCTTGAAATACTTACTGTGATGATCCTTGGAGTTATGAAAAGGCTTATTTGACCTATTGACTAACTTAATGGGACAACAATATGTTAATCATATTAAAGGTAAGTATCATGAAACAATAAGTATAAAAGATATAGTCATGATTAAAGAAATATTTAATTTAATTTTGTTATTACCAAAATACATAGACATAGAGATAAGAGAGTCAACAAATTGATCATTTATTGACTGATAAAACCAAGATTATCAAGTGCAGCAAGTTGGAAAATGAAAACAATGCTTTAAGAGAACTGAAGGAAAGGCTAGAAATTGAAAAGTTTGAGCTATCAAATAGAGTTCTAGGTATTGATGAATTAAAGAAACAAAATACAACTCTCCAAACTGAAATTTCTGCTCTTTAAGAAAGGATTCAAATTGAGAGCATTTATCTTGATCAGGAATTCTTTAATGCATTAGATGAAAATGAAGTTTAGAACTTAAGCATGAGAATGAAATTTTTCAGTACAAGGTAGCTAAGCTAGAAAAGGTGTTTCATGATAATGATGTCCTTGAAAAGAATCAGAAGCTTGACACTGAGAATAGGGAGTTGAAAAGAAAAGTTAAGGTGCTTAAAAAGAATGCCACCCAATTTGAAAATACAATAAAAACACAAAGAAAAACACTCACTCAGGCTCTCAACTCTCTCTCTCTCTCTCTCTAACATTTACAATATGACACAAGAGAGAGATAACAAGAACGCTTGGAAGCTTTCGATGTGATCCCTTGAGTTGCTTAAAGATCGCATGGTCACCATGCACTACACTTCACTTCCTCGCCTTCAGCTTCCTTAATTTTATACTCCATTTTGAATTTTCCATTGAAGTGTCCATTGATCATTTTCTTGTCTCTTACATTCAATCTTGAGTCTAACATACACTTGATCTCTTGTATAACGTTCTATCTTCATACGTAACATAAACTTGCATACATTAAATGCACAAGCTACGAAGAAAGAAAGATATCGTCAAATCAATCCTTGAGTCAAGAGTCCAACTATTCGACATGGCCTTTCCACTAGAGGTATGGTATTTTGCCATTTTCATGCACGTAGCATAGGTAGGCAAAAAGCTGATATTGTGTATATCATAAAAGGTATACTAGGTTAGTAGATAGCTCTGTGATGCGTATAAATAAAGTATTTGCATTGAAACTCTAACATAATTTTTGTAGGAAAAAGGCAGACAAATCTTAGACTCGCATATGTGCATGTTGATTGTCTGTGATTATGTTATAAACACTTTGAAAATTTGAAATTATGCATGTTTTCATAGGTTATTAGTATTTTATGTCTTGTGATGCTTTGTCATTGATTTATTCAATATTGCACACAACATGTACAATTAATTAGAAAATTACAAAATAACATTAAATTTTAATTTTTTAAAAAAAATTGAAAAACAAAACTTAAGTTCTTTTGGGCTAGATCAACTATGTCGTATACCATACCAGAAAATGTCGGTCTACTTTGGGTCAGTGGTCTAGAACCTTGTTTGAAACCATTAAGGAATAACAAGGGTTTGCAGGATAATAGATAGGTAAGTATGGTAGTTGGTAATAGAAAATTAATTAGGGTATATTGACATTATCCTTGAACTAAACATATGAAAAATTTTGAAAGATTCATATTGAACCACATTGAATTAGAAAGAAAAAGATATAGCCAAAAAAATAGAAAGAATAGATATATATTACAGATTCCAATAGAGGTTTGAAAAAAAAAATCATATCAGATTATGTATCCATAAAGAGGTTTGTTTAAACTTTTTGTTTGGTCACTTCAATCCACTTATTTGTTTATAAAATCTCATAAAATTACATAGTTATCCAGTAAACACCCCAAGATGTTAGGAACTATGCCTACAAATCTCTTCAAAATTTTGGGAAAAAACTCCTAAAAAGAACACAAACATACAAGGGAAATAATTATTCCAAGAGTGACAATCTACTGAGTAGAGGAGAGAGAGAAGGATCTTGTCAAGTCCTAATTAATCAATAAAATTGCTCTTTTGCAATTCACATCATATTTATTGTAAAAAACCACTCTTGCAAGAAGCATTTTTCAACATACAATGACAAAGTTTACAAATAATTACCAAGACATTTGATCGTATCATACCTTGTTATAAATTTTATGGTCTTTGGCACAGATCGATACGTTCATTTCTTCTTTATAATTGTTTTATAATTAACTTTAAATTTTTGGGGATCAAAATCGGACCGATATGCTAATGCCATAAGAAAAGAAATGCAATTCAATCTGATTTTTTTTCGGTTCAGCCAACTATGAATTTACCAATGTGGATAGAGTCGTCTCCATAGATGTAAGGGTTGAAATTTCAATATCCCTATGTTGAAAGAGAATATTAAGACACAATCGTCTCCGCTTGTAGGCCAGTTCAGCATTGGGTGGGGTAAGGAATAAGAGGTCCCAAGTTAGAACCGAGGTGGGTGGCAGGGGCGGGAGTGCCGCGGGACCTAATATGTATTCAGTAGGGTCCTGTGACTTTATTGAATAAAAAAATTTATATTGAAAGTATAAAATTTCACCATGTGTGACTCCACTGAATTTATATGGGTGCACCAGTAGAATTTTATTGAAAAAAAATTCTAGATCAGTCATTGATGGGTGGGGGTATTTGACTATTAAAAAAAAAAAAAAGACAGTCACAAAATAAACATCAACTTAATTATACTCATCTAATCCAAAAAAAAAACACACCTGCTCACTCGAGTCTTGAGGATAATCTGACAAGGCACTTGTTATCCATAAACAAGTTTTGGAGAAATACTTGGTGCAGTCCAGTATATTGGTGCAAACTACAGAGCAAGTTTTGATTCCCATAGACTGCTTCGGCTAGGGTGAGAGGAAGAACCCATTTTGAAGGTGAAGACCAAAAGTATATTGCAATGGAGATGAACTGATTTTAACTCAAATGATTTATTTTCTTCGTTGTATGATTTCCAGGAGCTATGTACACATTCAAAGTAGATTTCTATTTCCTATCCAAGATCACGCAGCGCAAAAGAATTTCCCACTCATCAAGTTTAGACAACAACAAACTTCACCTTTGATATAATACAAAACCAGAAGAAGAATAACACAAACAGGGGGTTTCAAAGCTGTGAGCTTTTTTGTAAGTCTAACACCTGGATGAGCTCTCCCACACCTCCACCGCCTGCTGCCCGTTCCTCGCCAGGACCATCTTCGTCCCCCCGAACCCCATCTGTGTGATCTTCCTGCCGCCGGCATCCTTGCTTCTCCCCATCAGGTTCCTCCTTATCACCCTCTCCGCCGCCGGCCCTTCCCCGCTGCTCCACCCGCCGCCCATCACCACCTCGCTCCACATCTCCACCTCCCCGCCCCTGCTGCAGAACACCTGGTCCCCGTAGCTCTCCAGTCTGCACCCGCTCCCTTCCTTCTTCCCGTTCCCGGCTTTCTTGGCGTTGCCCAGACACAGCCACGGGTCCCCGGCGTCCAGCTTCCTCAGGTCAGCCATGTAAAGTTCCCCGGAGTTGACCCCCACCTTGACGATGGCGGAGAGGCTGTCGGAGACGGTCACGTCGGCAAAGCAGTCGGTCGACTCCCTCAGCTCCCAGACGGGGGCGCAGCCGGGCGTCCTCACGTCCCACAGCCGGATGTTGCCCAGGAGTCCCGACGGGCCGCCGTGGGACCCGGCCGCCAACAGGAGGGATCGACCGGAGATCCACCTGAGCTTGGTCGCGGGGATTGCCGTGTCGAGCTCGGCGCCGTAGATCTCCCGCCGCCCGATCTCCGCCGCGGGGAGCAGCGTCCCCCCGGCCAGGTCGAAGGCCACGATCGCGCTAGCATTCCGGCGGCACGTCTCGAAGCTGCCGAAGAGGAGATCCTGGGAGACCCCAATACCCTGCACGGTGGCGCCGGCCGCGCCGGGGGCCGCCGAGGGGTGGCTGGACCAGTGGAGCGCCTTCTTGACGGCGCCGCCCCGGAGGTCCAGGATCTGGAGGCCCGCAAAGTCGGTGGCGCCCGCCGCTGCGGTCGTTGGGGACAGCGCCAGGAGGGAATCGACGGCGGGGAAGCAGGTGAGCACCGTGGACTTGCGCCGAAGGGACCAGTCGAAGGAGGTGATCTTGCAGCCGTGGGCGACGTGAACGGAGCCGAAGGGCGTGGTGGCGACGGCGGAGGGAGCGTCACGGCCATTGAGCGGGAGAACGGCGGCCTTCTGGAGGTCGAACGGGTCGAAGCGGGACGCATCAGAGAGCGAACCCACGAGGAGCCGATCGAGGCCGTAGAAAGCGGCCTCAGAGACGAGGTCCCGGAGGTCGAAGGCGTCAGCTTTGGAGGTGAGTCGACCGGTGCGGAGGAGGGATAGGAGGACGGAGAAAAGGTCGGGGTCGCGGTCGACGAAGGGGATGCTGCCGGCGGGTCCGCCCGAGGCAGCGGAGAGGGAGGCGAGGAGGGAGTCGGAGCCGGCGAGGGCCAGGGTCTGGGGAGTCGTCTGGAAGAGCTGGCCGCCGACGTTGAGGGTGACGATGTTGGGCTCGGCGGACATCTTGCGGAGGGGCGCCGACACCGGCGGCATGATGCCCGCGGATGGGGGCATCGTGTGCTCCGAGGGGGACTTTCGCTGGCGAGTCGAGTCGAGCGGTTGGGGTCGGTTCGCGTCGGTGCGGGCGAAGGTTGCGAGCGTGCGGTCTGGGTTTTGGACCGCCGTTGCGTCTTAATATATATACGGAAAAAAAAGAAGCGAGTGGGGCCACATGAAAGGGCATCCGAGGCTGGACGAAGGGTCCTGAGTGGCGTTCTAGAAAGTCAAACATTGACCGGTCTCACGAGGAGTTTTTTTTTCTTTTATTCTCTTTTTGATCTTGAGCTGGTCAAAAAACTCTACGAGGGGTCGTCAAAGAAGGGCGGCGGGTGGTCTTTGCCTGACGTCTCCGCGCCGTGGAATCTAGTCTCACTAGGTGTATCGCAACAGAGACGACTCGCAGGCTCTGTATAGATTAAAATTTGGGGATACGAAAAATGTTCATATATGGCTGGAAAATGCTGGCAAGAAAATGAAAAGCATTGGGATATGTTTTATTTATTATTTTTAATATCAAATTCAAGTTTAGAAAAAGGCGGTAGATGAGTTGATGGGATGGCTATGAAATCTTAAAAATATATTCATAAAAAGGGGAATGGTTAGTAGAACTACGTTGGTATTCGAGAGAAGAAGCCGTTGGAAAGAAACGAGAGAGGGTGGGGCGAGGAAGATTGAAGAGAATTTTTTTTTGGGGGGGGGGGGGGGGGGGGGGGTAGAAAAATACCCTATTAAAAATATAATTGGAACTATAATCTATCTTGTTTTGTTTTACATGGACAACTGATACGGTCGTCGTCAGTCGACAAATTGGGTCGACGAGATCAAGGATCGGCCATACCGACGATCCGACAATTAAGTTGTCGGAAGTCGTCGGCACAGGTTAGTCCATCACTGCGAAGAACTAATTCAAATAAGCACTAAGTCCGGGCGTCCCCAGCCGGCGCCAGGTCACGCTTACCCTAGGTACAGACGAGCCCCGTAAATCACGACCCCCAGCTGGCCCATACCCGCTTTGGGCAAGCGGCTGTCAAGGCAGGACTCTCCCTGTCCAGCTGGCGAGGGTTCCCTGATTAGCGCCCCTGCCTCACGGAGGCTCGTCCGCCACCTTCCTTGTCTGTCCAAAGGACCAGGCCCTTATAAAAAAAGGATAGAGACCCACAAGGAAAAGGTACGCTATTCGTAGCACAAAAACTCTCTCTCTCTCTCTCTTAACGACTTTCTAACTTGATCGTCGGAGTGTCCGACCACCGAGGAGTCTCGGTGGTTCTTTGCAGGTTGAACTCACTCCTCTGACGACTGCGCGGCGCGACCAATCCCTCGGGGCCACCCTGCTTGGCTCCGGCCGACGATCCTTGCTGATTTTCTCAGCAACATTTGGCGCCGTCTGTGGGAACCTGATACAAAAAGCTGTTCCTCATGGCACCCAAGGGAAAGGTCGCAGTTCGCCCGTCGGAGGAAGAAGTCGCCCTTACTAGCATTGTTGAAGGGGCAGCAGCTGGAGGAGCCTCGGGCGCGGGGGAGCAGGATTCGACGACCTCGTCGCGGCTCGATCGGGTCGAGCAGACACTGGTGCACCTTCAGCAGATCCTTATGAGGATGGAGCAGAATCAACAAGCTCACCCTCCTCGAGGCGAGGGCTCGACTCGCCAAGTAGAACAAACCCAAGGTAATCAGGGTGATACGGAAGCTCTCCACCGGCAACAAGCGCCTCCGGCGGTATCGGCAAGTCACGCCGAAGCGCAACCGACGATAGTTGGGACTCCCGCGCCGGCAGTTAACCACGCCGACAACGCTCCTCCCGTGACGCCGGTAGCCGCAGCCGGAAATATGGCTAGGGCCGACCTAGCCGACCACTTTACGGCGGAGTCCACCGCTATCACCATCAGCGAGTCCCCGCTCGATCCTCGGTGGAAGAGCGATCTGCGGGAGATGAATCGGAAAATAGAAGCCCTACAGCTCGGCACTCGCGCCCCATCCGTGGCGACGCTTCTCTCCTCCTCGCCTTTCACAGAAGAAATCACATCGGCTTCGGTCCCACCGAAGTTCCAGTTGCCAAAGTTCCGACGCTACAACGGAACAACCAACCCAGTCCACCACCTCGATCATTTTCAGGGCCAGTGGAAATGATGAATGTGACTGACGCTCTGAAATGCAGGGCCTTCATGTCCACTCTTGATGATGCAGCACTACAATGGTTCAAGGCGTTGCCGGCGCGATCGGTCTCCTGCTTCTCGGACCTGGCCCAAAGGTTCCTCGACCACTTCTACAACACGGTGCAGCACTCATTGTGCACCGACGACCTGTGGCTGGTATCTCAAAAAGAAAACGAGATGTTTCGAGACTATGCGAAACGCTTTCAGATCGAGGTGATGAAAGTGGTGGACCTAGACTTGAGAACGGCGGTCAACATTCTGACCAGGGTGTGCACTGACGGAGCATTTGTGGCGTCGATCGCCAAGAAACCACCGGTAAGCCTCTCCGACCTCCTCTCTCGGATGCAGAAATACGTCCGCCTGGAATCAACCCTGGGAGCCGCTGGGCGACTGAAGCGGCCGCTGGAGAGGGGAAGCACGAGCTCGGAGGCTAGCGAAAAGAGGCCAAGGAGGGAGGAAGCGCGCGGAGACAGGCGCCGAGACTCAGAGAACCGACGAATGTCTGACCGACGACCCGACGAGTATCGTCGCGTAAGGGATCTCCCCCGGTTCGGGAGGCCACCTTCAGAAATCCTCCCCGTCATCAAGAAGCTACCAGAGTTCAGGCGACCGGAACCCATCACAAGGCCTCCATCGGGACGAGGGGCCGAGCTATACTGTGAGTACCATAAAGGTTTCGGTCACCTAACAGACCAGTGCAGGAGCCTGAAGATGGAGATATCGGAGATGTTGCGCCGAGGGATAATCGGTAAAGACGTCGTCGACGGCAAACCGAAAGACCGCGATCAAGACGAGGATCGCGAGCGCGAGGGGAAAGGCGCCGTCCTGGTCCTCGCCGGCGGATCTGCGGGTGGTGGCGACAGCAGCAGGAAGAGGAAGGCGTACGCTTCAGCCGTCGTCCTCGGGATTCACCAGCCCAATCTGGAGCCGATCACCTTTTCTGCCGACGACGCAATTGGGCTAAACTTCCTCACGACGACGCGCTAGTCATTCATGCCGACATCGACGGATACACCGTGCATCGCATCCTCATCGACAACGGAGCAGCGCCCGATGTCCTCTTCTACGACTGCTTCCTGAAGATGACGAACCTGAGCACGGAGCTCAAACCGGTCGCCACACCTCTGTTGGGTTCAGCGGAACTCGGTCACCGCCGAGGGGTCCATCCGGCTCAAAGTAACACTGGGAGCCCGTCCTCGGCAAGTAACGGTTGAGGTCGACTTCTTGATTGTGAAAGTAAAGTCGGCCTACAACGCGATCTTTGGGCGCGGTCTGCTCGGGAAGCTCGGAGGGGTCCCGTCAACATACCACCAGAAGCTGAAATTCCAACTCCAAGCGGGGTAGGCGAAGTTGTCGGGAGTCAGGCCGAGGCGCGCCTATGTTATGTTAACTCTATTAAAGCTAAAGAACCAACTATTCCTGAGTACGTACCTGCTGTGAATGACGCCCCAAAACACGAGCCAGTAGAACTAACTAAGCAAATAAAAATCGAAAGCGGACTTCTAATCATCGGGACCGAACTCAAAGAGTTGGAGGCTGACCTCACCACATTCCTCGGTCAGAGTGGCAACGTTTTCGCTTGGTCTGACGACGATCTTCCAGGAATAGACCCGAGCATTATCCAGCACCACTTGAACGTGGACCCCAAGGCCCGACCTATCCGGCAAAAGAAGAGGCCCCTGTCAGCCGAACGACAGGAAGTGGTTGAAAACCAGTTGACAAAATATTTGCATGCAGGAACCGTTAGGAATTCATTCTATCCAACCTGGGTCGCCAACGTCGTCCTAGTACGAAAGGCAAATGGCAAATGGCGAATGTGTGTGGACTTCACCAACCTAAACAAAGCCTGCCCAAAAGACAGCTTCCCCCTGCCGCGGATCGACCAGCTGGTCGACTCAACTGCCGGGCACGAGCTCTTAAGCTTCCTCGACGCATATTCAGGCTATCACCAAATAAGAATGGCCCCAGAAGACGAAGAAAAAGACATCTTTCACCACTGAGAGAGGTTTGTATTGCTTTACCCGTATGCCGTTCGGATTGAAGAATGCAGGAGCAACATACCAAAGATTGGTCAACAAGATGTTCGAGAAGCAGATTGGCAAGACCATGGAGATATACATCGATGACATGCTGGTAAAAAGCCGACGAGCCGAGGACCACGTCAAAGACCTAGCCGAAGCTTTCGAAGTATTGAAGCTCTACGGGATGAAGCTGAACCCCGAGAAGTGTGTCTTCGGCGTCCGAGCGGGGAAATTCCTAGGGTATCTCGTCTCACAACGAGGCATTGACGTCAACCCCGACAAAGTCCAAGCCATCCTCGACATGACGGCTCCGAGGACAATCAAAGAGGTACAAAGACTTAATGGCAGGATAACTGCTCTTAGTAGGTTCATGTCCAGGTCGGCGGAACGTTGCCGGCCTTTCTTCGAGATACTGCGGAAGGGTCGCTTCGAATGGACCGAGGAATGCCAAGGGGCCTTCGACGAACTGAAGGAACACCTAGCGAACGTCCCGACGTTAAGCAAGCCATGCGACAACGAAGAACTGCTGTTGTACCTATCTGCGACGGACTATTCCATCAGCTCGGTGCTCGTCCGAGAAGAAGATCGAGTCCACTCCCGGTGTACTATACGAGTAAGGCGCTACGAGGAGCCGAACAGCGCTACACCAACCTGGAGAAGCTCGGTTACGCTCTCATCATGGCAGCCCGACGACTACGCCCGTACTTTCAAGCACACAAGATCGTTGTCCTAACCGACGCTCCGCTCCGACCAATTTTCGAGCGACCCGAGTCCTCGGGGAGGTTGGCGAAGTGGGCCGTCGAGCTCGGCGAATTCGATATCGAGTTCAGGCCCCGGGTCGCCATCAAAGCCCAGGCCCTCGCGGATTTTATTTCCGAAGGCACCGCCCGGGCAGCGATGGACGAAGAAACCAACGAGAGTTGGAAAATTTTCGTCGACGGTGCCTCAAATTCCAATGGAGGCGGCGCAGGCGTTGTAATGCGCTCTCCCGAGGGCCTCGACTTAAGGTACGCAGTTCGTTTCGGTTTCGAAGCATCTAACAATGTGGCAGAATATGAAGCGGTGGTGTCGGGGCTGAAAATGGCAAAAACCCTTGGAGCAAAGAGGATACGCATTCACAGCGACTCCCAACTGGTCGTCGGCCAAGTGTCCCACACGTTCGAAGCGAAGGAGGCGAAGCTCGCCTTGTACAAAGCCGAGGTGCTAAGGATGATGGCAGAATTCGACTCAGCGGAGCTCATAAAGATACCGAGGTCCGAGAATGAACAAGCCGACGAGTTATCGAAGATAGCTTCGTCGGCACTAGAGGCGCCCCCATCACTGCTGATAGAAGAGCTGACGATTTCAACCATAGCGGCCAGAGATATGATGATCGTCGACGTAGGGACGACGTGGATGACCCCATTAATTAATTTCCTCAGGGACAACGTGGTGCCAGAGGACAAAGACGAGGTCGAGAAGACAAGGAGACGATCGGCCAGGTTCTTCATCCTCGGCAACAATTTATATCGAAAGGGATTTAGCTATCCATACCTCCTGTGTGTAGATCCCACTGAAGCCGAAAAAATCGTCGACGAAATACACGAAGGTACGTGCGGTTCCCATGCAGGCCCCAGATCCTTGGTGAGGAGAATAACACGACAAGGGTATTGGTGGCCGACGATGCTTAAAGACGCCGAAAAGTATGTCAGAAGTTGCCGACAATGCCAACTATTCGGCAGAATCGACCGACGACCCCCGTCAGAGCTCGCCAGCATAAACTCCCCGTGGCCATTCGCGCAATGGGGAATGGACATCCTTGGGCCATTCCCCCCAGCCACTGGCCAAAGAAGGTTCATTATCGTCGGAGTGGACTATTTCACTAAATGGGTCGAAGCCGAGCCCCTGGCCAAAATCACTGACACCAACGCTTGGAGCTTCGTATGGAAGAACATCATCTGCAGGTTCGGCCTACCACGAACGATCATCACCGACAACGGGAAACAATTCGACAACATCAAATTCCGTAGGAATTGCGACGCACTCGGGATCGAGCATAGGTTCTCCTCAGTGGCTCACCCCCAATCCAACGGGATGGCCGAGGTCACCAACCGGACGATCTTGGACGGGCTAAAGAAGAGAATAACAAGCCACAAGGGAGCTTGGGCCGACCAGCTTCTACACGTGCTTTGGGCATACCGGACGACCCCAAGGGAGGCAACTCGTGAGTCGCCTTTCGCGTTGGCCTTCGGGATGGAGGCCGTATCGCCTGTAGAAATGCTCGTCCCTTCATTGAGAGTTCTCGGATTCGACGAAGAAAGTAACAACCGATCCCTACGCGCCGAGCTCGACCTCATAGACGAGAGGCGGGGGAGGGCCTCTACGAGGATGGAGGTTTATCAAAGAAGAATCAAGAAAAGCTTCGACCAAAAAGTCAAGCCACGGCGCTTCGGCGTGGGAAGCCTCGTCCTGAGAAAACTCGCCGTCTCCGAACCAAAGTCAGCTGTCGGAAAGTTATCGCCGAATTGGGAAGGACCTTACAAAGTCATCGATGATCTCGGACAAGGTGCGTATCGCCTATCAGACCTCGACGGGACGACCTTGCCGAGGACATGGAATGCCGAACATTTACGACAATATTTCCATAATGAGGTCGCTTCGGCACTCTAAGCGAGGTCGCTTCGACAACGACGAGGTCGTTCGGCACTCTCTAAACGTAAGCCCGAGGTCCCTTCGGCACACTCTAAACGTAAGCCCGAGGTCCTTCGGCACACTCTAACGTAAGCCCGAGGTCCCTCGGTAACGCCCTCTCGGCACACTCTAAACGTAAGCCCGAGGTCCTCCACTCTAAAGTAAGCCCGAGGTCCTTCGGCACACTCTAAACGTAAGCCCGAGGTCCCTTCGGCACTCTCTAAACGTAAGCCCGAGGTCCCTTCGGCACACCCTAAACGTAAGCCGAGGTCTCTCGGCACACTCTAAGCAAGCCGAGGTCCCTTCGGCACACTCTAAAGCAAGCGAGGTCTCTTCGGCACACTCTAAACGTAAGCCCGAGGTCCCTTCGGCACTCTCTAAACGTAAGCCCGAGGTCTTTTCGGCACTCTATAAACGTGAGCGGAGGCCTCTTCGGCACTCAAGTACGAGGTCGCCTCGGCACTCTTACAATGCGAGGTCGCTTAGGCACTCGCTAACGTGGTCGATTAGGCCCCCTCACCGACGAGGCAATTCTGAGCACACATGTCGACAAGTTCATTTATACAAACGCAATGGAATAGACAGTCGTCGGCTAGAAACTAAAAACCGTGTATTCTCAGTGACGAGGATTACAGAGCATAAAGGAAGGCGACTATTCCTCATTCAAAACAGCCTCAGCTGCCTGGTCGAGGGAACGATCAATAGCCGACTCCATGGCCTCGTCCACGACAGCGGCGAACTCCTTGCCTCCCCCCTCGGTGACCTGGTTGTCGCCGTCGTCGTCTTCAGCAAGAGTAGCTCCCGACAAATCGAGGTCGGGATACAACCCCTTAACCTTGGCAAGGGCAGTCGTCGTATCCACCCTGGAAGAGGTCGGCGATCTCATCCTGAAGCTCGTCGGATTTGCGGTACTCCTCAATCGCCTTCTCCCTCTCCTCAGCAACGAGACGTGAAAAGTTGTTCTTCGTCTCCTCGTGGGCCGCAATCTCGTCGTATTGCGCCTTCTTCACAGCTTCAAGGGCCGCCTGGAGGGCGCCCTCCCCTTCTTTGCCTCCTCCTCCAGGCGGAGACTACGGGCCTTCTCGGCGGCCACAAGCTCCTCGGCCTCGGCGATGCGTTTGTCGCAGGCCAGCCTCTTCACCTCAGCTCGGTGCACGAAGGCGTCGAAGGCGGCCAGCTGGCTCAGCATACCATGATAAAATTCATGTACGAGCCGACGTGCGGGGCGGCCAAGCGTCTCAGCCTTAACCTCGGGTGGCAAGGCTTGTCGGCCCCACCGACGGGGTCCAAGGAAAAACGAGCCTGAGGCGGAACTGAGGCGTCGGGTGCCGTACCCGACGACGCTGGAGCTGGGCGCTTCTTCGGTCTTTCTTCGGTCGACGGGACGGCTCCCGAGCTCTGACCAGGCGTCGGCGCCGTTGGTGGCACGGCCTCGGCATCGCGGTGTCGTTTCTCGGCGCGGGAAGCCATCTTCTTCCCCCTTGATTGGGCTCGGCTCTTGGCCTGATCCGCGAGCGACGGCCCCTTTCGCGAGGAGGGGGCAGAGCCAACCTTGTCGGCCATAGCTGCAAACACCCGACCGTTAGCTAAGGAAGCCGAGGATGGAGTAAAAATACGACGACGAGGCTGGCAACCTTGTGTGCCCTCTTCGATCAGCTGGAATAACTCGTCCGAGATATCGATCAGGTTGGGGGGCTCCACCTCCTTCAAACACTTAAGGTCGTATAGCTCGGACGAAGTCAGCCTCGGCGATCCAAAAGCTTTGCTCCGGACGTCAACGGCCGACCACTTGGTTGGGAACGGCCAACCCGAGGAACTATAAACAAAAACAAAGTTCCTCTTCCAGCCGTGAAGCGAGGAAGGGAGTCTCCCGAGAATATGCCGACCATTCCTCGCCGCGAAGTAGAACCAGTCTCCGAACGGCTTGATAGAGAACAGGTACAGGAAAAGGCGCGAGGTCGGAGGGACCCCGCCGAATAGCACAAGGAGAGAAAGCCGACGATTACTCGCCAGGCGTTCGGAGCCAACTGGGAAGGAGCCACCCCGAGCTCCAAGAGAAGAAAGATGACGAAGGGGTGGAAGGGGAAACAGAGGCCAGCCCGGACCGCCTCAGTGTAAACCGAGAACCCCCCGTCCAAAACATAGTGAGCCCTAAAATCCCTGTTGGCGCACACAAAGGCGTCGGCAGGGAGAACGAATCTAGGGTGCTTCCGTAGCCACTTGAAGGTCCCAGGGGAGGTCTCACAACGGGCTTCGGCCACGTTGTCGGCTCGACGGCGTGCACCGGAGGTATGGGCCGAGGGTTCCTTGGGAACATAGGTCCCGTGGACTAATTCAAGAACGAAGGAATCGTCCACGGGCCCCCAGATCTGGGTTTCTATAGACACCGACCCCTCCCCAAGGCTTTCAGAAACATGGTCGGGAGCGTCGACGGGAACATGGGGGTCCCTAGATTTTGCGGGACGAGGAGGAGGAGGAAGCCTCAGGAGAGGTGGAGGAAGAGGAAAGGCTCATCGTTTACCTCGAAAGGAAGCAAGCAAAGACCGTCGATCGACTTCGTACGAGGACACGATCGTCGGATCGTCGGCAGACGTCGGGGCGGCAGGGGTCGAAAGGGCGCGCGCGCGAGGCAAAGGAACGTCTGTTTCGTATCGAACCTCAGCTATTTATAGCACCGCGATGCCAATGCAATCGGACGGCCCAGAAATCCTGCGCACCCAGGATTCCGCCACGTGTCGGAAGCCCGACGGCCTGGAGACGTTCACCCGGATCCGTGGCGTGCGCCCCGAAACCGGGCGGCGTCATCATGGCGCAGAGCTCAGAGGGGAGTACCTGACAAGCCGTCATCAGAAGTACCGCCATTATGACAAGACCACGACCTTCATCATAACAGTGGCAGAACGCCCCCAAATTCAGCGCGCGGAATGCGAGGCGGCGCCAACGCCCGTACGAATTCCTGAGAATAATAAATGGCTTCTCTTCGAGCCGAGGACTCGCCTCGAAAAGAACCCGGGGGACTAGTGATACGGTCGTCGTCAGCCGACAAATTGGGTCGACGAGATCAAGGATCGGCCATACCGACGATCCGACAATTAAGTTGTCGGAAGTCGTCGGCACAGGTTAGTCCATCACTGCGAAGAACTAATTCAAATAAGCACTAAGTCCGGGCGTCCCCAGCCGGCGCCAGGTCACGCTTACCCTAGGTACAGACGAGCCCCGTAAATCACGACCCCCAGCTGGCCCATACCCGCTTTGGGCAAGCGGCTGTCAAGGCAGGACTCTCCCTGTCCAGCTGGCGAGGGTTCCCTGATTAGCGCCCCTGCCTCACGGAGGCTCGTCCGCCACTTCCTTGTCTGTCCAAAGGACCAGGCCCTTATAAAAAGGATAGAGACCCACAAGGAAAAGGTACGCTATTCGTAGCACAAAAACTCTCTCTCTCTCTCTCTTAACGACTTTCTAACTTGATCGTCGGAGTGTCCGACCACCGAGGAGTCTCGGTGGTTCTTTGCAGGTTGAACTCACTCCTCTGACGACTGCGCGGCGCGACCAATCCCTCGGAGCCCACCCTGCTTGGCTCCGGCCGACGATCCTTGCTGATTTTCTCAGCAACAACAACCATGTTATATGATTTATTTGTATCAAAAAACTCTTGGTCACCTACTATCACGAACTAGTTAGAAATCGCTAATGGACAGCATGACCTTACCTAATGATGAAAAAAAAAAAGCCATAATATCCCTCCTTGTGTGCAAAGAGAAATCTTTTTACGATGAAATTTTTTTTTCAAGGGTTAAAGTGTTCGTACAAATAAAGTGTTTGTAAAATAGGATGTACTAGGAATCAATTCTACTTTTAACAGAGGATATATGAAAAAGTCATAAGATGAAGCAATGTTCCTGTTTTGATCTCGGATCGCAACATGAGACCACGTCGTCGTCGTTTCTATTCTCTCTGATAATGGAACGACAAATGCAGTTGCAAAGGTGGTTTTCCAGAATGTCGGAAGCTTCGTGTGGTCTTCTTACATGCCTACCCGTCTTCAATCTAACGCATGTCTACCTGTCCCCAATTTCTCACACACACAGAGATCAACTAATATTTTCCTTGTAAGAAGAATGTATCCGCTTTCGTTCTAGGATACGAATGTACACGGTCTAGAAAAAATAAATAGAAATTGTAAAACTCTAATTACCTTTAGCCTCTTAACTGATCTTTTTTTAATTAGATTTGAAATAATTCGATCAACAATTAGAGTATGTAAATACACCGTTGGATGAGATTTGGTATGATCCAAATTTAAAATAATAATAAGAAAATGGACGCGGCATGAATACAAGTCATGGTGACCATTCAAACCGTAGAAGTTGCTGACCTGAAAACAATCACTAAGTTTACTCAGTCACTATAATCCATTAACTTGGGGTGACCCACCCACGTGCGGAACGTGTTTGGTTTAGCACCCCACGCCACCACCAAACGTGCTTTGGTTGCTACATCTTTGGAAGACGGGTAGTTCAAAATATGAAGTTTGACCCCACAATTCCCGTCCGATTGGGTGGGTGGGCCCCCCGGGGGACGTGGGAGCCACTTCAAAGAGCACCTCACAAGACCAATCTGGCGGAATCTTTAGTAGTTATCTTTGAATGGAAGCACTCTATTTGTTTATATTTACGAGGATCCTCACATAACCCTTTTTCAAAATAAAGATTCTTCATTCCAAAAAATTCGTTTTCTCACATACTATTCATTCGTATAATATTTTCCCATTATAGAATATTAATTGTATCTTTGTATAATTAACATTGATTTATTTGTAATTAGTTTTTGGAATTACAATATTTGTTAATATGAGTTCATATTAAACTAGTTATTCTATTAGAATACTCCTGATGATGTATACGTATCGAATTTAGTTGACCATAATCCATCACCCACTAATGGCAATACTAATGATGCAAAGCATTTCATACATAAGACAAAATCCCTTGTGTATAACATGAATCCAAAAGTTAATTATTACCAATTTATCGCATAGATGGACCATCTCCACTGCATGGCCCATCTCCAACGAGCTGTTCCACGCTATGTGAACACCCTGGACCCCTGGTCCCGAATAATGAGACAAATGAGACTGCAATATGAAACTTAATTGACCCTAATTAAGCAGTTGGCACGTACTTGAAGATGACATGACTCCCAATTAATGAAAGACTTCAACTCTATACATTATATAGTATTATTTAGGGGTGTAAACGGAACCCGATATTCAGATATTCTGACTCGATTCCGATAAAAATTATCGATTTCGAAATCAGAAAATGATACCGATAGCTTATCGGAATCGGTATCGGATATTCCGATAAACTGTCGAAATCGAAATGAAAAATAATCGGAATCGGAATCGGTATCGGTTATTCCGATAAATTATCATAAACTCAAAAGTAAAACTATGGTAAACACCTTAGCTTATCGAAATTTCGGTTCCGGTAATATTATTAGAATCGGAACGGAATTGGAATTAACCATTTCGATTTTATCGGAATCGGAACCATATTTCGGTTATCGGAATCAAAATTGAAATCTGTGTTTTCGGTTCCGAACCCGACCCGTTTGCAGCCCTAGTATTATTATAGAAAAGGGACGTTTATTGGCTTTCGGCTTAAGGTGTATGTGGCAGCTGGGTCCACTATCCACATTGGTTATCTTTCATGGATCAATATGTTGAGATGCCAAGAATCGGCATGCTAATGTAGATTAATCCTATAGTGAAGATCACCCTCGTCACCTCTTAATTAATCTTCAAAGAAATACATTTCTAGATAATAATGCCTAAGCACCACCAAATCTTAGCTTAAAACTAATCATCTTGATTAACTGAAGTATTAGAGGGCCTTCCCTCTATCTCGGTGTGGAGGCCAGACGTGACTAGTTTGTGTGCAAAGCTTAATTACGTCCAGAAGCAGAGAAAAGCTCCAACTGATCAGTCACATGCAAATCCATATCCTGAAATTTCATATTCTATTCTAGAACCTACTCTAGCTATAGTCCATCTTCTCTCATACTTTGGTGGTCCGAATTCTCATCCTGGATCACATTCCATAATCAAAACTTCTATTACCAATTCAGATTTTAGATGTGAATATCATAGTTCAGTGTTATCATACGTTTTAAGTATTGGCTGCTAGATAATAAATTAGTAATGATAGAAATCGGCTTACTTTTGCTCCAACCAGAAGTTGTCTCTTGGGTCTCCCATTTCCATCGTTAATTTTGTGTTCTTAAACTGCTGAGCTTTAGTTAATTAGAATCGATCCACATTCTCACCAAAGATCATATGGTTGTGTCAAACTTGCACATCTATTTTTGCTTAGAATAAGTTTGTGACATCTCTGTTGCCCAAGTAATGGAGATTTAAAGAGGGGGTGAATAAGTCTTAATCAAATTAATTTAAATGATAATTAAAAATATATACAAACAAGTGTAAGCACGACAAAAAGTAAGAGAAGAGGATTTTAAGGTATGTTTGGTATTAAGATAGATCGGAGATAATATCTTCACTCTATTTCCGATCTATCATAATACCAAACATACTCTGCGATATGATGAACTCTTCTATCCCCCATCTATCTTAATACCAATCATGCTCTAAGAATGCGATATGATGAATAAATCTCCCTTTACGTTGTACGTTCGCTAAATGGTCCTATAGGAAGACCTAAAAAGAGTATGAAAATGTGATCGGCAGGGTCTTTTATCTCTACTAGAGGATGATGTAGGTGCAGGACACCTCAAACATAGTGCTCGTACATTTCTTATTAAAAGACCAAAAGCAAGATGCCCATTAGTCTAGATCCCAACATAATAAATGTTCATGCAATGAAAAAGAATACATAATAATTGGGGGGTTCTTACCGGATGGTGGGTTGAGAAGGAGGATGGTCAAGCTTTTGACCATCCTTCTACCCCCTTTGTTTGTTTGGGAACCCCTTTAAATTAAGTAGAAAGTCTAACTACGTGAATATGTGAGAGGGTGATACTCTACATACATGCAAGAGAGGAGATAGAAGGGGAGGAAGGAGGGTAATTACCAGTGGATGATGGAGCCTTTGGGAGGGCTCCAACACACTGATGCCAATTTGGGTTGGGGTTAAAAATTAGGTTAAAAAGGGGGAAAAGTTGGGTTAAAGTATTTTTGCACTTTGGTACAATAGTTTTCTTAATAAGAGTGGTTTGGGTAGAAACTTGACTAAGGAGGGGTAAAATGAGGGTTAATCTACCCAAGTTAAAAGACTTGGGTAGCTGAACCCTATTTCTACCTATGGGGGGGACTTTTTAGCCCCAAATTAAAATGGGTATTTTTGTGGGTTAAGCAACCCCTAGATAAAAAAACCAAGGTTGCTTAACCCCATTTCAAAGTGGATGGGTCACTTTGGGGTCCTCGAGATCAATGAAGAGAAGGAGGCTTCCCCTCCTCGAAAAATGGACTTGTTTCGCTCTCCTATCTCTTCTCTCGTAGGAATGACCACACTAGGAAAGCGACACCACTTGTATGGAAAACTGCCCACCCTCCCTTTGTTGGGTGCAAGGAGGAGGGTTTATATAGACAAGAGGGTGATGGATGGGCTATGATGGAAGAAAACATAGCCACCTCCACCTTGATAATCCAAAATGACTTGGATAGCCAATGGGATGATTGAACATGGGATTTTGGTGGGGTCAAGGATCTCTGCTCTGGCTCCTCACAACCCCTACGACCTTGGGGAGTTCATAAATGGGTTGAGGTAGTGATGGGAGAGGAATTCACATGAAGAACGTGGGTGGTTTCCCTAGCTATTGGGTAAATAGACTTAACGACATACAGGTTTGCTACCAAGAGACATGCAGAGGACGCAAGTGTTTGTTGTCTACACACTTGATGATATAGAACCCTATTGCTAGAAAGGATCTGACAACAAATTGGCTTGCCGCTAGAAGTAATCCAGCAGCAATTGACTATGTAGCTAGAGACACGGAGTGTAACTAGAGTTATTTAATAAAATTTGCATTGGGCCTGAAGGGTTATGGGCCCAATGGATTTGGATTGGGTTTTGTGGGGATGGTCAAAAAAGTGCGTCTATAACAAGTGATCACACAAATGAACATAGTGATTCTTATGTTGGTTCATAGTTGAGCCACTCAGTCTCTTACATCTAGTTCCAAAGATAAGAACATCAAAATTTCATTGCCAGTGAAACACCTGCTATAGTAACCACCCGGTACACAACCCGTAATCAAGTATTCTCTTCATCAAGGGGGGATAAAACCACCTGGTCTTCCCATAAATAGCTCTTCTCTTCGCAAAAGGAAACCACCACTTGAAGTACCTAGCTATCATGTCTTCTCTATCCAAGGGGAACAATACAAGCACGTAGACCCACACTTCTTAAAGAAGTAAACGCCAATATGATGTATTCTTAGAAAGATAAAGTAGGTAACAACACAAACAATGCCAAACGACTCAGAAAATGGGATCAAGAAGAAGCTCAATGTCACTTTGACAAAACACTCGACGATGATTGAAATTGAAGCTTTGAGTCGAGTTGCTCTCTTTCTTGTGAAGATTGCATAGAAACATTTGAGGAGAGCTGAGATTTCCTCTCAAATTAAGAAGACTACTTGAGAATGAATGACTGCTCCATTGTCTTATAGAGTGGATGTTTTTAGGCCCTATTTGGTATCGAGATAGGGGAGGATATTCCCTGCTTATCCCAAAACCCGCGTTTGGCATAACCAAATTAATGGTGATATCCCAATGATAGGCTGGCCTAGGATATCCCTGAAAATAGGGATATCATCGAGGATAGATCATTCCCACTTTTGTGGGAACAATTTATCCCCTTTGTGTATCCTTACTTTTTGCCCCTTCCCCCCATTCATGCCCATGCTCACCCCTTTGTACCCTAGACCTCTAATGCGGCGTTGTCATCTTCCTCTCCAACTGCGCATCCTCGTGTTGTTGTCGTCGTTGTCGCTATCATCTTGGTCCATCTCTCCACCTTGTCGTCACCATCCTGGTCAATTTCCATTACTATTGTGCTCATCCAATAGGTCCCTAGAGATGATGCTTTGATCCCCCTTCACTGATGCTCTAGGCCCTCATTGGATCCCCCCCCCCCAACAACTCCTTGTTGCCTCTGTGCTCCTCCGCGAAGTCCCTAGCCACTGTTG
The DNA here is from genome assembly GCA_014218235.1 of Colocasia esculenta. Classification (NCBI taxonomy): domain Eukaryota; kingdom Viridiplantae; phylum Streptophyta; class Magnoliopsida; order Alismatales; family Araceae; genus Colocasia; species Colocasia esculenta. The sequence continues at coordinate 20,453,530 of CM024764.1, read as the reverse complement.
CTAACAATGCCCCTTCCACATTTAGGTTCCCCTTCCCAACATCTGCGGAGGATTTTTTTAATTCCTCAAGGTAAGTGTAGACACGCGAATTCGACTCCACCGTGGGTAAATTTCATATTGCGCCATAACGCCACAAATGGCCCTCTTTTTGCCTTGCAAGAGTGTTTTCCCCATCATTCTGGATCACCTCCTTCTTCCTCGGTGCTTCCCCTTCACTTCCAGGGACCCTTGGGAATTATAGGCATCAATTCCATGTCGCGACGGGTATGGTAGCCGCGTTCCTAAAGGCGTCCAGTATCCCGGACGCGATTCAGGATACCCTGGCTTAACGCGACGGCTTTTATGGGCGCTACCTTATCGCGGCGTACAAGTCGGCCGTGACTATATCTTAACTCGTCGGCCCTGCATGACGTGACAATGAATTCCCATTTTATTTATGAAAATTACCTTCTTCATGAACGCGTCCGCCATGGGCGACGCGATCCCAATTCCACTTTTGGCAGCATTTTCATAAATGAAATTCGAAAACCTTATCGAGTCGTGTGATGTCGGCGCGATTCAGTATGTAGTCGCGTCCTTCTTACCAGACGCTATTTAAAAGTCGGCTATGCATAGTCGCGTCCTGCCTCCAGGACGTGATTCAAAGTCGGCTGTGACCTAGAAAGTCGTCGCGCCCAGGCCCGTAATCATGAGAAAATCATGTAATCACATCCTTGTCAGCAGATGCAATTCAGAGAGGTCAAATCATAATTCCACGTCAGGGGACAGCGTATGTAAGCCCCATGCCTTGAAAGTTACCCCTAAGGTAATCGTGTCGGCCATGGCCGCCGCGTTTCAAGTCACAGTAGCCCTGGTGGACGCGATTATGTTCCTTATCATGGCGTTCTAATAGGACGCAATTTAGAAGCATGGCGGCAATCGTGCACCTGTCTCGTCAAACCGACCTTGTGAATCACGGCCTGCCGTCCGAACGCGATCCAATTCAAGTCGTGGCGCGCTGTCCCGATGCGATTCTAATCGCGGCCTGCCGCTTGGACGCACTTCACTCTGAAGGTCGCGTCCATTGTACCGGACGCGATTCTAAGATTTCACCTCTATAAATAGACCCTCGAGGGTCATTTGTAGAGGGGGTCCACTCAGAGCAGTGAAGCCCTGCCAGATTCTCGCCTCGACCCCCGGCCAAGGAGGACCGCCTACCATTCCGCACCGACCCACGACCTCGTTTCTCGGAGTTCAGAGCCAGCGTCGTCGTCGTCTTCTTCCTCCTCCATACTGTCCGCCGTGCCACCCGGAATTTGGGGAATCACCCCCTCCCCTTTCCTCTTTTCTCTCTCCATCCACCTCCTTCGGGCCCCACGTGGCCCTTCTTTACTTTTTTTTACACACACACACATAATTCCTAGGGGTTTAAAAGCCACCAAACGGTAAGTCTTTTTTTATGCCCTTATTTCATTCCATTCCTTATTTTTAAAGAATTGCATACTACACGTGGCTAATCCCCTTTATTTTCTTTGTCTTTTTCTTTGTCAGGGTAATCAAACGGAAAACGTCCTCTACCACGGTCGGCAGTGCTCGTAGAGGAAGAAAGGACCCACACCCCCGCGCAACCTCCCACGCTCCAAAAGGTATTTCTCTCGATCACATTATTCCATCCGCACCCCTCGCACCCACCCACCACATTTTCTATTTTTATTTTCCACCCCCCTCTTTGTGGGCACCTTGAAGTCCTCGCCTAAAAAACGAACTCTAAAAGTGATACCTACAGTAAGCAGAGGGGACAAAGCTCGTCAGCAGCTACAAGGGGAAGGACAAGAGCGATGATGTGTGTAGGGAAGGAGATCCCCAGAGGGAGACCCCTATGCACATGCAGCTCCAACAGCTGGCATGGAGAGCAATGGGTGTTCCACAGTAAACTGAATGCAGGCGGGTTGGGTTCGGCCTCCCAAGAGGTCGTGGCCCATTGGAGTTTTGCTTTGATATATATGGTGAATAGAAGGAGGATGAGAAGTGTTAGACATAATGTTTATCTAGGGTTGCGTAATAGTTTTATTTTGAAAAAAGTGAAGACATCTACAGAACTTATCCTAGATATATGATTATGGATTCCCTCGTTAAGATAGATTTGTTTGTGTTACGGTATGTGCCGAGGTGACCGTCGAGGATGACCAGGCGAGGAATCCAAGCCGAGACGACCGTCGAGGGACCTACCGAGACCCCTCAGTGGGCTTTGCAGGTCATCGAGCAACATCGTCGGAATCTCGAAACATGCATCCCAAGTCGGCTAAGGGGACCTCGGATTGGTCCCTCGGCGATCGTCTCGGCTTGGATTCCTCGCCTGGTCGTCCTCGGCAGTCACCTCGGTACATACTGTAGCAGTTTGCATATAAATTAATATTATTAGAAAAAAATAGATTTGTTACATTTGCCTTTATACATATGCATATCATTATAAATGCTAGATTTATTACTTTTGCTTTTAGAATCTCTAATTTAAATTACATATATCAATCTTGACCTTCTAATTGCATTCAATTATGATTAGGAAGGAGATTGGGCTTTGTAGCATAAACTAACGTTGTTGCTAATAACCAATAAAATCAAAGTGTCAAGCAAAAACTGGATATGTTAATTGAGACAGACTATGTTATGGAGTGTTTGGTTATTGTACCAACACCTCTTGATCGTGGGTATTTGGTAATGCTCCATTGTTATCAATAGTCCTATTTTAGAAGTGTTGCATCCTAAATTCAATACATGTATGAACCCATGATAAAGTTAGGGTTTTAGACATTGTCTTGTCTTAGTTGCCAATTTTTGTACTCCTTTTATGTCTATATGAATATTGATGGTCAATAGCTGAAAAACAATAATATATTATGCCAATAAATTAAAACTCCAAACAACTAGGTCAGCTTTGCTTTGATTGGTCACGGACTGACGCCCCTTCCCGAGTGCTACCCTAAACTACTTTGTCTTCACTACTACTACACTACTTTGATTGCTTGTGGTTGTGCGACGAAGCAGAGAGCAAGGTTGGCTATCCTGCCTCGAAGCTGTCTAAGCATGATTTATTATATATTTAGCCTTTACATGAAGATTTGCACGCATAAGTAAATGTTCAACTTTTTTAGCATGCATGATTCATTAGATATTGCATTATTCTATTACATACTTCATAGGTCACAGATTCACTAAGGCTAGGGTTGCAAATTGGTGTGATGATGCAAATCGTCTTTTAGCTGACTTATTTGTTGAATAGCATGTTAGGTAGGAAGGTTTCACTAATAGCACTTTCACAAAACAAGCATGGAGAATAATGGATGAGAAGTTCATCCAAGTATACCAAGTAGAGTACACTTTAGCAAATTTAAAAATAATCTCATGAATTTGAAGAGACTATACAATCTCTATAGGGATTTAAAAAAGAGATCGAGTTGGGGTTAGAATGACACAGATCATCTACCAATCCCTGGAACAATTGACGTGTGGATGTACTAGTTATAGTATGTATATTGTTTTTTTATGACATCCTTTTAGAAAAAAAAAATCCTCAATGCTTTTTGATAATATTTCTAGGTTTACCCCTTTTCAAAGTAAAAAAGAGCATGATCATATTTGAGTCAAACCACTTCTCATATGGGAACAAATAAACCTTATTTGTTCCAACAGCATGACTAATGGAAATCTTACAAGTAGTTTTACGGCTCACGAAGATAGTCATCTTCCATTCCAATCTTATTAACAAGGTGTTGGTAATGATTATAAGGTAGACTTAGATCTAAACATGAGTAGCATAGATCTAGAGGATGATGCATCAAACTCTATCACTCAACAAACACCTATACAAACAAATGATGTGAATGATGATGCAGCCTTGTTGCTAAAGGACATATCAAGTCCATCTACTAGTAGCCGCAAATGTAAACGCAACCCATAAGTTATCACTGAAACCTTTGATAGTTTACTAGAGTTGGGTGAAGAGAGACTCAAACTTACCAGAGAATTGGTGGAGAACCAATGTAGGACAATACCACCACAAGCTGATGTTGCATTGCAAGAGTTTGCTAAAGGTGGAGGGCAATCTTTACAGGGCCTTTAATCTGTTGAAGGACAAAGATGACCGATGCATCTTTCTTGCTCTGTCTAATGAAATGAGACTTGATGGATAATGTCTTGCCTTAAGTGATTTTATGATTTTTTTATTTGCTGTCATTGCCATTATATTGTTGTAGTGATGTTATATGACTATACTTTGTTTACTTGTTCGTTGTGCTTTTGCATGTTTTATATTGTTATACTGAGGTCATATATTTCCTTCTACTTCGTGCATTTATACATGCTTGGTTGCATAGGTAGGCTTGAAATGGCTTCTTCTCCTTCTACTCTTTTGATCTAGTTAAGTTTTTTTCTTGGAGAAGAGAAATTCTGGGATGAAGTTGAACATACAATATTAGTCCACATGAAACCCCCCCAAACCCCAATTTGTAAATAACCAAGTCACACAGATCAAGTGAGAGGGCATAGGTGGGTGGATGAGGTGATATATGGGCATGTTACCCGTTCCTACTCTTGCTTTTTGTACATCCTACTCTTTTCATTAGATTAAGAGATCTCTTAGTTTAGAGGGGTGTGTTGGAGGATACAAAGAATATATCTACATGTGAGTAGTTGACTATCGTTTTAATAGAGGTAGGCTATAGTATTGGTAATAGAATGTTGAGGAAATGGTTTCAACATTCTACAGAGACTATAAATCATCATTTCAATGTTGTTTTCAAGGTAATTTTGTCACTTCAGAGTGACTATATGAAATTAACCAACAATAATATGGGAGTCCATGAGAAGATTTGTAGTGACCCAAAGTTTATCCTTTTTTTTTAAGATAAGTATTGGTAAATTGAGTTATTTCACGTACAATACATGAATGGCATCACTATATTAAGAACTAATTAGCGCTATTTTAGAATGTATTGGGTGCGATTGATGGCTCGCACATACTTGTGAAGGTGGCTAGAGATGAGCAAGGTCCTTGGTGTTGTCATAAAGGTTGGACATCCCAGAATGTAATGGTGTGTGTGTGTGTGCTATTTTTGTTGTTGCTGTTGGGTGGGAAGAATCTACTTTTGATATAAAGGTTTTGACATGGAGCATTAACAACAACAGTTTTAGTGTTCCTGAAGGTAGGATTAGTCTGTACAACTTAATTCTTATTAATATTTATGTTTACATTTAGTTTTTCCTAAAGAGTATTCATATATTGGGATTTAGGCAAGTTCTACCTTGTCAATGGTTGTTATGCAAACACTCACCAGTTCTTGACACCGTATCGTGGATATCACTACTATCTTTCAACATATGAGATAGGGGGTTGAGAGTTTCATATCAGGATCGAAAGAATCTTTTCAATCATAGACATGCCCAATTAAGAAATTTTGTTGAGCAAGCATTTGGTATGTTAAAGGCTCGATTTGCTATACTCACAAAACAAAGGAACTACCCTATCGAGACACATGTTAAAATTACCATGGCATGTTTTCTACTTCACAATTTCATCAAGAGAAAACAATGAAATTATTACAAATTCTGAAGAGTAGTGGTGAATCCAATGAATAAGGTTGACCGTGATGATGGGGATGGAATTATTCTTCATGATACTGATATTGTGTGAGGAGAGAGCCTAAGAAGTGGCATTGAAGTTAGTCTTTGGGCTAGGCACAACAAGAGAGGGTAATTCTTTTTTATACTTGTTTCTATCCACTTTCTACATTGCCTGATAGAAGGATTTGGTATAATTTAATTGTTTGTTTCTTTGAGGTATAGGCTAGACAATGAATTATGTGTCTCCATTTGGTGTGTTATCTAATGTGCTATTTCACCATGATGTTGTACTATATCTAACTATTGTATTATTTTTGCTTGTTGTTGCACTATGTCTGTGTACTATTTTTGTTGTACTATTTGTAATAAGGTGAACTTATGTAAGTATTATCTTCTTTTGCTAGTTTCTTACCTTTTCCATATCTTACATTGCATGCTACTATCCTATTATTTCTTTGAACTTCTTAACAGACCTTAGATGTGATAGATGTGAAGTCATGAACAATATGAAGTTGGTGGACAAAAGTTTCGAGTTTTGTCATGATGTTTACGGGAATGCTATATTGATTTCAATTATATTGGTGGACATTATATGTGTTTAGAAATTTTAAGTTGGTGTTTGGACAAGTTATGTTGATGGAAACACTATTTTGGTGTTTGGACAGTTTATCTTCATGGTTATTGAACAGATAGTGAATGTTGAACATTGGATATTATTTTTGAACAGATGGAATGTTGAACATTGTAATGGATATAGATTATGCTTTTCTAGAATTAATCATTCTATTTTTTCCACCCACATTGTGATGTGTTTATGAATGATATTATTTGAAAACTGATTATTGGCATGATGTGTGTTGATAACAATTGAGAACAAGATAAGTACTTGACAGGTTATGTATGTTTGAATAAGAAACAAATCGATTGTTTCATAATGCATGAAACAAAAGCAAGTTATGTAACACAAGTTATTCAAACCTGTATAAGGTAGGTTAAAGGGCAGCCTCCTCCACTAGGTAAATTGAAATGTAATGTTGATGGATGTTCTCGAGATAACTTAGGTACTTTTGTAAGTGATGCTATCCTTAGAAATGATCAAGGAAATTTCATTTTGGGTGGTTGTGGTTTCTCTGGTGGCCATTCTCATAGTATTATTGCAAAGGCTAGGCCTATGATTCTTGGCTCTCAGTTGTACTTCTAGTAGGGTGACATCTCTCCTATTATAGGACTATCAAGTTCTTGTTACTCTTGCTTCTAGTACTTTTTGGAGACTATTCCATGGATTCTTCTTCTTTGGTGGACATCACTTTGTTATTTTAGGAATGCCATGGGCTCCAATTTGTTCATATGATTAGGGAAGACAACATAGCAGTAGATGCTTCAGCTAATTATGCATGTACTTATCAATTTGATTAGACTTTCTTCATTTGTTTATTTGGTTTTATTCATGTACTTTATCAAGGGTAAGATGGTATGACCCCTCTTTAATTTTCAAAGTTGGTGAAATAAAATACCAAGGGCTAACCTAGGGTCTTAGATAAGTTTTTTCCTTATTATCATAAACATGTTTTTCATTGTAATTCTTTAAGACAAAGCATTGTCGACTAAAATTCACATTTTAATCATACAAAAGAAAATTCAACTTAGGATTGAAAATATCTTTAATGTAGATAAGAAAATATAACTTTGATTTAAATTATAATATTTATTATGTTGAATAGATGCATTTTTACATTGACGACTACATGTATAAAAATTGAGATTTCAGCTTAAAAAGTATATATTCTTTACTGTTAAAGCTAATAAACAAATTATAGTTTAATATAATAAAGACTACAAGAAGATTGCATACATAATAGTTTTCTTCAAAGATACATGTTTCTTACTATTACAAGTGTGCATATTTTCATAAAATTATCTTGAAATGACCTGATCTAAGAGTAAAATTTGTACATGCTTATAGTAAAACCTAATTTAAAAAGCTTAATAGTCTTTAGGAAATTTTCATCAGCTTATCCCCACTCTTATCCTCTTCTGTACCAAACATAGTTTATAGATATCATCCTTTATTATCATTGGTTGTACTAAACAACATGGGGGTAGGCTATGATACAGAGGGGATGGAATATCCCTATCTCCCCACTACTTTTATCCCTATCCAAATAGGACCTTAGGGTTTTGCTTATGTAGTCACTCTTGTGCATGATTGTGAATCTCTCATGTTTCTATCTAATTCTTCTTCTATGCTTAAAATGTAAGTTTTTATATTATAGAGCTTTGAATTGTTGATTGTTGGACTCACATGGTAGTCGTTGTGTCTAAGTCATGGTTGATGCAACGTCCATTCCCTATTGCCATAGGTTTGATTTTCTTCCCTTTATCTAGATCAGGGATCGCTCAAGAATTTTTTTTTCATTCCTTTATCCTGTCAAAACCACATAAAGATTTCTAACCAAAGAATGTGATCTTCTATCATTCATTATTTTTTTAATATTTATTAAGTATTAATCTATTACAATTGTGGGGGTTAACCCATGACAATATCCATAGAAAGTTTTCTTGAAATTTCTTGCAAATCCGCTGTCATTGGGAGTAGAACTCCTAACCTCCGAGTGCACGACGAAGTGCCAAACCAACTGAACCACTCCTTATCTGCATCTTCTATTAGTCATTAGATACATCTACTAGAAGTTTCTCATTCAAAATGTATCCTTTTTTCATGTATCCAAGAACTGCTAATAAAAGTATGGCCAGAAGTCATTACATTGCAAAATATACAGAAAAGGGGAATGGCATAAAGTACCTTTTCTTGTGCTATCATGTTGCAACTTAGCATTTTTTGATGAGATGAAACTTGGTCTTGATGGATAAGTTTTTTCATATAAAATACAATGACATGTGATCATTAGCGAGTATGTCAGTGTCCATGAAAAATGATCTCATAGTATTTAAATAAAGATGTCATATCATTTCTTTTACTTCAAATGGTTTGATTTGATATAGTAAATAATTATTTTTTATTTAGATAGAATAATGATATTATACTTGATTTGCATGCAAGAATAAGTATAAAATGTTCAACAAGATAATCAATTTTATAAAGTAATGAACTTTTTCAGATGATCAAACATAACCAGTTAACTTACTTTGCATGAGGATGCATAATCAAGTACTGACCTATCAACACTTAGAAACCTTCCACAGAGCAACAACATAATCGATCAACACACTTGGTGTAGACTTAGAAAATTTTTGATATTGAAACATAATCGATTATTGAACATATAGAGTGAAACATAATTGATTATCAAACACAATGTAGACTTATGAAATTTCATAATATGAAACATAATAAATTAACAAGTTCTGTCGTGATCCCCGATTTTTAGCAGCAGAATAAATAAGGAGACATGACGAACAAGCGAGCATTCAGAAACCATAGACAAATAGCTACTACAAGTAGGGCCAATAATTCAATATTCAAACTCTCTTCGTTTATTCATCATAAGTAAATGTTACAATCTCCAATATCAACATAAAAACACTCTCTTCTTACTAATCTATCTATCTCTCAAAAGAAAGGAGAAACTATGATAATGACTTCTCTCTCAATGGCTAACTAAGAACGACTCCCTAGGTGTACTCCACGCTCGACACACCAATCCTATCAGAAGTTTTATTTTTACCTACGCTACCTGAAAATGTTTGAGAGAGCAGATATGGGTGCACTCGCCCAATAGGTTTTACATCGTCAAGAGAAAATATAGGTAATTAACATTTTCAAGCTATATGTCATGAACTAAATATGTAAATAAAAGTCGGTAAGAAACAAGACTAGCAATGTGATCAAGAAATGTCCAATCAACCAAGATATCATGTGAATAGAATGATCAAATATGAGGGATTATCATGCTAGAAAATATATTGCATGTGCAAAGGAGTATTCAGACTTAAACATGATCAGTAGTGCAAGAAGGTTAGGATAACTGTAAGGCCTTGGGCCTTATTGGACCCTTAACGGGTCTTCTTCTGGAATAGTGCATGTTGACGTCAAGGGTGTTGACGTCAACAGTAGGTTGACGTCAAGCTTGTGGACGTCAAAGAAGGGTAGATGGTGAGGGTGCTGCCGTCTACATAGTCTTGGCGTCAAGCGATGTTGACGTCTATCAAGTTTTCTGTACATGAACTTGACAGCAAGCGATGTTGACGTCAAGGATTGTCGGTGCAAGTTGACGACAACAGATGTTGACGTCAACCTACCCGGCCTATGTTTTTAGGGGCGACCCGAGGCCCCTTCTCCTTCATTCTTTCCTCTCCTTCCCACCACCCTCACCCCTCTCCTTCTCCACTTCTTCCGGCGGCCGACGAAAGCTCATGGGGAGGTCGTGGTGCCTGTGGCGGTGACGGATTGGGCGAGAAACGGAGGTTGAAGGGTCGTCTTCGCGGGGAAGTTCCAGGGGATTCAGCGCGATTCGAGGTTCATTAGGAGTTGTATCTGTTTTTGAGGTAGGGACTCTGCCTCTTGACCCCTCTGTGTTGCAATGCCATGATTGTGTTGTGTGATTTGCATGAAATAGTGGTTTTTGGGGAGGGTTTGTCCATGCCGAGTTTTGGGGTGAAATCGCCGATCCAAGTGTTGGATCATTGTTTTTCCGGCTCTCTAGTGGTTCCTTGTGATGAGGGAAAGCGTTTCCCCTAGTCAAACCATTGGTTTTTGGGCCGGATCGCCCTTAGGATTGGCCTGGGGCCGTTTCGGCTGCTGGGAGCTGAAGAACTTAACGTCAACATCAGTTGACGTCAAGTTCTTCAGGAAGGAACTTGGCGGCAAGATCGCTTGCCATCGACTGGAGGTAAATGGCCAGCATGTGGCCGTCTACTTTTTGTAGACGGCCAGGATGCTACCGTCTACCCCTTGTTGACGGAAGTTGATGTTGTCGTCTACTTCTTGGTTGGCGGCAATCAATGTTGCCGTCAACCCCACAGGTAGGTCCTGGCAGGCTGATCTCCCTTTTTCATGATATGAGGTGTTGACATGCGATGCTCGCCTGTTGGCACGGTGTGCCGGACGTTGAGAGCGTCTCTGTCTGTGCTTGTGTTGTGTTCTTCCGTGCTTGTGTTTTGTTTCCTGGACGTTGAAGTGAAGGCTCCATCTGGATGACTGGCGTTGAGCTGTTCCACTGGTGAGCCTGGATGTCGAGTGCGACTCCGTCCAGTGCGTGCCCCTTGTGATGGTTACGAGCCAGTTTCCATGGGGCCCCTTCTCCACCGTTCGAGTCCGGTGTAGGGGAAAACCGGTCGAGGACCAGACGCGAGGGAGAGTGTCTGAGTGTGCACATGTTGCTAGGGTCGGAGGAATCTGTGGTGTCGAGGCGCCAAGCCATAGACCCTAGTTGGTCCTACCTTGTGTATGTTGTTGAACCACTCTCACTTTTTACCCTTATATTTTGGTGATAACAAAACTTATGATTAATTAAATATTATTTAATATATTTAATATCATGTTTTCCTAATAAATATAAATTTATTGTACTATCGCTGTGTGATCTGTACTGAAAAGCAAAATCGATGTCTATTCAATATACATCGACTTCAGTTCACAAAGTGCCACACCGATTCTCTTAATAGAACATCGATTCGATAAGTTAAACAACGATTTGACTGCTATAACGATTCGATAAGTCAAACAACGATTTGATCGCTGTAATAATTCGATAAGTTAAACAACGATTTGATCGTTGTAATGATTCGATAAGTTAAACAACAATTTGATCACTGTAACGATTGGATAAGACAAACAACGATTTGCTTTTGCTCAAACAATGATTTGATAGCAAACAACGATTTGCCTTTACTTAAAGAACGATTTGATCAAAACAACGATTTGCTTTCACTTAAACATCGATTTTGTTCAAACATCAATTTCATGCAAACATTGATTTCACTTAAACATCGATTTTGTTCAAATATCGATTTCATGCAAACATCGATTTCACTTAAATATCGATTTTGTTCAACATCGATTCTGTTGGAACATGGATTGCATTAGAACATGGATTCTATTCAAACATAGATTTCAACTTAACATCGATTTCCTTTATACTCATATGTTTCAAATGTCTTTGGCGCCTAATGAAAAGTCAAATATATTTCATTTGCGTAATCTTTTATCTTTCTGACAGAAGATCTTTTTGCTTATCTCTCTAGATCTCTTCTTTCCTGTCAGACAAAAAGAGCTTACCTACTTCTGGGCGATAGTAGAAAACATAGAAGTGTGAACCTTTTTGACAGAAACACTCTTTTATCTAAACACTTTCTTCTATGCGTGCAGACCTTGTAGACCACAAATATCAGAAGAAAGAGAAGATGAGCAACGGCTAGAACTCCAACGGATTTGTTCAAAGCTGCTCATAAAAAAGATGAAGCAAGGCTGAAGAAGAAGACATAGAGCTTTCTTGAAGATCTGTAAAGGAGTGTACATCCTGTGAGGAACCTAACTCCATATATACTCAAAGAAGAGAGGAGCTCGAGCCAAATCAAGAGAAGCTTTTCACAGCAGGAGTTTCAAAGCGTTCAAGCTTTCCTCTCTTCTCTCTCTCTCTCTCTCTGTGGTCATTGTAAATCTGAGGGGAGAGTCTGGGCTGAGAGCTAGAGTTCTTAGTGTTCATCTTGTAATAGCTCTTGGTCTGTTCTTTCTTTCTAAGAAAGATTTCTGTCCAGCTGTAGGATTGTATACAATAAGTCTCTTCCTGCGTGAAGAGTTGGCTAGTATAGTTGCTGGCATTTTTTGTCCAGCTGAGGGACTGTACTCAGTGTAGAACCTAGCTGGGGGTTTAGTCTAGCAAACCGCACTGGAGTTTGTACCAGGAGGTTGTCTTCTTGACCTGTAAGAGAAGTGGGCTACCTTCTTGCCCGGGAAAGAGAAGAAGCTAGCTGGGGTGCTGGTGTTGTGTATTGTCCTTGAGGGGGACTGTACTCTTGGTTAGTAAAATCCTAAGAGGTTGCTTGGGACTGGACGTAGACTTCCATGTGGGAAGGGCCGAACCAGGATAAATTTTTTGTGTCCTTTGTGTGATTGTTTATATTTCTTCCGCACAGCTACTCTCTATCACACTCAACTAACCAAACTTTCAAGTGACAATTTTTGTGTGTTTAAAGTTTTATTTCAGATTTCAGAAAACCTATTCACCCCCCCCCCTCTAGGTCTTGCTTCCGTACCAAAAGGGCCAACAAGTGGTATCAGAGTGAGGTTCTCTGATCAATCAAGAAGATATAACGATCTTAGAGAAGATCCATGGCAGCTCAAGGATTTGCTGAAGGTCAATCAGTCAGTCAGATCTCCACTCTTCGATGGAGAGGATTACCAATACTAGAAAATGAGAATGGAATGCTTCATTCGAGGCACATACTTTGATCTGTGGTAGGTAATAGAGGTAGGTGATTTTGTTGTTGTTCCTGCTGAAGGTACTACTGCCATTACAGCAGCTGATAAGAATAATTATATCTCTAATCTTAAAGCAAAGAACTATTTTTGTTGTGCTTTATCCAAAAAGGAATTTAGTAGAGTATCTGCATGTAAATCTGTAAAAGAATGGAGATAAACTGCAGGTAACTTATGAAGGAATAGATAAGTAAACAAACTAGGATAGATATTCTTGTCTCTCAATATGAGCAATTTAAAATGATTCCTAACGAAAATATTACTCAAATGTATAATAGATTTTCGAGCATAGTAGTTGGTCTAAGTCTCTTGGCAAAAATTATTCTGATGAGAAAACTGTCAGAAAGATACTTAGGTCTTTAACTATTTCATGGACCCTAAGGTCACCACTATTGAAGAAGCCCATGATCTAACCAAGTTTTCTATTGATAAGTTAATTGGTTCCCTCATGGCACATGAATTAATATGAGAGATTATCTGGAGGCTCATCCAAGAAAATTTCTAATGCTCTCAAAGTTGTAGATGCTCCTTCCACCTCTTCTTCTTCTTGTTGTTCAAAAAATGCAGGTTCTGAAGACAGCAATGTGGATGATGTCCTATCCAAACTTCAGAAAATTCTCAAGAAAAAGAAAAATGGATCAAGAAGGATTCAAAAGAAAGAGAGAAAGCAAAAGAACCAGTCTGCTATGAATGCAGAAAACCTGGACATTTGAGACCAGATTGTCCAAGACTCAGAAGACTGGTCAGCCAGAAAAATCCAAGAAGCAGCACAAGAAATTCAAAAGAAAAGCCATGGTTGCTGCTTGGGACAATGAAGAGCCAAAACTTTAGAATCATCAAGCTCAGATCCCGAAAAAGAGCAGAAAGTCTAGCCCTCATGGTAGGACTAGATGAGGTACATTCTGACCATTTTTGATTCATGCACTAATTCAGGGTCAGAGTTTGAAGACTTAGAAGGAGTCTTTAATGAACTTTATGAAAAACATAAAGGTGTTGTAAAAGAATTAAAATTTTGAAAAATAATAGTACTTACTTAGAAAACACCAACTCAGATCTTAAATCCGAAATGAAATAATTAGAAAATAATTAAAAGAAAGTAAAGATAATAATTATCTTTTAAATGAAGATTTGTAAAGCAAAAACAATGAGAGGTTAGAGTTAGAAGAAAATCTGAAAACTCTAACTGAAGAAAATCTTTATTTAAAAGAATCTGTTAGAAAATTAACCAAAGAAAACATCTCTAGCTCTATGCTTAAAGGGATAAAAAATTGTCAATAATAAACAAGGGCTTAGATACATACCTTCAGAAAAAGGAAAACAGCCATAATTCTAGGAAATATTCTTTGCTAAAATTTGTAAAAGAAACCAAAATGCCTCAGAAAAAGGCACCTGAAATGAACAAGCCCTATCAAAAGAACAAGGTTTATAAAAACTGTGTTCTAAACAGGCATCACAAAGACAATAAGAACTACAGAACTGTAACACCCCAGAATTTTTATTTATTGAAAACCATGTGTAATAAAGTTATTAGACTTAAGCAATAGTCATAAATTGAAAAAAATAATATTTGTGTATAATTAGTGGTAACGAACGTTACCCCAGTGTCGTACATTGAAGTGCACGCTCCCACAGGGAGACAATGGAAAATGACAATGAAATAAAAATCCGAGAACATCATAATGTTCAGAAAAATGTGGAGAAGTCAGAAATGTAATTATCTAATTTTTTGACGGACGGAGGATTCGAGATTAAGTCGATGCGACCATTTTTCGGGTCAATTTTCACCTACTGTAAAATAAAATCTAAAAATTAAACTAAAATCACTACAATTTTTAAAACCATCACATTAGGTTATGGTTGAAATTTGAACTCAAACAGACACCATTTGGATGTGTTTGCATAGTGATCATTGGACCAGTTGAATTATGGGTCTTTATGGTAAGCCATTTTTTGGGATTTTCTGATGGGTTACGTGGAAGGCCCTTAAAGAGCCACCACTTGGGAATGGCTATGATTATTACTGCATGCGTGTAGCCATGGTAACTTTGCATGGGCTACGTGTTAAAACATGGGTTAAAAGACTTCTTACCATGCCACGTTAACCACCAACGTGTTTGTGTGCATGGAGATCTCTAGGCTTATAATACACCCCAAGAACCTTCGTAGCTATGTTTCTGAAACTTTCTACTGTTATCCTGCTGCTATTGTTAAACTTCTGGGAGCACCAAACTGCACAGCTGGGAGTAGCCGAAGCTTTTCTTCTTGTGCATTGTTCTTGTTCAAGCTACGTTTGGAGCCATGCTAGAATTGCTTCTGCTTCCTGCGTGAGTGGTTGCAGTTGGAGCTGGTTGTTGTGCATTGTCACAACTTCAAACTGTCAAGATAATCAAGTGTGCTTCTTTTCTGTGGACCTTCTCACCAAAGAGAAACTTATTCTCTTTAGAAAGGTAGGATTCAATTTCTTATTCTTTATCTTCATTTTTGGATTACTAGTTTGAAGTGATTCGTACCTTGTATCTATTACTCTGTAAATTCTGAGAATATGTTCATGATGGAACTATATTCTCCAACTGTTTTAGTTAGTTTTAATCCATGAGAGTTCATAGATTGTTCCTTCCTTTCTTAACTTGATCCAAAAATCTGGAGTTTTATCAGTACTCTTGATTAATGTAGACAAAACCAAGATGGTTCTTTCTTGCTGAGAAATTGATTTATTGAAAGGTCATGGAGGTCTTAAGTGTATGAACTTGACAAGTGTTTAGTGAAAAAGAGAAGAGAGTTTAAGAGAAAGACTTTCCAATCCATTTTCCTTGAACTTCCCTTTCAATTTGTCTTCTTGAAAGATCAACCATATGAACCATATTTCATGTCTTTATCTTTCATTCTCTTGTCATGATAGCTTCATGTTTGAGGCTAAGATTATGTTTGGATTAAGTCCTAATCATGTTAGTAATGATAGAAAGTTTGTTAGCATCATTTATAGTTGGTTTAGAACATTTCTGAAAGTTTACACAAGACCTGTCGACAGCCGAACTCCTTGCTGTCGACAGGAAGCTATTTCCAGAAACCAGAAAACCATCACTGTGTTGTTTCTGTCGACAGGCCCATAGCTTGCTGTCGACAGGAACACACAGAACTGAAATTCCAGTTCTGGAAACCAGCCCCTGTCGACAGCAAGCTCTTGCCTGTCGACAAGTGTTGACAATATCATGTTTCCAGCACTTGTTTTGTTTCGTTTCTTGTTGTAAATCTACCCAATTGTTACAACCAATGGACCACTTAAATTTTGTGGTTTTTACCACCTAAACACCTACAAGAATCAGTCATGTTACTTTTCTTCCACCATGAACCATTCCTTCAAAGTTCTGAACAAAGTTGCTTTTGTGAGATTCGTAATTCTGAAATTAATGAAGGACAAAGTTCCTTAATTCTTGTGTGTGATTCATGAGTGAATCCTTGTATACCTTGATTCATTACAAGGATAAATGTGTGATGATGACACTTTGTGAGTCTTGGAACTCATTCGAGAAAAATGCCTGGCAAATAAGGGCTGGTTCAGTCCTGGGGAGAGCACCTGAATTCGTCAGTGGCCGCGCGGGGCGATAAGGACGTCGTGGATGTTGGCATGCATCAATTCGTGCTTGATTGGTCATCATGTCATGCTCGTGTGTATGATGGTGTATTCGATTATGAACTCAAGTATCATCCTGAACTACTGATTCTAATTCCAACTTTGTGCTTGTTCAACACATGTTATTGAATGATCTCGTGTTTTCGTTCTTGAAACACACCATGTTAACGATCTTTACTCATTCTACCTTGGATATATTTATGTCTGAATCCTTTTATAAAATTTGAATCCTACTGGGCTAGTTAGCTCATTCAATTCAATATTTCAGGTGAACAGATGGAGGTACTGCTTAAGGGGGATTTGAGTGTTGAGAGGACCACTTATATCAAGAAGTGCTATGCAGTTAACTTTTGTTTTCGTGTGGTTATAAGTGAGAATGTAATAAGGTTACAATTACTTTTGTTTGATCCTCATTCCGACTAAAATGAGGAGTATCATGTAATAATTTCCGCAAACTTTGTTGGTATGAATGAACTGTGTGTTACTCGTCGTGCATTAAATCTGTCATATTCAGTAAATGTAGTTTTGCTAGGACGTGACAGATTAAATTGGTATCAGAGCCTTAGTACGATAACCTAGGGATAACCAGTGAGTTGGGGTAGAAACATGGGATTAGTTAGCATGATTTTTCTAATCATGTGAATGCTTACCTGTTAATTATTTCAGAATGGACATGAGTGCTCAACAAAGGTTGGTAGCAGCCATGGAAATGCTACGTCAGGACCTAGAACTATATGCTCAAGCACAGAGAGAAACCCACGTACATATCAAAGAGGAAGTATTAAATCTGACGGCAGGCGCTTTCTTGGCAGGAAATCCACACGTTTCATTGGATATTATGAACCAAATCATGAATGATCTGAATGGTCTGAAGCTGGGGCAAGAGATGCTGCTCCATCAGATCGAGGGGTATTGGGAGGAGATGACCAATGCCGCGAGGGAGCTGCATTATGGGGCAGCAGAAGAACAGCAACCACCACCCATAGAACCGGTTATAGATTTGACCAGAAATTAAAAATTGTGGATAGACAACTCACTTTTTTGTAAACCTCTCCTTTTGTGTAAATATTAGTTGTATATATAACTCCCATGTGTATGGGGAGTGAGAGGTTGATGAAGGTATGTTTTGTATGATGGAAGAGTTGAAAGGAGGAGACTGCAGTAACTAGTTGCTGGTTTGCGATAGTATGCTTTAATGTAAATATTTGACTTATAAATGGAAATGGAGTGTTTATGAATTTGAAATGCGTATATGTGATGAATGCAAGTAGTGTGGATGTGAAAATTAATGTATGTTCTATTGGATGTTTCAGATTATTATCTAATCTTGTCATGGACGGAGGTGATGCTAGTTGGAAGAAAATGGAAAGTTCGATGCATGATTTGACCCGAGTAATGAGGAATGTAGCAAAGAGTAATAGCCATAATGGAACAAGCCTATTCAGGGATTTTCGAAGTTTAGATCCTCCGAGATTTTCAGGGAGTACCGACTCGGATGAGGCCGAGAATTGGCTAAAGGACATAGAAAGGATATTTGGAGTAATCAAGTGCACTGAAGAAGAAAAGATTCGATTAGTGACTTTTCAGTTGGAGCGGGATGCTAGAGCATGGTGGGACACCGTGACTTCAACGTTGGAAGATCCAAGTCAAATGAGTTGGGATGAGTTTGTAGAACTGTTTAATGATCAGTATTTTTCTGAAGTTGTCCAGGAAAAGAAAGCCACTGAATTTGCTAATCTGAAACAACTTAGAATGTCAGTATCTGAATATGAGGCTCAATTTGCTCGATTGTCTAAGTATGCTCCACATCTCATAGCCACAGATAAGTTAAAGGCCAAGAGGTTCATGAATGGACTACGTCCTGTCTATATTATGCAGTTAACTCCTCATCTGATCACTACGTATGCAGAGATGGTCAAAAGAGCGTTGGCTTTAGAAGCTGCTAATGAAATGGTGGACAAAATTAAAGGAAGGTCAGGAGAGGATCGAAAGAGAAAATTTGAGTCGGGAATGTCTCGAAAGTGCAGCAATCTGGAAAGAAGACAGGAAAAGCTCCAAATGGAAATAAGGAAGTGTGTAAACATTGTCATGTTAAAGGGCATAAAGCAGAAGTTTGTTGGCGTAGGTTGGGAGTATGCCTTAAGTGTGGAAGTACTCAACATCACATTTCAGAATGTCCGACAATCAAGAACATGCCAGCCAAACCAAATCCTCAAGCAAGGCAATAAACAAGGAAGAATACAAGCAATTCAGGAAGTAGAACCTGAATCTTCGCAAGAAGGCGGACTGATTGAAGGTACACTAACAGTAAACTCAAAACTTGCATATGCGCTATTTGATTCAGGAGCTACACACTCATTTATTAGCTATAATTTTGCTAAGTCTTTAGGAATACACATCCTTATTGCCTATACAACTGGAAGTGGCAACTCCTTTGAGTGAGGGTAAGAAGCTTAGAGAGTATTACCCTGATAGTCAGATTTTATGTGATGGACACAATTTATATGGTGATTTAATATGCTTGGAAATGTGGGATTACGATGTGATCCTTGGGATGGATTGGTTATCTAAATACCATGCCAAATTAGATTGCCAATTAAGGCAGGTCACATTTCTAGGAAAGGAAAATTGTTCTATAACTTTTGATAAACCTCATATTAGAAGAATGCCGATAATCTCAGCAGTCAAGGCTTGTAAGATGGTACGAAAAGGTTGTCAAGGGTATTTAGCTTCAGTATCGATACTAAATCAAGATATCACAGGATTGGGTGATATTCCAGTGGTAAAAGAATTTCTTGATGTTTTTCCTGAAGAATTACCTGGTATACCACCTAATAGAGAAGTGAATTTTTCGATTAAATTGGTACCGGGAGCTACACCAATCTCAGAACATCGTACAGGATGTCAATGGAGGAGTTGAAGGAATTGAAAAGACATTGTTAAACTGATAGAAAATGGATTTATTAGACCTAGTACCTCACCTTGGGGTGCTCCAGTATTATTTGTGAAGAAAAAAGATGGATCTATGCGATTATGCATAGATTACCGACAGTTGAATCAATTAACTATAAAGAACAAGTACCCACTTCCAAGAATTGATGATCTATTTGATCAACTGTCTAGAGCTCATTATTTTTCCAAGATCGACTTAAGGTCTAGATACCATCAACTCAGAATTCAGGAGCAGGATATTCATAAAACAGCTTTTAGAACACGATATGGGCACTATGAGTTTGTAGTGATGCCATTTGGATTAACTAATGCACCTGCTGCATTTATGCGTCTCATGAATGACGTGTTCAGACTTTATTTAGATCAATTTGTGGTTGTGTTCATTGATGACATACTGATTTATTCCAAGAGTATAGAAGAGCATGAAGAGCATTTACGGATTACCTTGCAATTTTATGAGATCACAAATATATGCGAAGTTTAGTAAATGTGAATTTTGGTTTAAGTAAGTAATGTTTTTAGGACACATTATTTCTGAGAAAGGGTTATCAGTGGACTCTTCAAAGGTAGAAACCATACAGAAATGGAAGCAGCCTAAGAATCTCACCGAGGTAAGAAGTTTTCTTGGGTATGGCTAGTTATTACCGGCGATTTGTCCAGAATTTTTCTAGAATTGCCTCGCCTCTCACACAGTTGACCAGAAGGAACTGCATTTGTGGAATGAGATTGTGAACAAGCATTTCAGTTATTAAAGCAATGTTTATCGTCTGCACCAATCATAGCTTTCCGATAGAAGGAAAATTATTTGAAGTTTATACTGATGCTTCAAGTATTGGACTAGGATGTGTATTGATGCAAGATGGACGGGTTATTGCTTATGCATCAAGGCAATAAAGATTCATGAGAAAATTATCCAGTGCATGATTTGGAGTTATGCCGATCGTCGAAGAAGAGAATTGGAATTTCAGGAAGGAGAACATGTATTCCTTAAAGTATCTCCTCGACGTGGAATTAGAAGATTTGGAATTAGAGGAAAATTGAGTCCAAGGTACATCGGACCATTTGAGATTTTAAAAAGGATTGGAGAAGTGACGTATCAATTAGCACTTCCGCCACAGTTGTCTAATGTACATGATATTTTCATGTATCGATGCTAAGGAAATATGTTTATGACCCGGAACACATTATTGAATATCAAGATCTGGAAATACAAGAAAACTTAGCATATGAAGAAAAACCTGTACAAATTCTTGACCGAAAAATCAAGCAACTTCGGAGCAAGGAAGTTCCTTTGTTAAAGGTTCAATGGAGTAAACACGGATAAGAGGAAGCAACGTGGGAACTTGAGGACGCCATCAAGATTAATACCCGGACTTGTTTACAGGTTAGTATACATACCTTTATGTTATTAAATTGGAGGACCAAATTTCTTTTAGTGGGAGAGTTGTAACACCCCAGAATTTTTATTTATTGAAAAACCATGTGTAATAAAGTTATTAGACTTAAGCAATAGTCATAAATTGAAAAAAATAATATTTGTGTATAATTAGTGGTAACGAACGTTACCCCAGTGTCGTACATTGAAGTGCACTCTCTCCCACAGGGAGACAATGGAAAATGACAACGAAATAAAAATCCGAGAACATCATAATGTTCAGAAAAATGTGGAGAAGTCAGAAATGTAATTATCTAAATTTTTTGACGTACGGATTTCGAGATTAAGTCGATGCGACCATTTTTCGGGTCAATTTTCACCTACTGTAAAATAAAATCTAAAAATTAAACTAAAATCACTACAATTTTTAAAACCATCACATTAGGTTTTATTTGAAATTTGAACTCAAACAGACACCATTTGGATGTGTTTGCATAGTGATCATTGGACCAGTTGAATTATGGGTCATTTACGGTAAGCCATTTTTTGGGATTTTCTGATGGATTACGTGGAAGGCCCTTAAAGAGCCACCACACTTGGAATGACTATGATTATTACTGCATGCGTGTAGCCATGGTAACTTTGCAAGGGCTACGTGTTAAAATATGGGTTAAAAGACTTCTTACCATGCCACGTTAACCACCAATGTGTTTGTGTGCATGGAGATCTCTAGGCTTATAAATACACCCCAAGAACCTTCGTAGATATGTTTCTGAAACTTTCTACTGTTATCCTGCTGCTATTGTTAAACTTCTGGAGCACCAAACTCCACAGCTGGGAGTAGCCGAAGCTTTTCTTCTTGTGCATTGTTCTTGTTCAAGCTACGTTTGGAGCCATGCTAGAATTGTTTCTACTTCCTGCGTGAGTGGTTGCAGTTGGAGCTGGTTGTTGTGCATTGTCACAACTTCAAACTGTCAAGATAATCAAGTGTGCTTCTTATTTCTGTGGACCTTCTCACCAAAGAGAAACTTATTCTCTTAGAAAGCTAGGATTCAATTCTTTATTCTTTCTCTTCGTTTTTGGATTACTAGTTTGAAGTGATTCGTACCTTGTATCTATTACTCTGTAATTCTGAGAATATGTTCATGATGGAACTATATTCTCCAACATGTTTTAGTTAGTTTTAATCCATGAGAGTTCATAGATTGTTCCTTCCTTTCTTAACTTGATCCAAAAATCTGGAGTTTTATCAGTACTCTTGATTAATGTAGACAGAACCAAGATGGTTCTTTCTTGCTGAGAAATTGATTTATTGAAAGGTCATGGAGGTCTTAAGTGTATGAACTTGACAAGTGTTTAGTGAAAAAGAGAAGAGAGTTTAAGAGAAAGACTTTCCAATCCATTTTCCTTGAACTTCCCTTTCAATTTGTCTTCTTGAAAGATCAACCATATGAACCACATTTCATGTCTTTATCTTTCATTCTCTTGTCATGATAGCTTCATGTTTGAGGCTAAGATTATGTTTGGATTAAGTCCTAATCATGTTAGTAATGATAGAAGAGTTTGTTAGCATCATTTATAGTTGGTTTAGAACCATTTCTGAAAGTTTACACAAGACCTGTCGACAGCCGAACTCCTTGCTGTCGACAGGAAGCTATTTCCAGAAACCAGAAAACCATCACTGTGTGTTTCTGTCGACAGGCCCATAGCTTGTTGTCGATAGGAACACACAGAACTGAAATTCCAGTTCTGGAAACCAGCCCCTGTCGACAGCAAGCTCTTGCCTGTCGACAGGTGCTGACAATATCATGTTTCACTTGTTTTGTTCTGTTTCTTGTTGTAAATCTTACCCAATTGTTACAACCAATGGACCACTTAAATTTTGGGTTTTTTGCCACCTAAACACCTAAAAGAATCAGTCTACAAGAGTCCATCCTCTCTAAACTCTTCCTACTTCTTCCAACTCTTTAATTTATTTTTTATCTCCTTATTTCTTGCATTATCCCACCTAATAGGATAGATGAGAGGTCTAATTCGTAGGTAATGGTTTAGGATATGTCTAGGACTCTTATAGAGACATTTATAAGCTAGTTTAGTCATTATCTTATCCCTTTTAATTTATTTAAATATTAACTCCGAATTTACACATTTATCTCTCATATTCTAGCATTAATCCACTAATTGGCTTAGGGAGAGATCTAATTTCATGGCTAATGTGTTAGGATGGGATGGAGACTCTTTTTAAGATAAGTAAGAGTTAAAATAATCATTATCTTAATCTTTTTCTATTTATTACTATTTTTAGGTACGAATTTAGACTAATTACTCTCATCTCATGATGTGCTCTTCTCATTTGGGCCAACAATTCATGTTAGGTCCATTAACCAAACCCATTACTAATTTAACTTAATGGGTGTTGATTTAGTTTCCAATTATTCCCATTTATTCTTATGTAAATCTATTTATCACACTTATTTAAGAAATTTTATATTTTAATTGAAAAATATTATTCATGTCAATATTTCTATTTCATCATTTGGGCAATTACTCTTGGCCCAATAACTCATGTGAGCTTAATTGTACAACCCATGTACTTACTTTACTTATGAGTTTTTATTTATCATTTTCATTAAAGAATTTATTTATGGGCCAAGATTGTCCATTGGTCCAAATATCATAATGGACTATCATCCCATATTATTTAAAGTCTACCCACATATTTATTTTTATTTATAATCCACTTGGGTCAGAAAATAATGGGTTCTTCGACTTATTCCTTAATTATGCTAATAAGTCGCATAAATTCTTAAACTAAGTCCAACGATTTTTCTATGCCCAGATTTCATGATGGTCATTAGAGAACATTATTTAAAGTATAACTACTATTTTTACAAAATTTTTATAGGGGTTTACACCATGCATAATGATGTGTATCGTTTTAATTAATTAAATTTATTAATAGATAAAATTTCTATTTATCTATATTTTTAATTAATGGATTTTCCGGGGTACTACACCGAATATGCATTCTACAAGGAGCTTGAAGCGCAACACCAGACCCAGCAAGCAGCACTAAAAAAAGAAGCGGAAGACCTGCGAGCGGCGCTGCAGACCTCTTTTCTTCCACCATGAACCATTCCTTCAAAGTTCCAAACAAAGTTGCTTTTGTGAGATTCGTAAATTCTGAAATTAATGAAGGAACAAAGTTCCTTAATTCTTGTGTGTGATTCATGAGTGAATCCTTGTATACCTTGATTCATTACAAGGATAAGTGTGTGATGATGACACTTTGTGAGTCTTGGAACTCATTCGAGAAAAATGCCTAGCAAATAAGGCTGGTTCAGTCCTGGGGAGAGCACCTGAATTCGTCAGTGGCCGCGCGGGGGCGATAAGGACGTCGTGGATGTTGGCATGCATCAATTCGTGCTTGATTGGTCATCATGTCATGCTCGTGTGTATGATAGTGTATTCGATTATGAACTCAGTATCATCCTGAACTACTGATTCTAATTCCAACTTTGTGCTTGTTCAACACATTTATTGAATGATCTCGTGTTTTCGTTCTTGAAACACACCATGTTAACGATCTTTACTCATTCTACCTTGGATATATTTATGTATGAATCCTTTTAGAAAATTTGAATCCTACTGGACTAGTTAGCTCATTCAATTCAATATTTCAGGTGAACAAGATGGAGGTACTGCTTAAGTGGGATTTGAGTGTTGAGAGGACCACTTTATATCAAGAAGTGCTATGTAGTTAGCTTTTGTTTTTGTTGTGGTTATAAGTGAGAATGTAATAAGGTTACAATTACTTTTGTTTGATCCTCATTCCGACTAAAATGAGGAGTATCATTAATAATTTCCGCAAACTTAGTTGGTATGAATGAACTGTGTGTTACTCGTCGTGCATTAAATCTGTCATATTCAGTAAATGTAGTTTTTCTAGAACGTGACAAGAACAAACTATATTCATTGTTGTTCTCATTGCAATAAACTAGGACACACAGTAAACACCTACACAACAAGGCACCTAATATGGATTTCGAAAGGATATTTTTATGCATCTAACCATCAAGGACCCAAAAAGATTTGAGTACCTACTTTTGAATAAGTTGTTTACAGGATGGTCTTGGAGCATCAGGAATAAAGGATGCTCAAGGCATTGATGACTTCCAGCTCTTCATCCAACTCATATCTGAAGAGGGAGTAGTCACTAATTTATTTTTAATTTTAGTATTACTAACAACTATTTGCAAGTCTCATTCAGGTGGAGTCTCTCATTTAGGGGGAGCATAGACTAAGGGAGAGTTATTCATTAATGCCAATCATTGTTGAACCCTCATTGTAAGAAATTTTTCACAAAAAGGGGAGAAATACAATGGTAAGATCCTTCCTTTTTGTTAGTGACAAAAAGGAGGAGAGTATGCATTATCTGTGAATTTTCTATATTTTCTATGCTTTAAGTATTTTTTGTCAGAAAATTCTCATAAGTTTATCATCACCAAAAATGGGGAGATTGTTGAACCACTCTCACTTTTTACCCTTATATTTTTTTGATAACAAAACTTATGATTAATAATATTATTTAATATTATTTAATATCATATTTCCCTAATAAATATAAATTTTTGTACTATCACTGTGTGATCTGCACTGAAAAGTAAAATCAATGTCTATTCAATATACATCGACTTCAGTTCACAAAGTGCCACATCGATTCTTTTGATAGAATATCGATTCGATAAGTTAAACAACGATTTGATCGCTGTAACGATTCGATAAGTTAAATAACGATTTGATCGCTATAACGATTCGATAAGACAAACAATGATTTGCTTTGTTCAAACAATGATTTGATAGCAAACAATGATTTGCCTTTACTTAAAGAACGATTTGATCAAACAACGATTTGCTTTCACTTAAACATCGATTTTGTTCAAACATCGATTTTATGCAAACATCGATTTCACTTAAACATCGATTTTGTTCAAACATCGATTTCACTTAAACATCGATTTTGTTCAAATATCGATTTCATGCAAACATCGATTTCACTTAAACATCGATTTTGTTCAAACATCGATTTCATGTAAACATCGATTCTATTGGAACATGGATTCTGTTCAAACATAGATTTCAACTTAAACATTGATTTCCTTTATACTCAGATGTCTCAAATGTCTTTGGCGCCTAATAAAAGTCAATATATTTCATTTGCGTAATCTTCTATTTTTCTGACAGAAGATCTTTTTGCTTATCTCTCTAGATCTCTTCTTTCCTATCAGACAAAAAGAGCTTACCTAACCACTTCTGGACGACAGTAGAAAACACAGAAGTGTGAACCTTTTTGACAGAAACACTCTTTTATCTAAACACTTTCTTCTATGCATGCAGATCTCGTAACCACAAAATCAGAAGAAAGAGAAGATGAGCAACGGCTAGAACTTCAATGGATTTGTTTAAAGCTGCTCATATAAAAGATGAAGCAAGGCTGAAGAAAAAGACAGAGAGCTTTCTTGAAGATCTGTAAATGAGTGTACATCCTGTGAGGAACCTCAACTCCACATACACTTAAAAAGAGAGGAGCTCGAGCCAAATCAAGAGAAGCTTTTCACAGCAGGAGTTTCAAAGCATTCAAGCTTTCCTCTCTTCTCTCTCTCTCTCTCTCTGTGGTCATTGTAAATCTGAAGGGAGAGTCTGTGGCTGAGAGCTAGAGTTCTTAGTGTTCATCTTGTAATAGTTCTTGGTATGTTCTTCTGTCCAGCTGTACGACTGTATACAGAAAGTCTCTTCCTGCGTGAAGAGTTGGCCAGTGTAGTTGCTGGCGTTTTTTGTCCAACTGAGGGACTGTACTCAGTGTAGAACCTAGCTGGGGGTTTAAGTCTAGCAGAACTGCACTGGGATTTGTACCAGGAGGTTGGCTTCTTGACCTGTAAGAGAAGTGGGGGGTGTTGTATTGTCCTTGAGGGGGACTGTACCCTTGGTTAGTAAAATCCCAAGAGGTTACTTGGGGACTGACGTAGGACTGCCATGTGGGAAGGGCCGAACTAGGATAAATTCCTTGTGTCCTTTATGTGATGTTTATTTGCTTCCGCACTGCTACTCTCTATCACACTCAACTAACCAAACTTTTAAATGATAATTTTTCTGTGTTTAAAGTTTCTATTTCAGATTTCAGAAAACCTATTCACCCCCCTCTAGGTTAGCTTGCTGCCGTACCAAAAGGGCCAACATATATGTGTGTGTGTGTGTGTGTGTGTGTGTGTGTGTGTGTGTGTGTGTGTGTGTGTGTGTGCTTGTTGTGCTGTTGGACCTACGAGGTTCCAGTCTCTCGGCGCACTCCTGTGAGGAGTTGCGTACTATGCCACCGGTTTCTGTGTGTTGTGCAGTGTGTTTATTTATTGTTGCTTTACTTCTCGCGCTGTTAGTAGTACTATTACCGGTGGGGGTTAGTGTCCCTAATATGGGTCTCTTCTTGAGACTCACTCCCTTCCCTTTCAGGTGGTTCGTCGTCGGCTCCAGGTGTAGAGGAGCCTGGTCACTCCGGTGATGGTCCCGCTTAGCTGCTGTGAGTAGTACTTAGTTCTTGTACTCACTGTACTCTTCACTCATGTTGTTATCGGCTCTGAGTTGTGCTAAACTGAATTATTATATAGTGAAATGTTTAATTTTATGGTGTGTACATTTTCTTATATGTTCTCCTCAGACGTTCTCTTCTTACCCTTCCGGGCTTCGGCTCGTGGGTGGCGGGTCAGGATTTGGGTTACTGGTTGGTAACTGGTAATTCAGATCCTGGGTCGTTACAATAACTCTTGTGTTCAAATCACTAGAGAAAGAACAATTGAGGATTGTATGAGAAAGTTCTTTATGCAAGAAGGTCACTAGAGTATCTTTCAAGATAGCAAGATGGTACTGAAAAGGACAAGCATGCAAGACAATTCACTAGTAAGCACTATGAGTAACCCCCTCTAGGCTCTCCACAAGAATATCACAAAGGGTCTACTAGTATCTCAAGCAAGTACGTCCCTCTACCACTTGGGTTAAGGATCATCACGCAATATCGAGTAAAAGTCAAGTGAAGCAAGTGTATCACATGTAACAAGTATGTATCATGCCAAGCATCAATCATGATTACACACCATGCCAAGTAACATGACTTTGCTAGGAGATCAGCCTAACAATCAACGCTTGGGGTAACAAATATCTTTAGAAAATTAGGCAATCAACACCTTGGGGTCTCGACAATCACACCTTAGGTAACACGACTTTTGCCAGAATCTCCAGGACCAGATACGGACCCACAGTTAGGTTTATATTACGCAACATTGTCATATATCCGATGAGCTCATAAACTTATGGGTAACAATAACATGTTTTGTGTCCATGACTCCAATCTTATTCATATCATTAGGATGTACTTCATGAATGTATAGCGAGAAGGCATGTCAACAAGAATGGAGATGCCATGGAAGTCTAAGACCATCATTTCAAGGATAAAGATTTAGGATCATGATTGTCAAGAGAGTAATCAGGCATAATTTTAGTTTAGTTTAACAATTCATTAATGTCTTGTCATTCAATTTGGACTAACGCTGAGAAAGTAAGATGAGAATAGAAAAGTGCATGCTATCACCAGAAAACTTCAATAGTACAACCAGCTTGGTCTCTATGAGGGAATCCACAGAGTATGGAGACTTACAGATACCTTAACAAAAAGATTCATAGTCTGCCAGAACGGAATGACCAACAGAAATATTCCAATTTGTCAAGAGAGGCTGCCTAATTTGTGCAAGTGTGTAGTCCACGAGAAATGAAAACATGCGTAAACGAGCATTCAATATTTATAGCAAGTAAATCAAGGAAAATAAGAAAACACAATACAAGGCATGTCCAAACTAGGCAAGTCTAAATAAGGCAAGTATCAAATAAGGAAACGTCAAATTAAAGCATGTATCAAATAAGGCAGGTGCATGAAAACCAAAGCATAACTATCACGATGACAATAACATGATGTTCATGATGATATTAATATGATTCTTAACATGTTAATTACTTCATGTTTTTAGTTTTATATCAAGCAAGAATAACAACGCATGATCAAGGATAATCGCATGATGAGGAAAAGATCAAATCATTAGATCCCTTAGAATAGATTTTAGGTTGATTAAAGATTTTACATGTGGTTAGTGACTTTTAGGGTACTAGAAAATCATGATCTGACAGGACAATGCACTAAAGAAGTCTAGAAAATGATCTAAGAAAGATAGATTAACAAAATCGCGAGACAATGTTAAGTGGTAAAAGGAAACAGTTGACTCGATAGTAATTCACATCCCACACAGTGGATGCCTTCATCCAACCTTTCATTGACTCAAAAATCAAATAGATATGTCACATGTAAAATGAGAAAGGTAGGTTGGGCGGAAAAAATGTTAAAATCGGGTCCCATTGATTGGACGTGATTTACCGATTACTTGAAAACTGAAATAACGTGTAAAAAGATGCATACAGGGGTCAGGGTCTGCTTATAAATTGTGTCTGGGTGAACGGGCGCTGTCGGAAAGTAAATCGCATCCACCTCAATGGACACACTTTAGATGTCTTAAATTGCATCCACTGGTTTGGATGCGATTAAGGTGCTCAATCTGATTGCTGACATGATTACGCGATCTCGTGTTTTGGCTTAAAACTCGAGGTTTTAGTGGTTTTTAGACAAAAGTCTCAACATAAAACTTGTTGGAAACTTGTAGGAGAATAATCCTATGACTTTGTTTTGGATCAATTTGATTGAGAGATGCGTAAATCATGAGATTCACAAGAAAATCTCTAAAATTACGTGATAATAAAATTTTTTTTAATACTCTCTACACGTACAATAAAAATTGAGAAAAATAGGGGAAAATTAAAGTAGACTCAAATAGATTTCATATGGTATATTCCCATGCTAGGTTTGTATATGAGATTACCCACTTTTGATCACTCTAAAGAGAGGGATTTGCATAGGTCGAGGAAGAGCTCGAGTTGGGAAAGAAGCTTGAGGTTGGGAATGATCTCGTCCTCCTTGGGTGTCCTAGCACACCTCCACACTACCCCAACAAGATGTAAAATTGTCCTCAAAGGGTTTTGGATGTTGAACCACTCTTATATTTTACCTTATATTTTGATGATAACAAAATTTATGATTAATTAAATAGTATTAAATATATTTAATATCATGTTAAATTTATTGTTCTTTCGTTGTGTGATGCGCTCTAAATGATAATCGATGTTCATTCAATATACATCGATTCTGCTCAAAGAGCCACATTGATTTCACACTAATAACGATTTCATAAATTACACAACGATTGATCGTGTACCGATTCGTTAAGTGAAACATCGATTCGATAGCTATAACGATTTGATAAGTTGCACATCGATTTGATAGTCATAACGATTCGATAAGTCACACAACGACGTGGTTCCATATCGATTCGATAAGTGAGCACAACGGTTCACTCTCACAACGATTCGTTAAGTGAGCGCAACGATTTTGCTCTCACAACGATTTGGTTGCATAACGATTTGATAAGTCTCACATAGATTTGATCGCCAGAACGATTTGGTCACACATCGATTTGCTTGCACAATGATTCAATAGTCATAACGAATGATAAGTTTCTAGTCATAATGATTTGATAAGTCATTCTTACATCGATTCACTTCAATTTAAACATAGATTTCTATAATCCTCTGAAGTGGTTTTGGCGCCTAAATGAGAAGTCAAATATCCTCTGACAAAAAGGTTGCATGCGTATCTCGAGTTTTGTCAGAAAAAAGATATGACCTATCAGTTTTTAACATGTTAACAGAAACACAGTGGTATGCACCATTTATCATAAAACACTTTTATGCTAACACTCTCTTCTATGCTTACAGATCTCGAAGACCATCAAGTCTGATTAAGACAAATGAAGAGAAGTTGAGCAATGGTTAGAACTCCGACAGATCTCTTCAACGGATCTATTCAAAAGCCTCTCATATAAAAGATGAAGCAAATATGAAGAAAGATGAGGAGCTTTCCTGAAAATCTTTGAAGGAGTGTACAACCAGTGAGGAACCTCAAAGCCACATACCACTCAAAGAAGAGAGAAAGAGCCTGAGCCAAGAAGAAGCAAGCAAAAGCATTCAAACCCTCAAGCTTTCTTTTCTCTCTTCATTCTCTCTCTGAGCTCATTGTAAATCTGGGGAGAGTCCTTGACTGTGAGCTAATTCTTAGTGTTCATCTTGTAATAACTCTCGGTTTGATCTTTCTTTTCTAAGAAAGATTTCTGTCCAGCTGTAGGACTGTATACATTGTAGAACCTAGTTAGAAGTTTGTGTCTAGCGAATCGCATTGGGGTTTGTACCAGTAGGTTTGCTTCTGAGCCTATAAAAGAAGTGGGTTGCCTTCTTGCCCGGGAAGAGAAGAAGACCAGCTGGGGTGCTGGGTGTTGTAGTGTCCTTGAGGAGGATTGTACTCTTAGTTAGTAAAATCCCAAGAGGTTGCTTGGGGACTGGACGTAGGACTTCCATGGGGAAGGGCCGAACCAGGATAAATCTCTTGTGTCATTTGTGTGATTATTTATTTGCTTCCGCACTGCTACTCTTTATCACACTAAACTACCAAACTTTCAAGTGATAATTTTCTGTGTTTAAGCTGTGTTTCAGATTTCAGAAAAACCTATTCACCCCTCTCTAGTTAGCTTGCTGCCGTACCAAAAGGCCCCATTGAAGAGTTATTTATAGGGGTTGGGTTGATTTAGAGTTCTATTGTGTCTAGGATTTGGGGGTTGTGAATTTAGGCCATAATTTCCAAATTTTTAAGATCTCTTAGCTCAATTAGGGTTGGGAAAGGTTTGGAAACATCCTCCCATGGTAAGTCTTGGTTGTGGGCCAATTTAGAAGCCCAATAGACTGATTTCTAACCCTAATTAGCCCTCTTAAAACAAGTCCAAATGTGCATTATGAATTTATGGGATTTATTCCCAATTGATTTGTTTCTTGGACCAAAAGGGTTCAATTAGGAAAAAAAACTTAATGGGATGTTGGGAAACATTATTTGGACTCCAATTATAATTTTTATTTTAAGTTTTGATCATCAATTTTTATACATATGATAAAAGGCCGTAAACATTATCTATCTTGTTGCATTTTGCCTGGCCCATAGTGTGATTCATGCTCCGATTCCTTTATTAACCTTTGTATTATGATATTTAGTGTATAAAATTTCATTCAATTTTGCTACCATTTCGCACATGTGATCGATAATGGTGTTTTATTCGTTATCGATTTTATCGTCTTAAGTTGTAGCTTAAGGTTTTGCTATCTCAAACATGTTTGTTTGACCAATCTCCTTTACTATTCTTTGTATCTCATTAGTTAGTTTGTCATCCTAAGTTTTCATCCGATTCCACTTTAGTTTCTGACATATGATAATAAGTTTTATCATTATCAGGTTTTATTATCATAAGACTTGGTTTAATGTTCATCACCCTGGCTATGCATTACATAGCCCAATCTCTTTATTACTCATTATAATATATTATTTAGTTCACCCATAACACTTGTCATTTAATTTTGATGTAATTTTTCACATGTGAAAATATATTTTCTATTTTATTAGAATTTACTAAAAATCAGGTCACTACAAGTTCACTGTGTGGACTTAGAATCTTCTCGATGCCACGACATAATCGATTATCGATTTCATTCTTTTGAACTTACAATTTCAAGATGCTACGACACAATCAATTATTGATCTCAACTATAGATTTAGAAGTTTTTTGAAGTGGAGATATAATTGATTAACAATGTCTACTGTTATCAATCAGAAACCGAAGATAATTGATTAGCGAGTGTGGGCTTTGTTGATTGCTAAAAGGCCAACCCAAAGCATAAACAATTCTCAAAAACTTAAAACAAGACATAATCGATTATCATTTCATAGACTTGAAGGATTGATGCTATGAAACATGATATAATTGATTATCAATCAACTCATTTGAATGTGATATATCTAGATAGAATCACTAACTGAGTAGAGAGATAAACATTTACTCGCATACTCAACATGATTAAAGACATGAATGCATACTTCGAAAAAACCATAAACAGATAAGGATAGTCAGATATCATTTTGAAAAATAAGTTCTCTTGCATGGTTTATCAGATAAATGTCTTGAGAATCAACCAAATCTCACACTTAATACACGTGTGCTTCGTTAATCACCAAAAATAAATATTTTGGCGACTGCATTGTAGTATGTAACTGGCAACAGTCTCTAAGATCTTGAGCTCTTATGAGTTTGAGCTTCACATGACTGACCAATGTAGCTATTTCTTATTTCCCTACCTTATCACATCAAAAATTCTTAAATATTATTGGTCAAATACTCAACATCATCTTGTCGAAATTGGAAGTTAAGAGGTAGCCTACTTCAATGTCTTACCAATCATCTGAATAGTGAATTATGTGACATCATGATCATTCGACTTGGATGGATACCACTCAGCCACCTTGGCACCACCCAAGCATCATTGTTGCAAAACAAATACCATATCACATTTGCTATTACATGGTGACTACCCTCATGTATAAGAAAAATGTTTGACACCTATCGTGGGTGAGTATTTCTCAATCACTACCATAGTTGCACGGCAAGCACCATGTCACAAATATGATGTGGTATCACCACACCCCACTCATTACCACCCACAATCGGTTAGCCATTGATCATGGATAACACTATCGATCATTGCCGCCATAGATGACTATGGCCACCTCTCACCAATTTCTAGCACCAATCACCGATGTCGCTAGGCATGCCAATATGGTGCCTGATTGTCGACATAGCACCACCATGATGCCACGATGGCTGAGTGTTACCTAGTTAGGATGGGTACCTAGTATGTCTCCATGAAAAAAGTTGGGATTAGTTGCATGCTTATGGAATAGAGAGAGCCCACATCACAGACGATTGGTTGGTCCTGTTCACAAGATATATGTAAGTACACATCAATTTCAAAAGAAAATATAACATAATTAATGCTGAATGGAATCAATCTACAATCAAGTTAATCATTATCTGCTTTAAAGAGATAGAATGAGTGGTAAGATAACATTCCAAATGTATAAGATATGTTATGTGATTTGTTAAATGAGAAATACTTGATTCCGATCTTGCAATATAGGAAAACTATCCATCTAGGATGAAATTGACCTATTTGAGTATGGGTTCCTATCTCTTTTTCTCACATTTTAAACATGTTTCAAGACAAATTTTATTTGTCACTTTTAACTGATTATTTGTCATCTTCGTTACTAAATGCGCAACTAATTGATTAAGGGTGACATATAAGATTTTATATTGGAAATAGATGTTATAAAGATGGGCCCCATGTACCACCAACATAAATCAATTTCATCTTAAAGCTACTCCATCGCTAACATTTGTTTTGTTAAATTAACATTTGTCCACTCCACGTCTTGCCACTGTCTCGTCACTCGTTGCTCTTACTATTGTCCTCTAAAATAACTTGAGAAATACTTAGTGTCTCCTAAAGAAGGTAAAATAATGTGAATTATTTAACAAACAATCTAATTAGTTGAAGGTCTCACAAAACTTCCCTCTCTCTCTCTCTCACACACACACACAACCAATAGAATAATTTGCCAAGCAATTTACATCATATTTATTGCTCTCTTTGGAGGGCACTAAACATTTCTTTTCTCAATTATGCAAGTCAACGACATTGGATTAGACAAATAGCAAAATCATTTTTTTCCTTTTCTTGTATATTTACTCTTGTTAAAAGATTAATTATATGAGAATCATTCCTACATTTCTACTTGCATCTATATCTCTCTTACAATATAAACTATCCTCAAAGACGTTGACATAATAAAAGTTAAGACAATAGTTGGAATACTTCTTCAACTTTTACATCCTATACCCCTTATTAAAACTAATAGTGAAAAAATGTTCTATATATATACTTTACTTACGTCATGATAGGTTGCGAAGGTATGTTTGTAATCATAAGATATATATATATATATATAATATATATATATATATATATATATATATATAAAGACAAATTAAAAAAATCACGTACAATTAATTTTAACAGAAAAAATTATCTGTTTTTTTTTGTTTCCCTGACTGGTATATCAATGTAGCTAATAAACTGTACGAGGTCGGTGCGTATCAACCTTGGTGCATTGGACTTGAGATCCGAGGTCCCCAAACGGGCTGGACTCCTCCCCAAACGGGCGGATATCCGAAAAACAGATTCGGGTTCTGTCTGCTCCAGTTTCGATCGGAGCATCCGAATCGACTCCGGTACGTAAAAAGTCCGGAACATCTACGCGGTTGAGAGGATTGAAACCCAACATTCACGACCAATAAGTGCAGACCAGCGGATCCCACAGTGACACATGGCTTCTGCTTATTGGACAAAGAAAAGACTCCCCGGACATAGAGTATTCATATGTCCTTTGGAAGGACCACGTACCCCCAACAATGCTCCCTCTCTTAACGTAAGCCCCAAATTGCCCTCTTCCATTGCAACTTCGAAGGGAGGCAACGGAATACTGCAAGGAGTGCCGAAGTGGGTATATGGTGGACTCCATCCCTCTTCTCTCTCATATCTTCCTCCTCCTGTGCACCATGGCCACAGCCATGGTCGCCACTGCGTCCACCGCCCTCCCTCCGACAAGCCCCAGCTGCTCGCTCACGAGACCACCCCTAGTATCTTGCTCAGCGTTGGTGATTCCCCGCCCCAGATGCCCCAAAATCCACCTTGTCGTGTCTATTCCCCAGGAGGGTTCCCGGCGTCTGGGTCCCTGGAGTGGGCTGAAGAATCTGGGTATCACGTGTCGGCACAGGAAGAGAGGTACTTTTCTCCTTCTTCCTACCCTGGCGCCTCCTCTCCTTGCTTGTGATTCTTAGTGGTTCATGATTCTTTTAGTTTATCCATAGTGGCTAGAGGGAAATGGCTGGGCTTCTTGGGCAGCGGGTTTGGCTATGTTTTCAGATGTTTCCCGTCTAGAAGGTGCAGAACGGGTTGGTCCTCCGTGAGTTCTCGGAGTTTCTTCCGCATAAAGTTTTGGCCCGCTCTGTGATATTATTTTATGCAAAATAAAGTGGGCCTCCTGTTCCCTCGAACCAAGATGTGATTGCTCAGTGTTTCAGAATACTCTGGTTTGTGTATGAATGAGTGTTGCATGTGCACATATGCAGTTACTGGAAGGTGGGTTCCTTGTGGTTCCTCGGCTGACTTCGTGTTGGAGGATGTTGATTGGTCTTTAACTGCATGGCATGGTTAATTGTGCAGCTTATGGAGTGTAATTAGATACAAGGGGAATTTTTAGCTGATATTGTCTACTGCAGTCTCAGTCTGCAGATGCCGTAATACTGTGTTCTATTTTTTGGGATTTTGCCCATGTTGAAACCTACATAAATATATATTATGTTAAATGGATCTATGATTTTACAGCATCAAGAACCTCACTTGTAGTTGCTGAGATTTGTCAAACAAAAGGAACAATGAGCTTCTTTTAATATGCTGATTGGATTTTACCTAATTTTGTAGTTGTAAGCATACATCCAATTCTTCTATTATCTGTTCCCCAAAAGTTGCTAAAAAAAAGGAGAAGGGTGCTTTGGTCGATACTCATTCTTCTTTTCCCAATCATGAATCTTATCTAATACTCCCTTTAAAATTTAAAAGAAATTATTTGATCAATTACTAGCCTTATAGTTTTATATATTCACTGTTTGGGTCCCTATTTCATTCCTTGTCAGACCTTTATTGAGAGCAGTGTCCTCCTACTCCTTTGTCTTCTTCTTCATCACCTCCAGTTCAACATGATGATGCCACTGTGGACTTGGAAAAACCCAAGGTGATTCAGACTTATTCTAGGAGAAGAAAAAAAGAACAAGAATAGAGTAGTCCCCTGGTTAATGGTGGGTCCCATGAAATTGTTCAGTCTCCAAGTCCCACCAATTCTGAAGTTCAGGTATCTCCTTTTCCTTGTGATACAAGCTCTGATACACCAGGAAGACAAAGAGAGGAGAAAGCCTGCGCATTGGAAAAACTTGCGGTTCTAGTTCAACTTTCCCAGTCTGCCCATAACTTCCATTCATAGTTTAACTGGGA
The DNA here is from genome assembly GCA_014218235.1 of Colocasia esculenta. Lineage (NCBI taxonomy): Eukaryota > Viridiplantae > Streptophyta > Magnoliopsida > Alismatales > Araceae > Colocasia > Colocasia esculenta. The sequence goes on along the minus strand of CM024764.1, from coordinate 20,416,348 downwards.
TAACTACCCAATATTACAATGACCAAAGTGCCTCTATAACTACCACAATCAGGGCGCATCACATGTTACAGGGAAAATAAAAGACAACCCTGACTTAACAGTAACATAATCGATATGTCAAGCATAACAGTAACCTAATTGATATATGTCAAATATAATTGATTATATATGAAACATAATCGATTAACATAGGTTAATTGGTTATGTACAAATGTTTTGACCCCTCCACAGGCCAAAAATATATCCAAAAAGATGTCACCTTCTTTGAGTCTCAATCTTATTACTCCTCGGAGCTGTCTGAAGGGGAGTGTCCAGGTCCCTATTTCATTCCTTGTCATACCTGTACTTCTTTGTCTTCTTCTCCATCACCTCCAGTCCAAGATGATGATGCCACAGTGGACTTAGAAAACTCCAAGGTGATTCAGACTTATTCTAGGAGAAGAAAAAGGGAACAAGAACAGAGTAGTCCCCTGGCTAATGGTCAGTCTGATGAGGTTGTTGTTAATCCCCTGGTTTTGATGTGGATAATTCACCACTAATCATCTATGATTAACTGTGTTTTGATGATCGCAAAAAGATAACAAAAGTTGTATTTTATAAATCCCTTTTGCTTACAAGTATATGTCTCAAAAATCTGGATAAATATATATCAAATTTCAGAAAGTCCATTTCTACAAATCTTAAAAGTTTTGTGCTCAAAATATCATATCACTCAAACTTACGTAGAATGAGCCATGTCCATGCAAATGCCAACACTTTACAGAAATATCGACACATAGGTTCTGAAAATTCAAAATTTGAATTCCCTTCATGAGTGAAATATTTTAAAGAGTTACTTTACACATGGAAGATCTTAAAGATCTCAGACAAAAGACAAAAGCATAGTTGTCTTCATTATTTTATTCACCAATCATTGAGGACGGACATTGGCTAAATGTCGACTCTTTCTGATTGACAAAATATTTTCTTAGATATTGGTAGGATTCTCTCTTGACTTTGTGCAGGGACAGCTGGAGCCTCTTCCACACAAATTTGCTTGACCTCCAAGCTTCCCAAATGCCTATAAATAGAATGGTTCTCCCTTCATTCAAATCAGTGAAGTGAGGCAACCTATGCTAGTCAAGTATTATGAAGTGTTTCTAGAAATCAAGAGTGCTGCTAGTTTGCCAAAATCCCTGAGCTTCTAGAAGAGAGAAAAGCCTTTAAGGGTGTCTTGTTGATCATTCCTCTCTTCCAAATTCTCTTGGCAACATCTTCATTGCAAGAAGATCATCAAAGTGCTGAATGTGTGTGTGTTTGTCGACTCCTTGCGAGAGTGTCAACACTTTGTAAAAGTTGACACTTTTGGTATATGTTGACACTCTCCTGCTGAAATTTGTTTTTTGTGCTAACTCTTGTGATCTTGCAGGTTGTGCATGTGTGTGTGTAGCAGTGTTCTACTGCGTTTGTAAGAGGTCCACGACCTCAGGTATTTGTAACACCTTGTGTGGGTGAGCTAGCACCTTAACTAGCGTATGTAAGTGTTTTTAGAGTGTAGGAAAGCCCAACTAAGTTGGGAGTGGACGTAGGTCACGTGTGGAATGTGTACTGAACCACTTAAAAAATTCTGTCTTTGGTGAGATTACTCCATCTTCTTCCCCCCATTTTTTAAATTGCATCATTGCTAGCATCATCTCAAGCATCTCATTTTGATTTAATCATTTACACACACTTGATTTCACACACATTTAAATTTTGTAAACCCATTCACCTCCCCTCTTGGGTTAATAGTAGCCTATCCGGACCAACAGTTGTTGGGTCTCTAAGTCCCACCAATTCTGAAGTTCAAGTTTCTCTGTCTCCTTGTGATACAAGCTCTGACACCATGCAAACACCAGGAAAACAAAGAGAGAAGAAAGCCTGCACACTGGAAAAATTTGCGGTTCTGGTTCATCTTTCCCAGTCCGCCAATAACTTCCATTTATAGTTTAACTAGCATAACTGCCAAATATTACAATGACCAAAGTGCCCCTATAACTACCGCAATCAGGGCGCACGACATGTTACAGGGAAAAATAAAAGACAACACTGACTGAACAGTAACATAATGGGTTACATGTTAAACATAACAGTAAAATAAAAGACAACACTGACTGAACGGTAACATAATTGGTTACGTGTTAAACATAACAGTAATGTTACATGTCGTGCACCCTGATTGCGGTAGTTATAGGGGCACTTTGGTCATTGTAATATTGGGCAGTTATGCCAGTTAAATTATAAATGGATGTCATGGGCGGACTGGGGAAGTTGAACCAGAACTGCAAGTTTTTCCACTGCGCAGGCTTTCTTCAACACTTAAATATTGAGTTTAAGTGTTGGATAATGAAAAAACTGAATGTATATGTAGAGGGCATAAAATGGGTTTCCACTCTCTAGATAATACTGCATTAGTTGTTGATAAAAATGGTCATGTGCTTGTAAGGCCATCTTCACTCCTCAGTCTGAATCCATCTTCACTCTAGGGACAATACCACTTGGCGGCTGCAAAGTTTCTTTTCACTAGACATACAAAAAATGTTTGTGTGGTGGAGATGGGTATTAGGGTCCTTAGAAAAAGGTGAGAGTTGAAAATGAATATGTACATGCATATTTAGGAGTGGTTCTGATTAAAGTTGTGGGAGAATATGTTCATATGTTTTGGATATGCATATCGTGAAAATGTAATCTATTTCAAGTAGAAGATAGCAAAAGGATTTACGGAAGGCTCACAGTGAGATGATTCGATGTTCTAGGAAAGGTCATGGCTTTTCTGGGTCTAACTTCATACATGGTTCTTATAGAATAAAGTGGCAAGATGGGATTGGCTCTGTTAATGCTAAAAGAATAGGATATGGTTCTAATGATGACAATGATAGTGATGCATTCTTATACTGCGGATGTCCATCAAAATCAATCTCTAGACACTACAAAGTATATGAATCGAATGAAAGAAAAGGGTGTTATTGTGAAGCATCCACTAAAAAAGGAAGTAAATATAGAAGTAGTAGTTCCCAGCAAGGTTCGCCGCATCGGGGAATCGGGGCGAATTGAGTTTTTCCTGATCCGCCACGACTCGCCAGAATCGGGGCGAATTGGGTTCTTCCTGGCAAGATGGGATTGGCCTTGTTAATGCTAAAAGAATAGGATATGGTTCTAATGATGACAATGATGGTGATGCATTCTTATACTGCGGATGTTCATCAAAATCAATCTCTAGACACTACAAAGTATATGAATCGAATGAAAGAAAAGGGTGTTATTGTGAAGCATCCACTAAAAAAGGAAGTAAATATAGAAGTAGTAGTTCCAGCAAGGTTCGCCATCGGGGAATCGGGGCGAATTGAGTTTTTCCTGATCCGCCACGACTCGCCAGAATCGGGGCGAATTGGGTTCTTCCTGGCAAGATGGGATTGGCCTTGTTAATGCTAAAAGAATAGGATATGGTTCTAATGATGACAATGATGGTGATGCATTCTTATACTGCGGATGTTCATCAAAATCAATCTCTAGACACTACAAAGTATATGAATCGAATGAAAGAAAAAGGTGTTATTGTGAAGCATCCACTAAAAAAGAAGTAAATATAGAAGTAGTAGTTCCCAGCAAGGTTCGCCATCGGGGAATCGGGGCGAATTGGGTTTTTCCTGATCCGCCACGATTCGCCAGAATCGGACCGATTTGCATGGAAATCGGTCTGATTTGATGGGAATCGGGCGAATCGGGTTTCTCCTGATTCGATCCTATTCGGCCGAATCCGACCGATTCGATCTTATCCGGCAAACCATAGTTCCCAGTGCAGTGATAACTCGTGGTTTGGGAGATCAACATGACCCTAGTCAAGAAGAAAGTGAGTTCAATGCATAGACCTTTATCTGAGTCTTTTCTCGAATAACCTTTTTTTTTTTTTTTTTAAACTTTTTAGTCCCTATAAATGAGTGTATTTTCTTATTAGTCCTTGAAATACAACTATCAATTTTTTTGTCCCTTAAATCTATGTTGTTGGCCTTATTAGTCCTTGCCATTTGATTCTGTAACTAGAGTGCAACTCTACCCTGGTTAAATTAACGGAACAATAGTAAAAAGACTACATTGCCCCTGATTACCATGATAAAAAATGTATTTGTCCGTCTCCCATTGGTTGCCAGCCAGCAAGCAGACGACAGTTGGGCAGACACCACTTGAGATGATGACATCACCACAACACGTCTTCTTTCGATTTGGGTTCCTGTTACTGGCACTCTTCATCTGCGGCACCGTCTGTGACTACCCCGTAGGTGGCAGCCTTGCCCATGCTACCTCCATCATTTGGAGAGGGGCGTCGAGTATGAGGGGAAGCTCTTCCCCGCCATCGCCAACCTCTCCAGCCTCGCCCACCTCAACCTCCCCGGGAATGGCTTCCGGGGGCCAGTCCTGGCCGCCTTGGGCTCACTCGGTGCCCTCTGTACCCTCTCCCTTGCCTCAGCTAGAACCGGCTCTCCCCGGAGGCTGCCCACAGTGGTCCTGCCCAACCTGGTCTCCCTGGCCCTGCGTGGCAACGCCCTGTTGGGGCCCATCCCCAGTGCCGCCTTTGCCGGCCTCCTATCTGGCCACAAACTGCATCACGGGGCCACTGGAGGGATGGTTCCTCCGGATGGCAGCACTGCAGCAGGCCAACCTGGTGAACAACGCCTGGTGGGGCTCTCGGTTGGCAAGCCCGTGTCCCCAGGCACCGACACGGGCAGCCCATTGGTGGCCTTCGATGTGGGCTACAACAGGATAGAAGGCGAGCTCCCAGCAGAGCTGGCAGGGTTCCCGGTGTTGACGTCGCTCAGCCTGTGGTACAACTGGCTGAAAGGGGCGATCCCCATGCAGTACTCCTCTGGGAAGAAGGCGGGGAACCACTTTCGCCGGCTCTTCCTCGACAACATCTTCCTCAATGGAAGGTTGGGGGGGGGGGTTTCCTGGGAGGTCCCGCAGCCATGACGGGGAGCTTTCTACCATTCTTTAAGAGAAACGAAAACAAGTTAGGGTATTTTAGGTATTTCAATACCACCGTTACCTCTAGATGGAATATACCTCAGCATATTTGCTTTTTTTAAAGTCTGCATGCCAAATGGGCTTTTACGTAAGAGTTACAAGATTTAAGGTACTAAAAATTTAATAGTTGTATTTGAGGGATTAATAAGGAAATACATTTATTTATAGGGACTAAAAAGTAAAAACCCTATTTTTTTTCCATCTTTGATTCTTTCATTGGTTTGCTGTATCAGTGTCTTGATTCTGATTTAACAATGCATTAGACTGGTTTATTAATTCCATGAAGTGTAACCTTTTAGTGACCACCTACAAAATGCATTAATTAGCCCTGTTTCATAGTAGAACAGGTCACTGGAGACAAAAAGGCCTGAACTCACCAGCGTTGTCATACAATCAAAACCCATGAAACATGCTTGATAGCAAGGGCAAATGTTGCTTGTCCAAGTTGAGTATAAGAGTTGGATGCATGGTAATCTAGTATACTAAGATGTATGATATATCATGATGGATGGGTTCAAAACTGCCATATAATGCTTGATTCATGTAGGAAAGTAGTACTCAAGTGTATGAGGAAATGTTTGCGAGTTCCAAAAAGAATAGGAACATGGTAGGAAAGGAAAGAACCATGAGGGTCTTCAGGTCAAATTGGTCAGTTTTGTATTGTATAATGAATAACCATCATCTTTACAGTTCTAAAAGTGTACAATACCTTTAATTATTTATGGTCTGCTAAGAAAGCTCCCCCTGTATGATTCTAGTCTTGGAAATATTGAACCTTCTCTACTGTATCTGCCATTCTTTTGCTTCTCGTGGGTCTTTGTTCTTTAGTTTCATCATTTTTGGAGTACATAAACTTTCCATATTTTTCTGGCATTACAGGAGGCAAGGAACGATATATGGGTAGGATCTATGCCTCTTTATTTGGAGTTGGAGCCCCTGAAGTTCTAGTTATTGGTGTTGTGGCTTTGTTGGTCTTTGGTCCCAAAGGTCTTGCTGAGGTAAGTATGCTACATTATTACTCTTATTCAATCATGATTAATGAATAGTTGGATCCTCTTCTTAGTTAACAATCTCATTCTTTATCTTGAATAATGTATCATAGGCATGGTTTGCCGAATCGGAATCGGAAGGCGAATCGGGTTGCTCCTGATTCGCTCCGATTCCCCCAGAATCGGTTCGAATCAGACCGATTCGCATGGGTATATTATATATAATATATCATATGATATATATATATATATATATATATATATATATATTGCATATATAATACATATATCATATTTCAGACACATTTATATTGAATAAATACATATATGTAATATATATCATATTTATAATGTATAACATATATTACAAATATAATATAATATTATATACATATATTATATTATATAAAGGGAATCGGGGTGAATCAGGCGAATCAGGTTTCCTTGATTCGCACCGATTCGGGGGAATCGGGCCGATTCGCCCCGATTCGGCAAACCCTAAATTCATAACAACTTAGTCAGACTAAGCTTGTTTAAGAATGAAGCTTCTAGAGGGCAGCGACACGTTATCTATCTCATTTCTCACGTTTTTGGCTTTGTTTTTACCATTCAAATTTCTAGCAAATTATGTTCCAAGTCTATCAGTATAGGCATGTTAGAGTTCGTGGGGCTAAGTTCGGGTTATGACTGAGTGCCAACAAGGACTTATTGATCATTGACAACTGGAGACTGGCCAGCATATAGTTTTTTTCTTGAGCCAAAGATCAATGTTTGCCATATCGGATCTTGGCTTCGTCTCAGAAGGGTGTCGAAGAGAAGAGATATCGGAGAGATCTTTGTAAAATCTCGAGAGATCATTTTCTCCGGATCCCGAGAAAATTCATATATATGACAACCATGGTTTGCCGAAGCGGGGCGAATCGGCCCGATTCGGCCGAACCGGTGCGAATCACAGAAAAGCCAATCTATGAGTCACTTGATTTGACCGGTTCACATACGAACCAGTCGAATAGAACAACATCGGGTGAATCGGGTTTGATTCACCAATGCATAATCGGGTCCGATTCACCAATGCCGCCGATTTGTCCAATGCATACTCGTTGCATGTCTGATTCAACTGACACGTTTAAGTGTTGGTAGAAACCCTGTGAAACTCATATCTTATTTACATTTCATATCATTTAAGTAAATGTTATAATTGTTGTTTCATTTACTTAAGATATTACATATAAATAAAGAAGTACCTTCTATTTGAATCCAATAAAAATATCAAAAAAATCATATCTCTTACCAATAAAAAGTCAACTCTCACATTGAAGAAGAAAATTGCAATTTTGGTGATTCCATCAAAATAATGTCTTTAATTTGGCCCATCTAAAAATTTTATAATTCAAATAAACTCAATAGAATACTAAAAATCCAAAGTCCAGTGAAAAAGGTCAAACATACATATGACTTCTCCAAAGGAGTCATTCTCCTACTGACTAGGATTTAGTTGCGGTCAGTAGGAGAGTCACTCTCTTGGAGAAGTCATATGCACATTGGAGTTTTAGTGTTTTATTGGGTTTATTTGAATTATAAAATTCTTAAATAGACCAAATTATGAGGGATTAGAAAGTCACTATTTTTATGGAATTATCAAAATCACAATTTTTTTCTTGGGTGTGAGAGTTGACTTTTTATTGGTAAGAGATATGATTTTTTTGATATTTTTATTAGATTCAAATGGATGATACTTTCTTATTTACATGTAATATCTTAAGTAAATGAAACAACAAAAAAATATCATAAAATTAATTTCTAGATAACATAGATAATTACATATATTCTCAACAATGGATAACTCAATTTCACATCAATATCATAAAATAAATACATTGAAGAAGGTCAATCCATATAAAAAAAAGGATCAATGGTGCACATAAAGTAACATATCTCCATCTCACAGCAAAAGTACATAAAAGAAAGTTAATATAGATCTATGATACAAATAGTGGCCAATTGGATGTCTAAATAAAGATATAGTGAAGAAATCTATAACAATAAGTCAAAGTTGTCAAATGTATATGTGAATTTCCCAAGAGACTTAAGTGTTGTCAGTAGGAGAGTGTGCCCCTTGAGAAGTCACATGTACATTTGATTTATTTCACTGAATTAGACTTTTAGTGTTCTATGTGGTTTATTCGAATTATGAAATTTTTAATTAGACCAAATTATGAGGGATTAGAAAGTCGGCATTTTGATGGAATCTCTAAAATTGTGATTTTCTTCTTTGAGCATGGAGTTGACTTTTTTATAGTAAGAGATATGATTTTTCTGATATTTTTATTAGATTCAAATGGATGATACTTTCTTATTTATATAGTTTTATTTACTTAAGATATTACATATAAATAAGATAATAATCCATGCATCACATGCTGGAGGTTCAACCATTTAGGAAAATAAGTTACTAATCCTTGCATCATAGGCCGGAGGTTCAACCATGAACATTAATCATATGGCATCTCGGGCATCTCATTTTTGGGGACCTGCCGAGCTGAGATTTTTGAGATCTCACGAGATTGCATTCCATGCTAGAGATCAAGTACATGGATTTATGGGATCACACTTCGGAGAAAGATCATTTATGACTTTTATCGACAATACTGCACTTCTATGACTAGTAAAAAGAATAGATACCTCTTTTTCTAGTCACTACACCCATTCACTTCACCATACATCTGATCTCGTATGTCCAAATTGAAACTGACAGAAGTTTGGTATCAGTTATGTGACATGGATGCCCTAATTTTGTCATTCCGAAGCATGCAATGTAGGAGAGAGCCATGTGTATACGCTACAATCTCTAAAATCACACAAAAATTCCAGTTCTCAATGCACTTTCTTTATTGTTGGAAGGTGACCATCAGGCCACAATTCATTGAAGTAAAAAGTTAAAAGAAGGCAATAAAGATATATTACATCATTGAAAGGAGACCTCAGGATTCTACCAAGGGTAGAAGAAGTTCAATTGCAGTGTCTTTTCTTCACTCCTCCATTTTGGACAATGAGTTTCACTGTCCAACTCTGGAACCACATATAGAGATACTTCACTTATTTCCAGTCTGATTTTCTGCACTCTGTCATCTGTAGAGATTCTATTTCATTCTGTTTTCCACTGAAAATCCTTATTTTGAGTGGTTGTATACTGTTCCTTTACCTTTTTATACCAGGCCACTTTCGTTCCTAATGGCATCATTTTTAATGTTGACTTCACAGAATCAACCTGTTTTATCTCATCTCCATGTTTTGCTGACCTTAATCTGGTTTATTTGCTTTTTATCTAGTTGCTGAAAAAGCTCCAGAAATTCATGGAATTCAACAGCATTTATATTCCTCTGGAATTTCAAGTTTCATTTTGATGTGCCCTTATATCTGCCCACATTGATTTTATGCTATTGTGTTTCTCTCCACCAAATGAAATAAATTAGGGAATGAGAGTTGCAAAGGGCTGTTGTTCTTCCATGGATCTTCTAAAAGCCTGGTTTTTGTTCCATTCCCCACCTGAGTGACAGCTGAGTCCCTGTAAATATCATCTGTTCTTGACAATATCTTGCATATTGTGGATAAATTATTGGGTTTTTTGCATATTAGTCTTTAAAAACTTTACTAATTGCAGATTAGTTCCTCAAATCTAACTATTATCATATTAGTCCCTCAAAACCTCTAAAACCTTGCAGAAAAATCCCTCTGGTAGGGACTAATATGCAAGATTCAGATGTTTTGAGGGACTAATATGATAACGATGGACTAATCTGTAATCAGCTAACTAATATGTAAAAAAATCCTAAATTAATTTTTTGGATATCCTTGGAAAACCATCCCCTCATTTTTGGTTAGTATCTTTGCCTGACCTGGTATGACCATAAAGTTCCCTCTTCCAAATCAATCTTCCTCACTGCAATTGTTGCACAATCCATTCCATGAAAGTTGAAACAGACTATTTACTAAAGGTAATGATGTATAATTCACTAGTCCATGCCTTTTTGCAGAACTTCAAGCTTCATTATGGGTCTTTAACTTTTGTGTCTGTAGCTTCAAAACCAGGCTATTTTTTTCTGCCCAGCACGCTATCTTACTGTGCTGGGCAGAAATACCTGGCTGTTCGATATTGATTAGATGGCCCAAGCTGTGCAATGGTTGGGGTATATTTGTATTTTGTACTATACGATGACCTATGTATACTTGCATATATATATAGTGCTTGGAAAACTGGTTTAATCATTGGATCTAGTCTGATAGTTAAAAACAATTATATATATATATAGTGCTTGGAAAACTGGTTTAATCATCTGAGGTGGACAGCTGCAACCTTTTATTTAAAAAGAAACCATTGTATTGACCCACATTAAAAAAAAAGTAAAAGAAAAAGAAACCATTGAATTGAAATGCAATGAATCATGTACGGCTAGAGCATCCAAATTCTTTGGCTGTGCTCTGGCATTATGCTGATTGAGTTATGATCTGGGCTATGGCTTTTTCGTCTACCTTCTCGCCAAGGATGGCAATCTCGGTTTCGGTATTGGGATCGCCCAGGTCTGAAACCGAAATTGTTTCGGTTTCGTTTCGCCCGGTTTTGGGCATCTCGGGCAGCCTTATGGGAGCAAATGGCTGGTTTCGGCCGGTTTCGATTGTATCGGACCAAAACAGGTCAAAACTGTCCAAACCAATTAAATAATAATTCTTTAAAGGTATCGAACCGGCTACAGTAAAATCGGCCAGTTTCAGATCGCCGTGGTCCGAAATTGAAACATTTTGGTTTCGGACTATACATCTATCCATGCTTCTTTTTGTCTCTTTCCTCTGTTCTTCCTCTTCGTTTTTGGTCATTTGATGTATTTATACTGCTATCAATTTACCTCTTCTCTCGTTTTGACTTTGCTACAGCTTATAACTGGCTCTCGAACAGCCTTAAGATGGGAGCAAATGGCTGGTTTCGGCCGGTTTCGATTGTATCGGACCAAAACAGGCCAAAACTGGCCAAACCAATTAAATAATGATTCTTTAAAGGTATCGAATCGGCTACAGTAAAATCGGCCAGTTTCGGATCGCCCTGGTCCGAAACCGAAACATTTTGGTTTTGGACGAACAGTGGAAAGTGATAAAGTGGATAAAATGAGAAAACATAATGTTTTGTGGCATTATTAGTGCAGAACACAAATATATCATGTGCCATCTAACTTGTAATCTCATATTATTTATTATGGAAACATTGATGTTCATGTTGCCCTTTTTGTTCTGTTCTTTCTCATGTCAGATCTCAGTGCTTCAGATGCTTACCTTCACACATATGAAGTTATGTGTCCCTTTTGAGATTTCAAAACACAAAATCCATTCTCTCTTTCTGAGGCTGACAAATGATTGTTTCCTGACTCCTAAACCATGTTTTCAGCAAGTTAGTGGCCTCAGTCCCACAACTATATTTTCAAATGGTCTATCATTATATAAAAGGTAAATATCTCTGTTTTTCAATGACAGTCTGATCTAAATGAAGCTTGGCGATGTAGTGATCCCATCCTTCACCATTTGAGATGCATGCTGGTTTGAACATAACTGCTACTTTTTTAAGGCATACATTAGGATTATTGTTCCTTTGTATAGCAGAAGGCATGGCTTTTCTGTCTCTGGATTCAGACACCTGAAGACAGATTTTCTGTCTGAGGATTCAGACTGATGTTCGTAGTTTCTAACTTATTGGTGCTACAGTTTGAACTGATCCAGGCTTTCAAGTCTTGTTTTGAGCAAGTTTAATTATTTGCTTCATCGTTGTATTGTTGAATGCCATATCTCATGCATTTCCGCACATGTAGGTGGCTCGGAACCTAGGGAAGACTTTGCGTGCTTTTCAGCCGACGATTAGAGAACTTCAGGTCATTTGAATTTGTGATTGCCTCTTTTTCCAATTATGAATAAAATGAAGAGAAAAGCATTGGTTCATCTATAGTGGTGATTTATCTTGATTATCTTTGTTTAGATAGAATTGTGATTTAAGTTTCCTTTTCATTACAGGAAGTTTCGAGGGAATTCAAGAGCACTCTTGAACGTGAGATTGGACTTAACGAAATTCCACCCTCAACAAATAACTCTACCTATCAGTCCAGTTCATTCACAAATGAAGCTCCACCACCTACAGTTGATCCCAGTAAGTAAAGATTGTACTTTTCTGATCGATGAGGATAATTTCTCCTTTCTAGCTTGTCTGACTAAAGTCATGGTATCATAAAGCATAAATACGTTTGGATACTCTTGATTTTTCTGCGCAAGCTTTCAAACATTGTATTATAGCCTTTTAAGAATTTTGTACAGAATTTGTTGTACATCCTCAGATTATTTTTATAAGATACCGACAAGATACTGCTTGCTGTGATATTTAAATTTGTTGTAGTTGGAAAATGGTTTGGACAAATAAAATGTGAGAGAATGCAATTCTTGCATGGTTTCTCTATTTTTGATGGCTAGTCTGGTTCTTAGTACTTACCTATTTTGATCTCTTTTTCTTCATATTTCACTCATGATGTTGCACACTGACACTTCATCACCCTATTAAAATACAACCCATATTTTCTGCTCTCCCTGCCCCTAGTGGAACTTCCAGGGAAGTGGATTTCCAAAATATGTCACTTTCCCTCTTGAACACTAATATGTGATTTATGGATTTCTTCATTATCTATTGGATTGTGAGCTACCATAACTTGAACAATAATTTTCTTTTAGTGGTTTGGGATGAAGAGTGCTTGTGATTTTTTCTTGGAAATGTGCATGTGGAGATGGGGGTTTGACTTTATACAATCGTGTGAAACTATATTGAGAATTTTGTTCTAAAGTTTCATCTTTTTAATTTTTAAGGTGCAAAAATCGTTATTTGATGCCTGTAGATGATTGAAAGAAGGGTCTATAAGTGTAATTGTTTTTTGTTCAGAGCAAGGAATGCAAAGCCAGATGAGATCTGGATCGGCTGATCCTATCAGATTTTACCACCAAAATATCCAACCTTGAACCCCTGGACCTTGATTCTTATTGGGCGTTGGCCTATTTGGATAGGCTGGTTGAGGTTTGGCAGGATTGGATCCTGGCCAGATCCCTGCCATGGCTGATTCCAGGGATAAAATAAAAAGAACTAAAAGAGAAAGAAAAAAGAGAAATTACCTCACTCTAGCAGGGTCATCATCATCACTGCTGCCACTGCTGCCACTGCTGCTGCAACTGCTAGCTTTCGTTGCAAGCTACTCTGTTTCCTCCACCTGGATTGAAGGTCTGGGAAAGTAAGTGCTTCCCTGAAAGGTAAAGTGGAGGTAAATTGCGTTAAACCCCTCAGACATACAATGAGTAATTTAACCTTTAAATGGTGGGGAGACCACAATCTGACTGAAATAAGTTTTGATGAAGGATAAATGGTGTGGAGACTGGACCTGACCACTGGTTGAATCCCCTGTGAGTCTATTGGCACCATACAGACACTGAGCCAATCATGCTCTCGCCAAGGGCAAGCTAGGAATTTTCTCCAGGGAAGGGCAAAGCAAGTCAAAAGGAAGTAGTTTAAACTTTAATTGTAAATAGTTTTATAACAATATATTTTAGAACTTTTTAATTTTCAAATATTAAAGAAACCATAAGGCATAAAAATATAATTAACATTTCGAACTTTGTTTGGAGTTCAAAGAAAAAACCATACTAGATCGATGTAAATCTCAAATGCCAATTATGTTCAATCACTCTCATGGAATATGTATTACTATTTATATCTATGTAATGAACACACCTAAGAGGGTCGGGTCTCTTGGTGCTGGAAAAGGGCCCTTGGAATGTTTTCTGTTAGAAAATGTGCCATAGACCAACAAAGCACACAATAAATTCTAGGTTTTTTTCCCCATAGAAAGCATATTTACAGAAAAAATTGCAAATTTCTGTCCTTAAATCAATATTGTTTAAAATATCATTGTTACAAGTGAAACATTGCAAATATGTCATCGACATAGGAATGTTTACCAGATGCTCATTCAGCCATAGTTAAATTTAACTCATGATAGGAAATCTCCAATTTTCCCTTCAATAAAAAACTCATGATTAAGTCTCTCTCTGTCTCACTCTTGGAGTGGGAAACTGCTGCTCCCCATCCCTGATGTCCCCCACTCCCCCCTTCCCTCCTCCACTCCCCAGCATGCAGTGCCCTCAATCCACCCACCACATTCACCAGTGGTTGGCCTAAAAAATGGTGGTAGAGTTGAGGCGTCAAGTGCCCCCCTCCGCCGCCTGCCCCACTCAGCCATGGATGGCAGTATCGTCCCATATCGAAACATTTCGTTGGCCTTGAAAGTGGTGGTAGAGTTGAGGCATCAAGTGCCCCCCTCCGCCGCCTGCCCCACAGCCATGGATGACAGTATCATCCGAAACCGGAACGTTTCCGTTTCAGACCAGGGCAATCCGAAACCAGCTGATTTTACTTTAGCCCATCCTATACCTTTAAAAAAATATTATTTTAATGGGTTTCGGCAGGTTTTGGTCCGATACGGCCGAAACCAGCCGTTTGCTCCTGGCATAAGGCCGCCTGTGTGCCTGAAACCGGCGAAACAAAACTGAAACGGTTTCGGTTTTGGACCTGGGCGATCCCTTTACCGAACCGACATTGCCATCCTTGCACCCAGCATCCTGTGGCATATGGTCACCCAAAATTGTAAATACATTTTATGGCACATATAGCACAAAATATTTGATTATAAAGAATGGAATACCAACCTTGATGTGATTCTCTTCCTGTATATATGAATCAAGCTTGATTCTAAATAGGGCAGTGATGAAGAAAGTAGTACTTACAGAAAGATCTGACACTTGTATGATTACTTCATACCTACTACTGCCTTCCTTCTGAGATAAAGAGTAAAGAGAAAAAAAAAAGCTTGATTCTAAATATGAGATTTACTCATATTGTACTATGATATTAGATAATTGGTGAAACCATGCCTACAAGTCTATAATCACAAAGTATATTAAAATCTTTATAGTGAAGAAGCACATTAAATGTGAGAAATAAAAATAGTAGGTTAGACAGCTTCAAAAGGCTATAAAATCGAGAGATTTATGAAAAATCTTTTGACTATAACAAGAAAACCTTATAATGGAAAGAAAAGACAATGATAAAAAAACATGAGCTTATGTAAAAAAGGTATTAATTTCTATTCATGATCTTATAGGGAAAAAAACTCTTAAATCCTGGGTTTTATTTTTGCAGTAAGAGTCAAAGAGGAAAGGAGAGACATCATGGAAGCCACCGAGGCACGCTTTAATCTATGCTTTCCAAGGAAACACAACTGCAAGCTATGGTAAAATTTTAAACAAATTGTAGGACGGAAAAAGTAACAATGACAAGTGATTGGATGGTGATGAAACTTTTAGGGGGTCACTCCCCAAGAATTCGTGACTGCAGCAGCGTCATAATGGCTGAGGGGAGGGGGCCTTATAAAGAGTTGGATCCTGAGGGGACCACATACATCACCCACATCATTGTTAGGAAGAGTCTTGGATTGTGCATTTAAACCTTTATAATTTTATTTTTGTAGGGCCAGCAGCTTAAAACCCCATATGTTTGTCTTATGTTTTTCTTAATTTTGGATGGAGGATTTTTGTTTGATGACAGCTCAGGGAATATCAGCAAGAGTGGCCTTACCTTCCTTAGGGGGTTCTCCTTTTTGTCACTATGCATAAGATGGCAAGGATTCTTAAACCCTTGCGCTGTCACTCCTATAAAGATCCCCAGCGTGAGAGACTTCTGCAAGTCGATCTCCACACAAAGCCTTGCTTAGGACCGACCTCTTTTTTAGCAGTATGCTCATCCAATTGGATCGGACTCCCCACTCGACTAGCCAAAGAATAAAGAATATCCGGTTGCCTTTATTCGACCAGGAGTCCAGGAAAGATTATCCAAACCTCTGCCTTATGCAAGACTGCTGTTTCCGGTTTATAGATACTAAGCACATTGGGAAAGGATAAGCGCATTGGGAAAGGATGGCCAATGAAGAAAACGGGGAAAGCAACCTTCTTTTGAATATGGGAATATGTATTGAGTGCTTTAGGTGGGACAAAGGGTGAGGGGCCCACTGCGCTTTCCCCACTTTTGCCACAGCACTACCTCCCCTCTTCCTTTCCATTTTTTCCTTTGTTGTACCACGATTCCCCCTTCCATATTCTTCTTTGTCAAAGCATCAGCCCTACCAACTCAACTGCCGCTTTTGGTGTTGCAAACCCTGCCTAATCACCTCTATCCCAGGATATCACCTCAGATAACTGCTCCAGACACACTGCCCCTGTGCTGCATCACTGCCATCCTCACCACCCTCACTGCCCATGATTATCTGCTGCCAGCACCCTGATGCCTGCTCCTGGCCAAGGTTTAATAACAAGGGGATCGGGGCCGGATCAGCCAGCCAAAAACCGATCGGATCGGCCGATCCCGGCTGAGCTAGGGGTGGCTGGATCGACCCCTTATAAAAATTGTAAAAAATATGAAAAAATAGAAAAACATAAGGATTGCATTTATTAACTGAAATACATCAATATAAAGTGTATGATACAATCATATTAATGTATAAACACAATCAATATGTATATCAATCATATAAGTGTGAAGTGTATAATAATGTACAATATCTTATTTACCTGAATATCATTTAAGTAAATGTTATTATTTGTAGTTTCATTTACTTAAGATATTACGTGTAAATAAGAAAGTACCCTCCATTTGAATCCAATAAAAATATAAAAAAATCATATCTTTTATCAATAAAAAGTCAACTCTCTCATCTAAGAAGAAAATCACGATTTTGGTGATTCCATCAAAATAACATCTTTCTAATCCCTCATAATTTGGTTTATCTAAAAATTTCATAATTCAAATAAACTCAATAGAATACTAAAAATTCAAAGTCCGGTGAAAAAAGTCAAGCATACATGTGACTTCTCCAAGGGAGTCACTCTCCTATTGACTAAGACTTAGTTGTTGTCAGTAGGAGAGTGGCTCTCTTGGAGAAGTTACATACACGTTTGACTTTTTTCATTAGATTTTAAATTTTTAGTGTTCTATGGGTTTATTGAATTATGAAATTTTTAGATATATCAATTATTAGGAATTAGGAAGATGTTATTTTGATGGAATCACCAAATTGCGATTTTCTTCTTAGGGGAGAGTTGACTTTTTATTGATAAGAGATAATTTTTTTGATATTTTTATTTGATTCAAATGGGGGGTACTTTCTTATTTACATGTAATATCTTAAGTAAATAAAATTACAAATAATAACATTTACTTAAATGATGTTCAGGTAAATAAGGCCTGAAATCGGAGTGGACCAGCCTGGAATCGGCCTGGACTCAGCCCCTGGTAAGGTTACCCCGGATCGGATCGGATCGGTCGGCCCAAAACCGATCCGAATCGGCTGATCCGATCCCAATCCGGACGATTTTTGATACCCTCCTCCTGACTGTGCACTCATGACGCCCAGCCCTGTACCCTCAGCTGCTGCGCCACCTGTCTCCGCCACACACAATCAACCACTGCTGGCCCATTGCGCTGCTGATGCACAGGTGGGCCTGACCCTATGGCCCACTGGTGCTGCTTCCTGCCTGCTACTGCTGAAGTGCTGAGCATCAAGCCACCATGCCCTGCCAGTGACTCCAGTCACTGCCAGCATGTGCACAGCCGTTACCTTCATCCAGCCATGGCCAGCAGTCCATGTTCCCATCCTCGTCTGGCCTCACTCCCCATGCACCCAGCCAACCCGCCACCCCACCACTAATGTAGACTGCCTGCCATCATGACCAACTGCTGCCATTACCCTGCCAGTACCAGACATTCCATACGGCCTCCAGCACCACTGGCTGTAGCCATCCCACTGCTTGCTACTGTCTGATGTCAACCCTGCCACATTGTTCTTAGATAAGCTTATATAACTCATTGATCTCGGCAATTGTTTACCAGTTTGATGCCCACATTGCCACTTCCGGGAGTCTGGGATCTGCTGCCTCTCTCATGTGTGAGGTTGTCACTTAGCCTTTGGTACCATAATTGGACAAACAGTTGTTTCACTTGTTCTTGGACATGCATCAATGAGTGTCTATGCTTGTAGATAGGCCAAACTCTGCTGTCGTTCATGAGAAAATGTGAGGGCGCTATTGCTAGCCTAACCTGAACCATTGAAATCTAGTGGTAGTTCTCCCACTACCCAGTGTTCCACATGTCTCAACCTTGAGGGACACACTAATTATCACATAATAGCCGCGCAGTATTCAAAATGTTTGGGGAAACTAATATAAGGACTTGTAAAATATCAACACCAGGTGTTATTTGTTAACTGATCTTTTATGCCACCATTTAAGTGTTAGGCCCACGGTACACTGGCGCTCATCAATAAAGAATGATGGAACTGTAGGATTCAGTTATTCTTTGCATTGAATCCACTTGAAACTACATAGTGGTTCTGTGGCACTGTTGATGGATTTGGAACATTTCAGAATTGAGGGATGTGCTAATGAGGAATCAAAGATGTCTCTTTTATGCTCTCAAGCAGAGAGAAGAAACGTAGACATTAAGGTCTTAGCGGGAGTGGATAAGCAGAGGCATCTGGTTGTTTTGTGTTTCCTAGAGGCAGCCTTTCAGATTAAAGCAGATAAAATGATTCATTAGTGTTCCCTAAAGACTATTCCCTGAATGAGACCTGAAATTTGACTTTCTAAATGTGAAAGGTGAGCAATTTTGTCATGGTGGCTGGAGACTTTTGATTGTTACCGACACCAGTGTGGACTTAGTCTGCTGATTATGATCTCTTTGCATGAAGATTTTTGCATTTCAGACCATAACTATTCTGCCATCAAATAGAATCAGTTGCAAAATGTTAGATTACTTGGGAATCATCAGTCACTTGTCATAACTGCTCCAGAGTTTTAGTGAAATTTTGTGCTACTGCTTCAGAGATATCTGATTCTATCATCTGTTTGATTGGCAGTTTCTTATGCTTTTAAACAATGCTCTAACTTGTTTTGATGGTCCTGATCTACCATGCCACAGATGGGTCGCCGTCCACAAGTAGGTCATTCACCAGTGATCAACTACTGAGACTCACAAGAGAGCAGCTTGCTTCATCTCAAGCAGCAGCTCAAGCTCGGGAAACTAGTTTGGAAGATCAACCTCAAGGTTTCAGGATTTTCCTAATATTTTTTGGTCTTTGCAGTTGGTAGAACGCTATTTTTTTGCCTCAGTGCTGTTTAATGGGTAAATTCAAGACTTTGACGGCCATCTTGGAATATGCCAGGTGCACCTGATGCTCTCTCTTCCCCTGAAGTCAGCAAAACATTATCTACCTCAGAAACCGCAGGCTCCGGATCTGCTCCTGAGATTGCTGCGACATCCACCTCAGGAACTGCGAGCTCTGTTTCTGCTTCCGAGGTTGCTGCTCAGACAACTCTTGTTCAAAATTCTGAAAATGAAGGAAGCAAATCATAAAACCTCTGGAAATAAAAAAAGGGTTGATTGAATACAAGTGGTCCACCAATTTGAGGTATTGTGCTAATTCTTTTCCAGTTCAGGTTGGATGCTGGCAGATTCATCAATCTCTTGTATCCTTATTCAGGTTTTGAGTGTGACAATAGCTTTTATGCGAAAGAGGCTTTAGGTTGCGTAATTAGTGCCCAGAAGGGTGGTACTGCTGCCAATTCGAACTGACCAGCCATGAGTCAGACCAGCAAGGAAGGAAGAGCCGATGGCCAGAGTTTGATTGCGGTTTTGCGTCAGATAATTTTACTTTGTTTCGGCTTTCTCTGTTCTCATTAACTCTATATGGTTCATGTGTGTGTTGGAACTCGATGTGATACTTTATCGGGATGATTTTTTACTTATGCCCCTGTTATTTTTTCAAATTAAGAATTTACCACGTATACTTGACTATAATTCTATAAACATCTGTTATTCTATAATTAGTTTCAAAACTGCCAGTACTGCCGTCACTTCGGCGCAGTGAAATTAGAGTTCAGCTTACCCAGCATTGAAATAAAAGAAATCTAATCTACCTTTTAAAATCAAAACTTTTGAGATGTTTGTTTTTTAACATTTAAAAGAAAACTATTAACTATTTTTAAAAAAGAAAAAATCACACCCGTGTGATCGTTATCACCGACCCCTAATAAAGCCGCCCCCCGCCTGGGTCAGGTCCTTCGCCCCTCCCACCAGGCTCTCCGATGTCACCGTCGGCAAAGGAGGTCCTCACCGACAACATCATCCGCGCCTTCCTTCCCGCCATGCAGGGACACCGGCGGCAAGGTGGCAATGACCACACTTGCTGGCGGCGCTGGAGACCTCCGACCAGCCCACCTGGGCGGGGGGGACCTGGGACCCTCCGTCTCCCAACCCCTGCAAGACGGGGGCACCCTTCCTCATCAGAAGCAGGAGGTACAAAGGGCAACATCATCCGCATGTGGGGTGCAGAAGGGCGGGGACGCCAGTATCGTACGGCACCCTCCAGGTGTCCACATGATCTTCGCCCTCTTCAACGAGGACTAGAAGCCCGGGCCGGTGTCGGAGAGGAACCAGGGCTGTTCAAGCTGGACAGCACCGTGATTACAGCAACTGGACTGGCGCGACCGCCGCCGCCAAGAATAGCGCCGTGGACGGCGGCGCAGCGGGAGGAGGAGAATGTTGGAGTTTTTGTGGTGGTTAAAGAGTTATATTTGAAACCAAAAAAAAATTTGTGGGTTTTTTGGAAAAAGGTGAAAGATGTCTCATCTCATCGCACCGTCGTGAGGGTTTTGGTTGTGTTTTTTTTTTTTAATTCCTTTTTCTTTTAAGGGAAAAACACAACGCACAAACCACATACTCCTCTTTTGGCGTTATGGTGTGGACGGCGGCCTTTGGAGGAGAAAGGGAGGAAAAGCGGTGCCTTTGGAAGAAGAACGGGCCGATGCGAAAGTATTCCGAGGTTGACAGCATTTTCTTGGGATTTTTCTGCTTCTAACGGAGGTGTTCTTCTTGGATAAGGGATCATTTCTCTTTCTTGAGGACATTTCTAATTTCCACGGTTTAGGTTATTATAATCTAGTTGAGAAAATTCTTACACCACTGTTTTTCTTAATCGACGAAGAAAAATATGTTTTTGAGGTTGTCATCGAGAAGGATGGTATTCGTGTGGAGACGTCCATGTAGTCATTCTATCCTGAGGGAAGATCGTTGATTCCGTCGCACTGATATGATGAGGGCGATAACTTCTCTAAGGGAGTCTTTACGGGCGGCTCGGCTAAGTGTTCTAATCTTATTCTATTTCTTTTATTTTGTTGCACTCATATGCATGTGTTTTCCTTTTGGATTGGAATTGGATCTTATCTATATCTATGGGACGATTGTATATGATGTTCATGTCATCATACTTTATGATGTTCATGTGATTGTTTATTTCATGTTCATTGTATTTCCAACAATCTTAGAGAAGTTATATATCATGTCGTCCATCTCGTCTGTGATCGCATCCCGTGTGGATATGTCTGGCATGCTTGAGAAGTTCTCGAGACAACACTTCAAGCGATGACAACATCGCATGAAGATTTGATTTACCACAATAGGGTTTATCTCGGGTAGAGGCTATTTTCAGCCTCCTAGGTCATAGGCCCATCATGACCCAGCAAGGCAGTCGGACTTTGACCATTCAACCACGTGTCCTCGGGTTCGGCTACTGGCTCCCGAACACACTTCAGCCGTCAAGAGCCTAAGGGTCCCAAAGGTGATCTCCGGATGCCCCCGAACCTGTTCGAGCAGAGCACGGTCGATCGAACAGTCGTGCTGAGCACCGGGCAACCGCCCCAAGCGCCGAGTACCGGGCAAGCCCGTTAGCCTCTGCGCGGTGCCCCCATGGCCTACAGCTCTAAGCGGCCCTTCGCCTACCACAACAGCTAATACAACGGCGTGGCATGCCACCTCACGATCTGGGGCATGACAAATAGAATCTCAACGGGGTCTCAGGGAGCAACCCCGCTTCGGGAACTCAACCGATGCATCCCTTTGATTATCATGGAGGAGGGCGTTCGGGACCCTTCAGATCCCTCACTATAAAAGTAGCAGGTAACCTTCATGCAAAGGTACGAGACACTCGCCAAACACTCGCTATGAGGGAACCCACACACCAAGGAACCTTCTCTTCCAGCCTTCTTTACGTGGACTGACCTGACTTAGGGATCGAAGGGTTCCCCGGTTCTCCAATCGGGTCTCCCCCTGACATCATTTCTGGTTTTACAGGTCCTCATCCGCACCGGCGACTGTTCGTCCCCTCTCTCTTTGTAGAAGCCTGTTCGGCCATTCGCCGTTCGGCCCAGGGGCCTATAACGAATAGAAAAAACCACCACACTCGGTTCTTGAGTTAGATTGTCCTAAACTAGCTGAGCATGATCCAATGTTGCCCAGCTAACTAGCCCAGAGGGGGGGGGGGTGAATGGGTTAATAAACTTCGATCTCTAATTAAAATCTGTTCACTGAAAGGATTGCACAACTTAATAACAAGGTTAGAGTTAGAGCAAATAAGACAACAATCACACAAAACACCCCACAAGACACAAGGATTTTTATCCTGGTTCGGAACTCCTCTCCACAGGAGACCTACGTCCAGTCCCTGAGCAATATCTCAGGATTTCACTACCAAGGGTACAATCCCCCTTAAGGATCCTTACACCCAGCCTCAACTGGTCTTCCTTCAGCCTGAAGGGAACAACAACCACCCTGGATACCACCAGGTCTTCCTTCGTCCAGAAGGGAACACAACAAACAAGAAAGGGTGTGGAAACAGGCTTCAGACTCTAGCTTGACCAGCTACACACTGAAGCTACTAAGCCCCGAGAGAGAAAGAGATTTAACAAGGTTTTTCTCTCCAAGGACTACACAAGCTCTCACAAATGAAAATTCCTTTGAGCACAGAGAGCTAAGAGCTTAGAACAAGGTTGGAGTGGAAGCTTCGCTCTTCTTCATGTTCTAAAGACTCGAAGAGATGGATTTCTTTCTTCTTCTAAAATCAAGCGTTGTTTCTCACTTATCTGATCTCTTTTCCGTCTTGAGTCTTCTATTTAAACTGCTGATTCAAATTCGAACGTTGAAGTGTCCGTTGTCTCTTATCCTTGTGTACGTTAGACTGGTCACTGAGGAAGCTTCTGATCGTCAGTCTTTTATCCTTGTGTACACGCCAAAGAGATGTCATAGAACTTTGTATCTTGTGTCCAACGTTGTCCAGATGAGTCTTGTCAGATATCTGTAAGCATATCATCAATAATAGAGGACAGCTAAGACTGCTGTCTATTGTTAGTTGAGATGGAACAGATATTGCAGTATATAGCAAAGCTCCTTTCTGTCTAAAAAGTACGTAGACAGAGTAGCATAGAAATGGAAGATATTGTCTGCATGCATGGGAGATACGATCAGAGAGCATTTAATGCATAGCAGTCAACGGACAAGATATGACTTTGACTTTTCAACGCTATTAAAAGGCATTATACTGATACATCAAGAAATTCGATAAAAAGAATCTTGCTGACTTCATAACTTATGAAATCGTTATGAATTATAGCAAGTCGTTATGAACTGTAAAGAAATCGTGTGATAACTTATGAAGTCGTTACAACAAGCAAGTCGTTGTGAGTTCTAAAGAAATCGTTACAAGAAATCGTTATGACTATCAAGTTGTAAGGAAATCGTTACACGAAATCGTTACACAAAGCAAGACGTTATGAACATACAGAATCGTTATGACTCTAAGAAATCGTTATGAATTCTAAAGAAATCGTTATGAACTCTAAGAAATCGTTATGACTATAGGGTCGTTGCGAGTTCAAAGAAATCGTTACGAGGTCTAAAGAAATCGTTACGCTAGAGTCGTTGCGAGTTCTAAGAAATCGTTACGAGGTCTAAAGAAATCGTTACGAGGTCTAAAGAAATCGTTACGC
>CM024764.1:19652939-19678048 GCA_014218235.1 Colocasia esculenta | reverse complement strand
CCATGAAAGCCAAGTTGTCTTCTTCCTCATCACTGGTTGAGCTTGACTCACTATCTGAGTCGCTGCTGTTGCTCCAGCGCTGTCATAGCCTTCTTCTTATATTTCCTGAATTTCTTGGAGCTCTCTCTCTTCTGAATTCAGGCTTCTTGAGCTTGGACATTCAACTTTGATATGTCCTGGCTTTTTGCACTCGTAGCATATGGCTCACTCTTCTTTTGATCCTTTCCATCTGGTTCTTGAAGTCTTATTCTCTTGAAGGTCTTCTACCATATTGGAACTTTTCTTCTTTTCTAGAATGCGTTGCAATTTTTTTGACAGCATGGCTTCTTCATCTTCACAGCCACTTGAGTTCTCATCTTCAGTGATGACTCATTGATTTGTCTTCTTCTGCTTTAAGAGCATTTGAAGCTTCTTTCTGCTAGAGGAGTCTCCTAGCCTTTCCATATTGATCATGGGCCATAAGGGACCCAATGAGTTTTTCCAAAGACATCCTTTTCAGATCATTAGCTTCAATAGCTGTGA
This sequence comes from Colocasia esculenta, assembly GCA_014218235.1. Classification (NCBI taxonomy): domain Eukaryota; kingdom Viridiplantae; phylum Streptophyta; class Magnoliopsida; order Alismatales; family Araceae; genus Colocasia; species Colocasia esculenta. The sequence goes on along the minus strand of CM024764.1, from coordinate 19,677,526 downwards.
CCTTTGGGGTCCATGAGGATGGTAAGGATCTAAGAATTTTCCTCACCATGTCTCCAATCTCATAGGTTTTCCTAGTCCGGCTAACCCATTTGTGATATCTGTAAATCTACTGAACATCTGGGTTATGGATTCACCTGATTGCATCTGAAATCTTTCATATGTGTAACAAGAATATCAATTCTTGTCTCTTCACCTTGTCTGTGCCTTCATAGGTAATTCTAAGCTTTTCCCACATCTCCATTGCGGATTTGCAGGCTGAAACTCTGTTGAATTCCTTTTGCTTAGTGCACAACACAAAATACTCTTAGCTTACAATTCAAGGAGATCTTTTTTCTGTCATCATCTGTCCACTGAGCCTTCATTTGTGACCAGGAGATCGCCTTCTTCTACTATTGACCATATCTGATAGTCGTGACTTGGAGAAAGTACTCCATTCTGGTCTTCCAGTAAGCATAATCTTCACCATCGAAGAGAGGGGGTCGGTTGACAGACTGACCTTCAATGTTACCTTGGGCTGCCATGGATCTTTACTCTTCAGATCGTTAGATCTTCGTCTTTTGTCGAAGAGACTCGCTCTGATACCACTTGTTGCCTGGTTGACAGGCCCAGAGGGGGGGTGAATGGGTCTTTAAAAATTTTACTTGATTAGTACCTGTACTTAAAACATTCACACAAAAGATGATCTTTGATGAAGGTTAGTAATAGTTAGTTCAAGGCGCAATCACACAAGAAAAACAACCACACAACACAAGAAATTATCCTGGTTCGGACCTCCTCTCCTTAGGAGTCCTAAGTCCAGTCCCTGAGCAACAACTCAGGATTTCACTAACTAGGGTACAGTCCCCCTATAGACACTACAACACCCAGCTCAGCTGGTCTTCCTTCACACCAGAAGGGAACAACAACACCTTGGATACCTCACCAGGTCTTCCTTCACAACCGAAGGGAAACAGCACCCTGGATCCCACCAGGTCTTCCTTCACACACGAAGGGAAACACCATAAAGAGAATAGAATGAATTCAAGCCCCTAGATCAAGCTTTTACAAGTCAAGATCTGAAGCAACTAGCACTGAGAGCAAAAGATGTAAACAAGGCACACTCTCAGAACTACACGGGCTCTCTTAGAAATTCTATCACAGCACAGAGAGTGAAGAGCTAAAGATGATGAGGAATGAGATTCTTGGCTCTAGACTTCTTGCAGAAGAATTTGAATGCTTGTATACGAGATGCTTGTTCTCCACTTGGTTACATATCATTCTTCTCTTCTGTCTTGTATTTATATCTCTTTTTGAAATACGGCCATTGAAGTAACCGTTGTCTCTTAGATTGGTAGACGTTAGACTGTTTGACATTTGGAAGCTTCAACAATCTTTTATCCAGTTGAGCACGCAAAGAGATAAGGTCTTCTGGCGTCTATATGGTCCAACATTGTATGACAGAATGTCTTTAGGACCCTGCACATATTAAATGCTAGAACAGTAGACAGCTAAGCTGTCTCTTGTTGTCAGTAAACGATGATGTGAGTATTCACCAAAATAGCAATGCCAAATAGCTTGTTCTAAAGATGTTGATAGAATATGCACAATAGTAAAAGGATATTATCTGCATGCATGCAGAGATACGTTCTGTCTTCATTAAATGCACAGCAGTCAGACAGACAAGGAAGTCTTTGACTATTCAACGCCTTAAGAGATAAGATAAATATCAAGTCGATATAAACTATAAAGTCATTGTCTATATGACTTATGAAATCGTTATGAATACCAACAAGTCATTATAGAGAGCAAATCGTTGTATTCAACGAAGAAATCATTATAGACACTTAACAAATCGTTATGAAAAGCAAGTCAATGTGTTCAATGAAGAATTTTTTATGAACACTTAACAAATCGTTATGAGTTCTAAAGAAATCGTTGCGCGAAGCAAATCATTATGAGCTCTAAAGAAATTGTTGCGCGAAGCAAATCGTTATGAGTTCTAAAGAAATCGTTGCGCGAAGCAAATCGTTATGAGCTCTAAAGAAATCGTTGCGCGAAGCAAATCGTTATGAGCTCTAAAGAAATCGTTGCGCGAAGCAAATCGTTATGAGCTCTAAAGAAATCGTTGCACGAAGCAAATCGTTATGAGCTCTAAAGAAAGAAATTGCGCGAAGCAAATCGTTATGAGTTCTAAAGAAATCATTACGCGAAGCAAATCATTATGAGCTTTAAAGAAATTGTTGCGATGAGCGAATCATTACGATGGGAAAATCGTTATGATGACTAAAAAAATCGTTGTGATGAGCGAATCGTTACGATGGACAAATCGTTATGATGACTTAAGAAATCGTTGCGATCAGCAAATCGTTATGATGGGCAAATCATTTTGATGACTTAAGAAAATCGTTGCGATGAGCAAATCGTTACGATGGGCAAATCTTTATGATAACTTAAGAAATCGTTGCGATGAGCAAATCGTTACGATGGCAAATCGTTATGTTGACTTAAGAAATCGTTGCGATGAGCAAATCGTTACGATGGGCAAATCGTTAGGATGACTTAAGAAATTGTTGCGATGAGCAAATCGTTACGATGGGAAAATCGTTACGATGGGCAAATCGTTATGATGACTTAAGAAAACGTTGCGATGAGCAAATCGTTACGATGGGCAAATTGTTACGATGGGCAAATCGTTACGATTTTCAACCGAAATCGATGTGGACTTAGATAGATACAATCTTGAAATAATTAATGCTTCAGAAATATAATGCTTACCAATATTGGCTTGATTCACCTTGACCTTGGAGTATTTCCTGTACTTAAGACCTAGAAAACTTTGATAAGGTTTTGTTAATTACCAAAATACATGTATATTTAAAAATTTTGTGGGGACAGATTGATCATCAGAAGTCATAAGAAATCTAAGAAAATTAAGATATGTGTTGATCTGGACCCTGTTGTAGCTACTACTGGGTCATCAGGGCCTTCTAAACAATCAGACCTAGCAGATCAGACTATGCATGCAAAATCTGCTCCAGGGCCATCATGGCCATCTATATCTGGACCAGGGCCATCAGGGCCTTCTCTACAGTCAGAATAGGCAGCTCAGTCAGTGCCAGTAGAACCTGTTGCAGGGTCGTCAGGGCCCTCCATTCCTGCCGAAGAGGTATCCGGGCCATCAGGGCCTTCTAAGCAAGTAGAAGTAGGTGTGGGACCATCAGTGTCATGTCTTGAGAATTACGCAGTAAATAATATTTGAAGTGTTAAAGATCGATATTTCGAGACGTGAGTAGTCAACAAATAAGCTTCTAGCTAGCAAGCACTAATTGTGTATCAACATAAACATAATAATAGGGCCCAAATAATGAACTCAACTAACTTGGTTAAAAAAAGGGTTTTCCTCTCTCTAGGGTTTCTAGAGAGAGAGGCTCTGTAGTTTTTTATTGGGTTTGGTGGCGTCGCCGGCCCTTTGGGCCTGGCCAACCATGGCTGCCACAGGAGGGGCGGTGCCCATCGCTCCCGTTGGTGGTGTCTCTTTTGCTCGGGTGGTTGCTGCTTCATTAGAACTACCTCCAGTCAACACTGAAGTGCATGCTCCAGCTTTTACGGACAAGGGAGAACCAGCGGTCTTCTTCACGAAGGATGAGATGGATGCCTCTTTAATACCTTTTTAGTTCTTGGAGGTTGCCAAGATGGCATATGGGAGGCCAGCTATCCTAGAGATTCGCTCCCATCTTGTGTCCAGGTGTAGTCTTAATGATCCGTTCTCCTCAGTGCGTTGGATAACTGGCACCTTCTCTTGCAGTTTAAATGTCTTGTTGATTATCTCAGAGTTCTTCTGTGTGAATCCGTCTATGTTCAAGGCAAGTTATTCAGATTTTTCAAGTGGACTCCTTTATTTAAACTTTCTCAGGAACCATCTACTATCCCTGTGTGGGTTGAATTTCCTGCTCTCCTGGTTAATCTATATTAGAAGAACCTATTATTCTCTATTGCGACTAACGTGGGTCCGGTCCTCCAAATAGCCCATTCAACAGAACTTTTGCTTAACACCAAGGTGGCTAGGGTTTGTGTTGAGGTCGACCATCTAAAACCTAGACCGAATAGAGTTTGGATTGGGATGGGAGAGTTAGGTGGATATTGGTAAGAAGTTTCTTATCTAAACCTGTCGGAGTATTGTTGTGCTTGTCTCCGTCTTGGACATCCCATGGAAAACTGTCGCTTTGCGGGGGATGGAGTGCAGGTTTAGAAGCGGGTTCAACCGGATAATAAGGTGGTTGGGAGACCTAACAATGTTTGGATTCTGTTTCCGAAGGTGTGGAAGCGGGGACATCGCAACTGGCTACTTCGGCTGATGGCGGTGGCCAAGAAGTTATTAGTGGTCCGGAGGACCTGATTGCTCGTGAGGAACTGGTTGAGGGAGATCATCTGCAGAATAACTTGGATAATTTGTCGGGGAGTCAACCTACTATTTTTCATGATCTTGCCGCTAGGCCTGATATGGTGGACGTGCCTTCCAGACTCTCTCAGGAAGATTTTCGGAGGGATTCCTCGGAGCATGTCCAAGGTGATCGAGGAATATTGGCAAATTTGGTTGTTCCTGACAAAAGCTACCATAGGGCGCGTGATGATGGTTGTAATCAGGAAGAGTTCCATGGGTCTCTGAAGGTTATAGGTGATTGTTATATTTATGGAAATATGTCTGCTTCGGATAATACCTTAGTTGCATGCCCAGGCGCCCATCAAGAAGAGAGTTCTGTACGGCCATGCTGGGAAGGAACGAGTTCGATACGTGATCATGGTTCTGAAAGGGGGTTAGACACGGTTGTTCTGGAGAATATGGACAATTGTCTTATGCCTTTCAATTCTATAGTGGTGGAGGAAGTGCCTAAAGATCGTAGAGATCGGGTGATTATGAGAGCTCGTGCTCGCTCGGAGGAAAGGGGTAAGGATCTTTTGTTCCAATGAATTCTGCTATTTTTTGGAATATTCGTGGTATAGGGAATGTGTCTTCCCGCAGAAGCCTTAAGAAACTAGTGACTCAATTGCATCCTAATGATGATCAGTTTATCGCCATGTAATTTAAATAAATTACATATCTATTTTGGTGATTAACAAAACTATGATAAAGGTTACTGACATACCTTCTATAAAGTCTAATCACAGGAAATAACCAAGGGAAAACAAGCCAATCAAGTAAGTATTCATCACACTACAATAGTAAGAGTTCAAAGCATCAATATTTGTCTAAGTACACATCGATTTCCTTAGTTTCATAACGATTTTATACTTACAAGGATTCTATGTGTTAAATCATTAAGTGATCGCAATGATTCATTAAGTGATCGCAACAATTTGCCCTCACAATGATTCGTTAAGTGATCACAAAGACTTGCCGTGTTCGTAACGATTTGCTCTCGTAACGATTCCTTTAGTCATCGTAACGATTTTCTCTCGTAACGATTCCTTTAGTCATCATAACGATTTGCTCTCGTAACGATTCCTTTAGTCATCGTAACGATTTGCTCTCGTAACGATTCCTTTAGTCATCGTAGCGATTTGCTCTCGTAACGATTAATTTAGTCATTGTAACGACTTGCTTTCATAATGATTCATTAAGTAATTCACAACGATTTACATATCGATTTACTCATAACGTCATAACGATTTGTACATCGACTTGCTTATAACGTCATAACGATTTGCACATCGATTTGCTTATAAAGTCATAACGATTTGTACATCGATTTGCTTATAATGTCATAACGATTTGTACATCGATTTATTTATGACTTTATAACGATTTGATTACTAATACATATAACGATTTGTGTATGCATCTGTTTACTCATTTGCATAACGATTTCATATGTCATGTATGTAATGATTTCATGGAAAACAACGATTCGATTTTCGGACTAATCTTTGAAAATGTTGAAAAGTCAAAGTCTTCACGTATATCCATTTGACAGCCATGCATTTATTATGACAGTACGTATCTCTGCATGCATGCTGACAATATCTTCCATTATCGTATCTTCTCTGTAAACATCTTTTAGAACAATATGGCATTACTATTTTGATGAACATTCATTCTGACGTTGACTGACAACAAGAGACAGCCTAGCTGTCTACTGTTCAAGCTTTAAATATGTGCAGGTCTCTGACAATATCCGTCATACAACGTTAGACAAAATAGAAGCCAAAGAAGATTACAGAAGACCCTCTCTCTCTCTTTGCGTGCATGAAAGGATAAAGGACTGTTGACTGGAAGCTTCCAAGTGTCAATCAGTCTAACGTATACTTATGCATAGAGACAATGGACACTTCAACGTTCGAATTTCAAAAGATGATATATGAAGTTCCTGAAGCGTCAAGAAGTGAATGGTCGTGGAACAACAAGCTATAACACCCTCAACCTTCTGCAAGCTTTTCTGAGAGCCAAGCAAAAATTCCCATTAGTCTTAGCTCTTGCTCTCTGTGCTAAGTTCAGATCTGTGAGAGAGCCTTTTTGTCTGAGAAGAGTCCTTGATTGTAGATCTCTTCTTCTCAGTCCTTGCTTCAGCTCAAGCAGTGTTCTATAAGCTTGATCTAGGGGCATCAACTCTTTGATCACATTCCCTTGTGTTGTTCCCTTCTATTGTGAAGGAAGACCTGGTGGGGTATCCAGGGTGTTTTTGCCTTCGGCTGTTAAGGAAGACCTGGTGGGGTATCCAGGGTGTTGTTCCCTTCGGTTGAAGGAAGACCAGCTGGGGTGCTGGGTGCTATAGTGTCCTTAAGGGGGACTGTACCCTTGTCAGTGAAATCCTGAGATATTGCTCAGGGACTGGACGTAGGACTCCTAAGGGGAGGAGATCCGAACCAGGATAATTCTCTGTGTCGTGAGATTGCTTTTGTGTGTTTGATCTTTCGATTCTCTAACACTAACAATATGCAAAGTGTATTTTGTGTGACTGTTTTGTGAACAGGTCTTGAGTCTTAAATAATTTTTAAGAATCCCATTCACCCCCCTCTCTGGGCTTGCTAGCTGGGCAACAAGTGGTATCAGAGCTAGTCTCTTCGACAAAGAAGAAGATCCAACGATCTGAAGAGAAAAGATCAAATGGCAGCCCAAGGTCACTGCGAAGGCCAGTCAGTCAACAGGCCACCTCTATTCGATGGAGAAGATTACACTTACTGGAAGACCAGGATGGAATACTTTTTACAAGGATTTGATTTTCAGATCTGGTCAATTGTTGAAGAAGGAGATCTTCTAGTCACCAACGAAAAGGACAAATGGACAGAAGATGATAGAAAGAAAATTTCTCTCAACTGCAAAGCCAAAAGCATTTTGTGTTGTGCCCTCAGTAAAAAGGAGTTCAACCGTGTATCTGCCTGCAAATCCGCCATGGAAATGTGGGAAAAGCTCAGGATCACTTATGAAGGCACCGACAAAGTCAAGGAAACCAGGATAGACATTCTGGTGACACAATATGAAAGGTTCCAGATGCAGTCAGAAGAAACCATTACACAGATGTTCAACAGATTTACAGACATCACCAACGGGTTAGTAGGATTAGGAAAAAGGTATGAGATGGGAGATATGGTAAGGAAATTCTTAGATCCTTACCATCTTCTTGGACTCCCAAGGTAACAGCTATAGAAGAAGCAAATGACTTGAAAAGGATGTCATTGGAAAAGCCCATTGGGTCCCTCATAGCTCATGAGATAAACATGGAGAGATTAGGAGAATCATCCACTAGAAAGAAGCACACAAATGCCCTCAAAGCAGCAGAAGATAGCTCTGAGGAACAATCAAAAGATGAAGCCAGTAGTCAAGACAGTGAAGATGAAGAAGCAATGTTGTCTAGAAGACTACAACGGATATTGGCTAAGAAAAAGAAGTATCAATCTAGCAGACGATACTTCAAAAAGGGAAAGGATTTTAAGAAACCTGAAGCAAAAGAGGTCAAGAAGAATGAACCAATTTGTTATGAGTGCAAGAAGCCAGGACACATCAAGGCAGAGTGTCCAAAGCTCAAGAAATCTAAATTCAGAAAGAAGGACAGTTCAAGAAAGTTCAGAAGATATAAGAAGAAGCCATGGCAGGAGCTTGGGACAACAGCAGTGACTCGGATAGCGAGTCAATCTCAAACAGTGAGGAAGAAGAAAAGGCTAACCTAGCTTTCATGGCAGATATCGCAGAAAAGTAACCTCTGACTCGTCCTTTGATTCCTGTAATGATTATGATTCAGATAACTTAGAAGATGCTTTAATGAACTGTATGGTAAATATAGAGAAGTATCTAAATTATTAAAAGCCAGTAAGAAAAATGTTGCATGTCTAGAGAATACTAATTCTGATTTAAAATCAGAAAATGAACAACTAGAGAAGCAAGTTAGTGAACTTAAAAGAAGAAATGACTTGCTATGCGAAAACCTAAAAGATAAAAATACACAAATAACAAAATTAGAAAAACAAGAAAGTTCAGACGAATTAAAAAGGGAAATCAAAAGACTAACAGAAGAAAATGATAAACTATCAAGTACGTTGGAAAAATTTACTAATGGTAAAAATTCCTTAATACTAAAAGGAGCCAGAAGATCAGGTAAAAAGAAGAATGGATTAGGTTACATTCCACCAGATAATGAAGATACAACAATATATCCTAAAACATATCCAACTCTAAAATTCGTACCTGAACAAGATATATCATATAAATCAAACTTTAAATATACTCTATATGAAAAAATAACTAGAACAACATGTTGCAGTCACTGCAACAAGCTAGGACATACCAAATACCTGTCCAGCTAAACACAAAATTTGGATATTAAAAAGAAAGATGAGAATACTAACCAGCAAGGACCCAAAAGAACTTGGGTACCTAAAGCTTAGTGTCTTTATTTCAGGGAGGCCTTCGAGCATCAAAATGGTACCTGGATAGCAGGTGCTCAAGGCATATGTCAGGTAACAGAAAGCCATTCTCTCACCTCAAGGCTGAAGAAGGCACAGTCACCTATGGAGACAATGGAAAGGGAACTGTGATAGGTAGTGGATCAGTGTGCAGTAGAGGCACAACTGTCATTGAAGATGTGCTGTGCGTCAAAGGATTGAAACACAATCTCATCAGCATCAGCCAGCTATGTGATAGAGGTCATCAGATCAGTTTTCAGGAGTCAAAGTGCAGCATTGTGAAAGATGGGGTAGTCATCTTTGAAGCCAACAGAGAAAACAACCTGTATGTACTTCATCTGGAAGAGTTAAAAGATCAAGACATTTGTTTAGTAGCCAGCAAAGAGCAGTCAACTAAGTTGTGGCACAGAAGATTGGGCCACTGCAGTCTATATGGCATGACAAAGCTGATCAAGAGAAACCTGGTAGAAGGTCTGCCAAAGGTCAACACAAAAATGGACGGTGTCTGTGGACCATGTGCAAAAGGAAAGCATGCTAAGAGCTCCTTCAAGTCAAAAATTATGGTAACCACCTCTAAATCCTTAGAGCTCCTTTATATGAACTTATTTGGGCCAATGAGGACCACGAGTCTTGGAGGAAAGAATTTTGGATTCGTTATAGTTGATGACTATTCCAGATTCACATGGGTCTCATTCTTGGAACATAAAGATGATACATTTGATAGCTTTGTAAGCTTCAGCAAAAAGGTTCAGAAAGATAAAAAGTTTAGCATTATTGGAATCAGATCAGATCATGGAGGAGAATTTCAAAATGATAAATTTGCAAAATTCTGTGATGACCAAGGAATAGAGCACAATTTCTCAGCACCAAGGACACCACAGCAGAATGGAGTTGCTGAGAGAAAGAATCAGACGTTATTGGACATGGCAAGAACAATGTTATCAGAATATGATCTGCCAAGATACTTTTGGGCTGAAGCAGTCAACACAGCAAGTTACATCATCAATAGAGTAATGATCAGGCCGATCTTGAAAAAGACTGCATATGAATTGTTCAAGGGAAAGAAACCCAAGATCAGTCACTTTAAGACATTCGGATGTCCATGCTTCATCCACATCAACGTCAAAAGAGACATTGGTAAGTTAGATGCCAAATCGATGAAGGCATCTTCATGGGGTATGCTTCTAAACCAAAAGGATATAGAGTGTTCAATAGACAAACTTTATTGATTGAGCAGTCAGTACATGTTATTTTTGATGAAACTAACCCTTCCTTGAGAAAGGAAGAAGATAGTGATAATGATGATGCATATGAATTGTCCAAGAAATTAAAGAATACATCAATTGATGACAAGGAAGATCCACCTTTGGAAGACATCCAACAAAGAAATATTTCTCACCAAAATCTTCCAAAAGAGTGGAGATACAAGAAAGATCAGCCTCCTGAAAACATCATTGGTGATCCATCTGTAGGGGTAAGAACAAGAGGTAACATAATTCCATGTGATTATTTAGCTTTTGTTTCTCAAATAGAGCCTAGGACAGTCAATGAAGCCATCACTGATGAATCTTGGATTTTAGCCATGCAAGATGAACTGAATCAGTTCAAGAGAAACCAGGTTTGGTCACTTGTTCCTAGACCATCAGATCATCCAGTGATTGGCACCAAATGGATGTTCAGAAATAAATTGGATGAAGCTGGTGTGATCATAAGAAACAAGGCCAGATTGGTAGCTCAAGGCTATTCCCAAGAGGAAGGCATAGATTTCGATGAAACCTATGCACCTGTAGCTAGACTTGAGGCTATTAGAATTTTACTTGCATATGCATCTGCACTAGATGTGAAATTATTTCAAATGGATGTAAAGTCTACATTTCTAAATAGTTTTATTAAGGAGGAAGTTTATGTAGAACAACCTCCAGGTTTTGATGACACTGAATTTCCAAATCATGTCTTTAAACTACATAAAGCACTATATGGTTTAAAACAAGCACCTAGAGCCTGGTATGAAAGGCTTAGCTCATTTCTATTAGACCATGGTTTCATTAGAGGTCAAGTAGATAGTACACTGTTTATCAAGTCCAAGGTCAAACATATATTGCTTGTTCAAATTTATGTTGATGACATAATATTGGTTCCACTGATGAATCTTTTTGCAAGTACTTTGAGAAGCTATGCATGGAGAGTTTAGATGAGCATGATGGGAGAGCTCAACTACTTCTTAGGATTGCAAATCAAACAAGGAAAGTAAGTGACTCACATCTGCCAAGCTAAGTACACCAAGGAACTCTTAAAGAAGTCCGGATTTGATAATGTCAAGCCACTGTCAACACCTATGAGTACATCAATAAGAATGGATAGTGATAAAGATGGTAAGAATGTAGATCAAAAATTATACAAAGGTATGATAGGATCCTTACTATACTTTGTTGGGTTTACATGGATTCATAATTGAGATGTTTGTTTTTGATGATGAGCAATCAATGAGCATTTCATGAACAATACAATTTCATGTGATATGTATGAGTGAAACATGATAAGAATGACAAGTCAAGCAAATGTTAATCAAGAAACACATGTTTAATTTGATGATCTAAATGTTCACATTATCTCACTAACAATGCTCTTAAATGTAGGTGAGATTGCATGCAAGACAATGTATCAAAACAAGAGGAAAAAGATCAAGAAAAGAACAAAAGACAAGTACCTATCGACAACCCCAAAGATGCCTGTCGACAGCCCTGCACAGACAGATCTCATGGGGTACTAGCAAAGGTGAACTTATCGACAGCCCCACTGATGCCTGTCGACAGATCAGCACAGACAGAACCGACAGGCTCCTGGCAAGGTGTGCTTATCGACAGACTCAAGTTGCCCGTTGACAAATCCACACAGGGAATTGTCTCCCGGAAAGCCCAGTCTTCTGTCTTTTGCTGTCTACATCTGTCGACAGATGCAATTCTTGCTGTCGACAGATGAAGAGAAAATATCAATACGAGATCTCCATATGTTTCCGACTTGGGTTTTTCCTTTTACCATGACTCTCCATACTTGAACACCCATATAAAAGGAACTCTTTGGAGTTATTTTCGTACAGAAGCAGCCACAACACAAAACCCTAAGCAAAGTCTCAAGAGAGAAGATCTTTCTGCTGCTCTGCTTCAACCGTTCATCCAGGCAACCAAAGAGACATCTTCTGAATGGGATTGAAGCCAGATTGTCCATCTCTCAAGCTTCTCCATCAACTGATACCTGTCAAGACGAAGCTTGAAGAACATCGGGACGATCATCTGAAGAGTTCCACATCAGGATTTGAAATCTTAACTCTGAACTCTTCTTTATCTTTGTTTTTCATATCTGTGTGTTTGTTGTTGAGTCAAGTGTCCTTGTGCTTGATTCAAGTTTGTCATGTTGTTCTGATCGTGGTTTACATCAGACGACGTGAGTGTGTGTGTGTTGTAGTGAGTGAACTTGCTGATAAGTAATCTTTCTGCGTGTGTGTGTGGACGGTGGACGTAGGATACACAAGTTGTGTACTCCGAGCCACCTTAAAACATCGTGTCTGTGGTTTGAACGTTTCACGCTAGATGCTTGGTAGACACGTTGATCTTTCACACACTAGATAAATTGCTATTCCATCTACTTACAACTAACACACATCTTAGTTTGGTTTAAACTCTGTTTGAAATATCAAAAGTCTGTGTTTCCATCGAAAAGAAGGTCATTATATTTTTAATTGATAGTAATCTATTCAACCCCCCTTCTAGATTACCATATTGTGTAATTCCGCACACCTTTCAATTGGTATCAGAGCGAGATTTCTCCGATTTACTGTCTTAATTGGTTGATCTCACGATCAGGAGATTCTCGATCTCATGGAATCTAACAAGGGGTATATGGCCGATGGACATTCAGTGACCAGGCCACCCTTCTTTGATGGCACTAACTATCCTTATTGGAAAAATCGCATGCAGGTGTTTCTGAGAGCTCAAAATTTCGAGCTATGGAAAATTGTCAGCAAAGGAGCATACACCCTTCCCGAGGACGAAGATACCTGGACAAAGGACCAGATTGCATAGGGAACTCTCAACTGGAGCGCCCTGAACATGATGTAGTGCGCAGTGCATCCCAAGAAGTATTCAAGAGTCTCCACATGCACCTCAGTGAAGGAGATGTAGGACAAGCTTGAACTCATATATGAAGGTACTCCGAGGTAAGGGAAACCAAAGCAAGCATGCTAATTTCTGAGTATGAAATGTTTAAGATGAATAATGATGAAAATATCTCAGATATGTTTGCAAGATTCATGCTAATAATAAATGGATTGAAAGGTCTTAAGAAAGAATACTCAGAAAGTGACTTAGTGAGGAAGATACTTCGGTCTCTTCCATCCTCATGGAACACTAAGGCCACTGTCATTGAGGATTCAAAAGATCTCTCAAAGATGAAATTGGATAAACTAATTGGCTCCCTGATGACATTTGAAATAAATGTGAAAAGGAAAGAAATTGAAGAAAACCCAAAAAGGTCAATTGCCATAAAGCTTCAAGCAAAAGTTCCTCTAGATCCAAAAAGGATGTTCAACAGGAAAGTGATGAACCTGAAACGTCTAGTGATAGTGAAAATTATGAAATGGCCATGCTCACTAGACAATTCAAGAAATTCCTCAAATTCAAAAGGAAAGGCTCAGGTAATTCCAAATCCTTCCAAAGAAAAAAATTTCAAATAAATTTGAGTCTAACAAAAGATCTGACATTGTATGCTATGAGTGCAAGAAACAAGGGCATATGAGAGGAGAATGCCCCGAACTCAAGAAAAAGTTGAAGAAAGAGAAATTCACCTTCAAGAAAGCCAAGGCAATGTTGGAAACTTGGAGTGATGAAGATGAAGATGAGTACGCACAAGAAGCCTCTGGAGATGAAGAAATTCAGTGTCTAATGGCTAAAAGCGACGACTCCAATGAGGTAAACTCTTCCTTTGAAACTTATACTGTTGATGAATGGGAAGAAGCATACACTGTCCTGTTTGAAAAATTCTGTGAATTCAAATATGAAAACAAGGCATTGAAAAAGAAAATCAATTCTTTTGTTCATAGCACACACAATGATGAACAAGTTATTACCTTAACTAAAGAAATTGAAATGATGAAAATTGAAGAGGAAGCTCACATTGAAGAAATGGACTGTTTGAAAACAAAATTGCAAGAAATTCAAAAGGAAAAGGAAAGTCTGACTAACTCTCTTGAATCTCTTCAAAATGAACATCAAGAAACCAAGAAAAAGTTGGAACAAGCTGAAAAGGATCTTAAATGAAAATCTGAAGATTTAACAAGGTTTGTAAAGGGAAAGCAAAATCTTGATAATATTTTTGGATCAAATATCTTTGTTGCAAAGCATGTGATTGGATTTCAACGAGTAAAACAAAAGAAAATGGGAGAGACTTTGATAACCTCTTTTGTTGATTCTAACCCAAGCACAAGCAAGCAAATCCTTTCCAAGAATAAGAAAGGTCAAGCCAAGGGTAAGAAATAGGAACCCAAGAAAATCAGTTCAGCTGTTAACTCAACTAAGAGGTCTGTCAATAGCCCCAAAGAAGGTTGTCGACAGGTCTAGAAATAAGCTTCCAAAGAAAAGCTAACCAGACAACAAAAGGGCAAAATGCCCATGCATGTTCCTCAGAATAACAAACCCACTGCTTTGGAAAAATCCTCATCATGCAATGTCTGTAAAAAGGTTGGGCATAATGCAAAACAATGTTAGAATAATCCAAATAAACTGAAAATGAAACAAGTTTGGATTCCGAAGCATTTACTTTTTGGCATGAATGATACATTGGGACCCAAAGTAATTTGGGTACCAAAACCTCATGTCTGATCCACATATGCAGGAATACCTAGCAGCCCAAAATCAAAACAAATGGTACCTGCATAGTGGCTGCTCGAGGCACATGACGAGCGACAAAGACAAATTCTATTTGCTGGTGAAAAAAGACGTAGGTCAAGTTGTTTTTGGAGGTAACAATAAAGGCCAGATCATTGGTTCAGGAAAGGTTGGTAAGTATGCCTCCAACTCAATAGACAATGTACTGTTAGTTGATGGTCTTCGCCATAACTTGCTTAGCATAAGCCAACTGTGCGATAAAGGTCATAAAATTGTCTTTGAATCAAATTCATGTCAAATTGTTGATAAGGAAACAGGAAGTCTTAAATTTTCTGGAAAAAGAGTTAACAACATTTATTTGGTTGATCTAGATGATCCAGAAAATGAAAATTTGTGTCTTGTTGCAAGTAAATAGGATGAGCTTACCTTGTGGCATCGTAGGCTTGGGCATGCAAGCTACAATGTCTTGCACAAGATCGTGAGGCTGAAACTGGTAAATGGACTTCCTGAAATTTCCTTCAATAAGAATGAAAATTTTTGTGATGCATGTGCACACGGAAAACAAACCCGGAAATCCTTCAAATCAAAAGCACCGGTAAGTACCTCTAAACCTTATGAATTGTTGCACATGGACCTTTTTGGACCTACTAGAATACTGAGTCTCAATGGCAAATAATTTGGTTTTGTCATTGTAGATGATTTTTCTAGGATCACTTGGGTAAAATTTCTGGCTCACAAAAATGAAGCACTGAAAATCTTTGAAGAATTCTTTAATAAGATTGAGCATGGAAATGTTAATAAGATATGCTCAATCCACACTGATCATGGGGGAGAGTTTGATAACAACTCATTTTCTGACTTTTGTAGGCACCAAGGAATAGAACGCCTGTTTTCCTCTCCAAGGACTCCGGAGCAAAATGGTGTCGTGGAGAGAAAGAACAGAACCCTGGTGGAAATGACTCGTACTCTTCTGGTCGAAAGTCAACTCCCAAGGAGTTTTTGGACAGAAGCAGTAAACACCTCGTGCTACATTCTCAACAGAGCCATGGTAAGACCCGTGATAAAGAAAACCCCCTATGAACTACTCAAAGGTAAGAAACCCAGTATTGGGTATTTCAGAGTTTTTGGCTAAAAAATGTTTATTCATAACAATGATAAAGTTGATTTAGAAAAATTTGAAGCCAACAGTGATCAAGGTATTTTTCTTGGATACTCAGAACACTCTAGAGCATATAGGGTGTTTAACGTTAAGAATAAAACTGGGGAAGAAACTCCACATGTTGTTTTTGTGAGTATCATGCAAAAACGAACACTAAAAACCTTCACAGGACTCAAGATGGAGATGCAGAAACACACTTGAGGAACTACAAGCAAAGCAAAAGGAATTCTAAAGTAGCTTCTAAAAATAAAAGTGGATATCTTCACAGGTACAACGATGAAGATGATGAAAACTGTCAGAAAACAAGATGTTTAATCTGAAGAAGATCCACAAGAGGAAGAGCCTCAATATGAAACTCCTCAAGCACACCTCCTCCAGAACAACCTCCACAAGATCAACTTCCACAAGTCCAAGATCAACCAGGTCCTTCAACAATCACCAATGTGAGGTATTCAAAGATCACCCACTTGAGAATGTGTTAGGAATATAAATGATAAAGTTCAAACTAGGTCTCAGGTTAGACAAATAGTTGAACAAGATCATTTAGCTTTTGTCTCTCAAGTGGAACCAAAAAATGTTGAAGAGGCCCTAAAAGAAAATTCATGGATTGATGCTATGCATGAGGAACTTGGTCAATTTCAAAGAAACAATGTCTGGAGTTTAGTTCCCAAAACCCCTGAAATTTCTGTCATAGAAACAAGGTGGGTCTTTAGGAATAAACTAAATAAAGAGGGTAAAGTGGTGAGAAATAAGGCTAGACTGGTAGCAAAAGGATAGAATCAAGAATTTGGTGTGGACTTTGAAGAATCCTTTGCCCTTGTAGCTAGACTTGAAGCAGTGAGAATCTTATTGGCATATGCATGCTCACATAAGTTCAAACTTTTTCAAATGGACGTTAAAACTTCTTTCTTGAATGGTTACATCAAAGAAGAAGTCTATGTCTCTCAACCACCCGGTTTTGAAAATTCTGAAATGCCTAACCATGTTTATAAACTGCACAAAGCTCTCTATGGTTTGAAACAGGCACCCTGAGCTTGGTACGACAGACTGAGCAACTTTTTGGTGAGTAAAAACTACTCAAGAGGTAAAGTGGACCAAACTCTATTTACTAAGAAAGTTCGCAATCACATAATTGTTGTTCAAGTTTATGTGGACGACATTATATTTGGTTCCACTAACCCATCACTGTGTGAGGAGTTTTCCAAACATATGCACAGTGAATTTGAGATGAGTCTAATGGGGGAGCTTCAATTCTTTCTTGGTTTGCAGGTGAAGCAACATGAAGATGGCTTCTTCATTAATCAAGAAAATATGTAAAGGAGCTCTTGAAACGTTTTCAGTTTGAGCAAGCCAAACCTGCTTCAACACCAATGAGCACAAGCATAAAATTGGAAAATGGTGAGAAAGGTAAACCGGTAGATGCAAAGCAATTCTGAGGTATGATTGGCTCACTCCTTTATCTTACTGCAAGTTGACCCGATATACAATTCAGTGTTTGCCTTTGCGCTAGATATCAATCTAGTCCAAAGGAAAGCCATTTGGTTGCAGTTAAAAGAATATTCAGATATCTCTCAGGTACGTATGATTTGGGTCTTTGGTATCCAGCAGGAAGTAGCTTTGACTTGATATCATATTCTGATGCTGATTATACTGGATGTAAGATAGATAGGAAAAGCACTAGTGGGTACTGCCAATTACTTGGTGGTTGCATGGTTTCGTGGGCATCTAAGAAGCAACACTCGGTTGCACTCTCCACTGCAGAGGCAGAGTATGTTGCTGCGGGGAGTTGTGCGGCTCAAGTGTTGATGAAAAGTCAACTGTCTAACTACAATATTGACATTGGATGCACAGCTATCTTATGTGACAACACTAGTGCCATCAATATTTCAAAGAACCCAGTCCAACACTCTAGGACAAAACACATTGAGATTCGTCATCACTTCTTGAGAGATGAAGTAGCCAACAAATTCTTGGAGCTCAGCTTCATACCCACTGATAAGCAATTAGCTGATATTTTCACAAAACCATTGGCTGAGGATATATTCACAACATTGAGAAGAGAATTAGGTTTGTGCAAAATGCAATGAAGCCTATACCAAACTTTGAAGTATATGTTCCTTGTATGCACCGACTATGAGGTATATCAAATGGTGATCTGTGGAAGAACAAGTTATGCTTGTTTGGAAACTATCATTATGCATGAGAAAACATTCTCCGCCACGTATCCATAGTTAAGTTGCAAATAAGGGTCATCTATTTTGAATTAGGTATGTGGATTCTTTTCAATTTGCCCATTCACTTTGCACACAAATGGATTTTTGTTTGATGGTCTGTCGTTATTCATGAACTTGTCTGCAATTGCTTGCTAAACCTGTGCAAATGTGTCTTGAATTGCTTGCTTGTTGAGTCTTCTCATGCACACACTATGGGGGAGCAAGTTAAGGCTAGGTGAGTGAAATTCATAAGGGATACCCTTCATATTCAATGTGTATTTATCCCTCAATCTTTTGGTTCACATCACTCTCAATTCAAAGCCTTAAAGCTGCAGTTTCAAAGCCTCTGTCGACAGCCCCAAACAGCCTGTCGACAGATATGCCTTCACAGAACCAGAAAATGCACCTGTGTGCATCTGTCGACAGCCACTTCTTCTGCTGTCGACAGCCAGGCACAGTTCCGAAACTCATCATTCTTCAGACTGTTCACATCTGTCGACAGACCACTCTGTACCTATCGACAGACTCCACCTACCTGAACTCAGTTAATTCACACTGTCTGAATCTGTCGACAGGCACCCAATGGCTGTCGACAGATGCACCTCTTGCTGAGTTTTGCTTGTCCTGTCTCAACATACTTCATGAGCATGCTTCACTAATGTATCTAAGGTGTAAATTGGTGACTTACTTATGTTATAATCTTTCACATCCACATAATATCAACGACATTGTCCACATCACAATGATTTTGATATAATATTTTGTGCTTGAGTCTAGGTTGTGTCATCTAGACAACATTGATCAAATCTAATGATTTTAACCTAACTCACTTGAATAACTCCCTTGTGGATTATCATGTTTCTAAAATGGTTTGATAAGTAAGAAGGTTTTTAAACTTAATGTTCTACACTAACCATTGACCTTAAATAATCATTTACCTTGATTGTTAAAAATATATAAAAAAGGAGAAAAGCTACCTATTTCAAACACTCAAAAGTTCATAAAAAATATTTGAAATGGGACAAAGGCAGAGCAATGATGAGAATCACTGAGTAACCGGGGACATGGGCATCACAAATGTCTGTCTTCGTGTCAAAAAGTTCTTTCATTATCTCTGCACAATAGTATGATGGTCACTTACACTAAGTAACTGGGGGTACGGGCATCCCAAATGTCTACCTTCACGTCAAAAGGTGACAGTGATCCTAATTACTACTTTTCCCACATTAACTTGACAAAAAAAAATCAATGCTAGAAATAGAGTGTAGCCTCCATGCTTTTACATCAAAGGCAATGTGTTGTTTATTGTTAATCGCTCATGCAGACATTACTTTCAAAGTACCATCTGAACATCACCCTCAAAGGAACATGTTTTTCTACAACGGTTTTATCCAAAGGGGTTCTCTTATGTTCATATCTTCTTGACCGGTGTTTTCTAAATGCCATAACTTAAGATTCCCGGAATATTATCTATCAACCATTGTCGATAATTGACATGTCCTAATTATTAGTGGGTATGACATTTTATAATGTGTATTTACCTATTTTCCATCTTATATACATAATGGACGCTCATTGCCTTGGAAATTCTGTCAAAATACTTCACTAGCACATTTTCTGCAAGTGCTTGTCGACATGGCACTGTTCACCTGTCGACAGCCGGCGGCAGACCTATTTTGGAAGCCCAACGGGCGGCCATCTAGGGCGGATTTTGTGGGTCCCAGTCTTTTCAAATCCCTTCCCACTTTCTTTAAAAGGACCCCACGACCCTTTCCTCTCTTTTCCACTTCCAAAAACTCCCTCCTCCTTCCATCTTCTCCTAAACCCTTTCTCTCCAGGGCGCAGAGTAGAGTCTGCCTCTTTGGGTGTCTCCTCCTGCTCGTACTTCCTTCCACCTTTCACATCCCTCTCTACTCTGAGATCCCTCTTTCTGATGGCTCCCAGGAGCAAGAAGCTTGTCTCCTGTCGCCGTACTCGTTCTCCCCAATCCGGCGACGGTTCCAGGGCTCACACCGAGCGCCGGACGAAGCATCGGGATGATCGGCTGCCGGAACTCGTTATTCCTTCAGATCTGCAGCTTCTCAATGTTCATGGCACCTTCACCAAGTTCGTGCAGCCTAGATATGTTGATTTCAGGTCTCTGGACGACATGTTTCTTGGGTTGCTGCCAAATTTTAATACCCAGGGGTGGTCTCCCTTCTGCTATTCTCACATGCGGTACTCTCCCACCGCTGTGATGGAGTTCTACAACAACCTCTGGGAAACCGCTCAAGGTGATCTTTACACCAAGGTGAAAGGCACCCCTTTTCTGATCACTCCTAATCTTTTCTCTGTTGCTCTTCAACTTCCAAATACTGGCCTTGATATCATGCAACATCACCCATTGGCATCTGAGTACTATACACTCATCACTGGGCTGCCACACGATTCATCTAAAGTTCCTGTGCAACTGAATGCCAACTCCTCCTCTCCTCTTCATCGTCTCATCCACCATATCTTTACCACAATCATAGTCCCCAAGGATGGTAGTCGGGAACTTGTGACTGCCATTCACAAATCCCTCTTTCACGCATTTCTTAAATGTGAACAAGTCAACCTACCACTCCTTTTACTCTCTCACATCCGGGTATGCCTTCGCAATTCTAATAGGTCTATGCCTTATGCATGTCCAATCATTTCTCTTCTTTTGTTCCTTGGCATCCCAATCTCCAAAGAAGAGATGACATACCTCAAGTCTCGTAGCTCCTTTGATCTCAATGTTGCTCACAGGATGGGCTACAAATTGGTTGATGGGGTTGTGTCACGGGAACTCAAGGGTAAGGGACCAGCCATTGCTGAGGAAGATGAGGAAGATGACGTTGCTGATGATGGTGAGGATGCTAATGAAGACTCCCAGTCCGAGCCAATAGATGCTCCGGGAGATGAAGATGAAGATGCTGCTGATGACCAAGTGCCTGTTGAGCTATCTCTTCGAGATTTCATCACTGCTCAAATGGCACAGATGCAACTTCAGATGACCACAGGCTTTGAGCACCTAAATGCTCGATTGGACACTATTGATACGGGCATTGAAGCACTAGCTGATACTCAAGTCCAGCTTCAGCTAAGACTTACTAGACTCTCAATAGAGATTCATGACATTCGTCAGGCCTCTGCACCGCTTGACAATGATGCTGCTTAGAGAGTTTAGGTGTCCAATGTGTTTGGGTCATAGTTATGGTCATGGTCTAGTTCTTGATGTACTAGTTTGCTTTCTTGTCATGTTATTCTTCCTACATTCCTTTTGTCACGTTGTCATTACATCTTGTAACTGGTGTAATGCTTGCCACTTCAATGAGAATCACAATTATTTGCTCTATTCATGTGTGCATGACGTGTCTTTTTGGATGTTGTCAAAAGGGGGAGAAACATCAATGTGCATTAATTGAAATTTTGTCATCATCAAAAAGGGGGAGAATGTTGGGTTTACATGGATTCATAATTGAGATGTTTGTTTTTGATGATGAGCAATCAATGAGCATTCATGAACAATACAATTTCATGTGATATGTATGAGTGGAAACATGATAAGAATGACAAGTCAAGAAAATGTTAATCAAGAAACACATGTTTAATTTGATGATCTAAATGTTCACATTATCTCACTAACAATGCTCTTAAATGTAGGTGAGATTGCATGCAAGACAAGGTATCAAAACAAGAGGAAAAAGATCAAGAAAAGAACAAAAGACAAGTACCTGTCGACAACCCCAAAGATGCCTGTCGACAGCCCTACACAGACAGATCTCATTAGGAACTGACAAAGGTGAACCTGTCGACAGCCCCACTGATGCCTGTCGACAGATCAGCACAGATAGAACAACAGGCTCCTGGCAAGGTGTGCCTATCGACAGACTCAAGTCGCCTATCGATAGATCCACATAAGGAATTGTCTCCGGAAACCCAGCCTTCTGCCTTTTGTAAGTCTGTCTACATCTGTCGACAGATGCAATTCTTGCTGTCGACAGACGAAGAAAATCTCAATACGAGGTCTCCATATGTTTCGAACTTGGGTGTTTCCTTTTACACGACTCTCCATACTTGAACACCATATAAAAGGAACTCTTTGGAGTTATTTTCGTACAGAAGCAGCCACAACATAAAACCCTAAGCAAAGTCTCAAGAGAGAAGATCTTTCTGCTGCTCTGCTTCAACCGTTCGTCCAGGCAACCAAAGAGACATCTTCTGAACGGGATTGAAGCTAGATTGTCCATCTCTCAAGCTTCTCCATCAACTGATACCTGTCAAGACGAAGCTTGAAGAACATCGGGACGATCATCTGAAGAGTTCCACATCAGGATTTGAAATCTCAACTCTGAACTCTTCTTTATATCTGTTTTTCATATTTGTGTGTGTGTGTTTTTGAGTCAAGCGTCCTTGTGCTTGATTCAAGTTTGTCATGTTGTTCTGATCGTGGTTTACATCAGACGACGTGAGTGTGTGTGTGTTGTAGCGAGTGAACTTGCTGATAAGCAGTCTTTCTGCGTGTGTGTGTGGACGGTGGACGTAGGATACACAAGTTGTGTACTCCGAACCACCTTAAATCATCATGTCTGTGGTTTGAACGTTTCACGCTAGATGCTTGGTAGACACGTTGATCTTTCACACGCTAGATAAATTGCTATTCCATCTACTTACAACTAACACACATCTTAGTTTGGTTTAAACTCTGTTTGAAATATCAAAAGTCTATGTTTCCATCGAAAAGAAGGTCATATATTTTAATTGATAGTAATCTATTCAACCCCCCTTCTAGATTATATTGTGTAATTCCGCACACTTTCATTGGTATCAGAGCAAGGTTTCTCCGATTTACTGTCTTAATTGGTTGATCTCACGATCAGGAGATTCTCGATCTCATGGAATCTAACAAAGGGTATATGGCGAGGGACATTCAGTGACCAGGCCACCCTTCTTTGATGGCACTGACTATCCTTATGGAAAAATCGCATGCAGGTGTTTCTGAGAGCTCAAAATTTCGAGCTATGGAAAATTGTCAGCAAAGGAGCATACACCCTTCCGAGGACGAAGATACCTGGACGAAGGACCAGATTGCAAAGGGAACTCTCAACTGGAGCGCCCTGAACATGATGCAGTGCGCAGTTCATCCCAAGAATACTCAAGAGGTCCACATGCACCTCAGCGAAGAGATGTGGGACAAGCTTGAACTCATATATGAAGGTACGTCCGAGGTAAGGGAAACCAAAGCAAGCATGCTAATTTCTGAGTATGAAATGTTTAAGATGAATAATGATGAAACTATCTCAGATATGTTTGCAAGATTCATGCTAATAATAAATGGATTGAAAGGTCTTAAAAAAGAATACTCAGAAAGTGACTTAGTGAGGAAGATACTTCGGTCTCTTCCATCCTCATGGAACACTAAGGCCACTGTCATTGAGGATTCAAAAGATCTCTCAAAGATGAAATTGGATGAACTAATTGGCTCCCTGATGACATATGAAATAAATGTGAAAAGGAAAGAAATTAAGAAAAAACCCAAAAAGGTCAATTGCCTTAAAGGCTTCAAGCAAAAGTTCCTCTAGATCCAAAAAGGATGTTCAACAGGAAAGTGATGAACCTGAAACGTCTAGTGATAGTGAAAATGATGAAATGGCCATGCTCACTAGACAATTCAAGAAATTCCTCAAATTCAAAAGGAAAGGCTCAGGTAATTCCAAATCCTTCCAAAAGAAAATTTTTCAAATAAATTTGAGTCTAACAAAAGATCTGACATTGTATGCTATGAGTGCAAGAAACAAGGGCATATGAGAGGAGAATGCCCCGAACTCAAGAAAAAGTTGAAGAGAAGAAAGAGAAATTCACCTTCAAGAAAGCCAAGGCAATGTTGGCAACTTGGAGTGATGAAGATGAAGATGAGGACGCACAAGAAGCCTCTGGAGATGAAGAAATTCAGTGTCTAATGGCTAGAAGCGACGACTCCAATGAGGTAAACTCTTCCTTTGAAACTTATACTGTTGATGAATGGGAAGAAGCATACACTGTCCTGTTTGAAAAATTCT
Organism: Colocasia esculenta; assembly: GCA_014218235.1. Taxonomy (NCBI): domain Eukaryota; kingdom Viridiplantae; phylum Streptophyta; class Magnoliopsida; order Alismatales; family Araceae; genus Colocasia; species Colocasia esculenta. Next base: position 19,653,339 of record CM024764.1, on the reverse strand, counting down.
GTGAATTCAAATCTGAAAACAAGGCATTGAAAAAGAAAATCAATTCTTTGTTCATAACACACACAATGATGAACAAGTTGTTGCCTTAACTAAAGAAATTGAAATGATGAAAATTGATGAGGAAGCTCACATTGAGAAATGGACTGTTTGAAAACAAAATTGCAAGAAATTCAAAAGGAAAAGAAAGTCTGACTAACTCTCTTGAATCTCTTCAAAATGAACATCAAGAAACAAGAAAAAGTTGGAACAGGCTGAAAAAGACCTTAAAGGAAAATCTGAAGATTTAACAAGGTTTGTAAAGGGAAAGCAAAATCTTGATGCTATTCTAGGATCAAATATCTTTGTTGCAAAGCATGGGATTGGATTCAACCAGTAAAACAAAAGAAAATGGGAGAGACTT
>CM024764.1:19605448-19652839 GCA_014218235.1 Colocasia esculenta | reverse complement strand
CACCACAGAAAACGGCACAGCTGGCTTGTAACCAAGACAAGCCCAGGAGGCTCAGGCACGCACGGCACCCCTTTCGGAAACCCCCAGAAGGGCCGTCGACCAACGCCGGCACACAGGGCATGGCCCGAGAAACCGGAACACCACCAAACAGAACAGAAACTATCACTCTTCTAATAATCGATTGACCGATAGACATTCGATTATTAGACAGACGTGAGCCTCCTAGCACCGCCGCTAGGACACGGCCACGAAGGTGTCACCTTTGGTAATTGAACGCAGGGAGGCAACCTGCCGCGTTCCCACCAGAAGGTCCTAAGGGCAACCCTACCCTAGGGCACACGCCGACACACCAACCGCAACCATGAAAACACCTGAGGCAAACCAGATGCTGTCGTGCCCTCCTGAGTCACCGCGATGGAATCACGACGGGAAGGGCAACCGCGACAAGCGTGAGTCGCGACGGGGAGGCAGGCCGCGACAAGAACCTTGTCATGACAGGGAACCGGGTCACGACACGACCCTTATCGCGACGGCCACCTGCGTCGCGATAAGGTCGCACCTGATCGGGGCGACGCCTTCTCTGATGTCGCGATGCGCTCGGTGGTCGCGACATCAGTAGGAAGGCCGACTACTGGGATGCTACATCCCGGGGTCCCCCACACACTACAACCAAACCACAATGGGGAGGGGAGCATGGTGAAAGCTGTAGAACATGTAATCACACACAAGGACCTCCAAACACCCAGAATGGAAAGGGGTACAAGAATCCCTAAAGATTTGGAAGAACCGAACCCAACCAAGGGCCTTCACGATGCACGACTGCCTCCTCCTCACTCTCACGATGCCGCTCCAGCTCCACCACGAGCCGCCGCCGCTACCAAGCTCCAACCGCCAGAGAGGGGAAAGCTTTCCCCCTCAGAGAGGAGGAGGGAAAGGAGAAAGAACCAAAGAAGGGAAAGGGAGAGCTGGCCAAGGCTTTTAGCCTCCGGCCCCCAGAATGCGACGGGGCGGGGCGTCGCGATACCAACCTTATCGCGACGGCCGCCCAGACCATGACCAGAACATGTCCTGCCTGGATGCCGTGACAACCCCATAGGTCAGTCTGCCACGCCTGCCACTCTGACAGGCATCAGACGACCAAAAAGCAAAAGGCAGTCGCGACCCATTGACCAGGCACGATAAGAACGCGACGCAGGCACTGGTCGCAACACAGATGACTATCATGACGGGCACCTCCATCACGACACTAACGCGTCGCCCAGCCCTGACGCATTAGTGGCCAGTCATCCCACACACAAACGGAAAGCCGAAAAGCCCGAGATGTTACAATACATCCAACAAAAAATAATTTCATCCTCAAAATTAATGGTGAAACCGGTCGGAGAACACAACAGGTGCAAAGGGACCACTAAGTCGCACCACGACTTCCCGGTTGTCGCCACCACGAGCTTGCCACAAAGAAAGTGCCTAACCACACATCCGACGGCTCCCAGGGCGCACAACAACGGTGCAGAGCACACAAGCAGATGTCGACAACTCCACAGGCACGGCGCGCACCAAGCCTACCAGAAACACTTAAACCGTCAGTCAAAAACCACGCAACTGAACCCTCAACAGACCACGTTGTTGAGAACAACCGGTCAGTAACTCCCTCTGTCGACAGCGACTAGACAGAGGTCCCAGCTACTGACGGCAAATCAAGAAAATGCCAAGAGGTCGACCGTAGGACTCCGCTGAATGGCTCCGCATAACTAGTAACAGCTAGTACCTACGGCAAGAACAAACGAGAGTTTCTTAATGGTGACCCAAAACCAATCGATAGCATGCACGTGGAGAACACCACGACACATAGGACAGTGTCCGCCGGCACCACTAGATCTCACCCAGATCATCCTCGTGGTCCGACCAGGACACACAACGACTGTGGAGCCATAGAAAGCTAAAACACCCGCTCCACAGGCACAGGCACAGAGGCAAAACCAAAGAAGATGTCTGATGTTGGCAAGGCCAAGTAACTCAAGACGTCGGCAATTGCACGGGAAACGAAACAACTGCAGAGGTCGAGGGCAGCACGTCGACCTCAAAGAAATCCAAACCAAAATAGGTTACCCCAACCGAGCACACTAGCTCCCCAAAGCGAGAAGGAAAACCCGGACACAGGCCACGACCAAAGCCTGGCGTACCACCGATAGGGCTACCTAGATAGGGCAAAGCAGCCACCCCACAACGGTAACGGTACAGCCACAAGGCATGGCCAGCACAAAGTGTCCCAAAGGTGGAAAGCTCAATGCCTCGAACATCGAGAAACTCGCGAAACGACGCACAAAGCTTATGATCAGGACACATGGCACGACACAAGGTGCCAACACAAGCACCAGGAGCCACAGAAGGTACAACACAGTGCACCAAGGCTTCAAAAGGCACAAAACAACCCACTTGAGCACAAGTAGAGGGTGCCACCACAAGCACCAAAATTCGAAAAGATGCAACATAGTTGCACCAATGGCCGAAACAACATAGCTAACAGGAAGGACTCTCCACAAGAGACCTGCCAAAAGCCACCCACAAGAAACCGCAAGCCAAAAAGGGTAGAACAGGCCACACCGGCCACGAACCCTCAAGGCACAAGGACACAAAACATCGAAAAAGAAACACGCTCAAAGTGCAATACACAACCGCACCAACGACCTGAAACAACTCAAGGCCAATAGAAAGGGACTCTCCACCAGAGACCCACAAGAGAAACACGAGGAGAACCAGCAGCTTCGAGAGCGCAACCACCATATTGGCTCTTAGAAGCGCACAACACGAGGCACCGCTCCTACCACCATAGGTGAAGAGGGCCACACACTAAACAGCGACAAGTGCCTCCAAGCACAGCTGAGGCACAAGTAGAAACACACACCGGGGCGATGCTTACACAAGCAAACCAAACAACAGAAAACTAGTGCTGCCTCACACTGAACACAGGGCACACTGCCCTACATCGTCCAGTCAAGCAACAAGAAACCAGCACAACAAGAGACGGCACAATAGGTCACCACAACCTATTGCACCACAAGAAAACAACGTGCACGAGGGAAGCAACCAGCTCAACCTCAAAACAGCACAAGGGGAGGGACCTTCGCCACAAAGGTCGCCACAGTGCGAAACACGGCAGCAACTGCCATGCCAGCACCACCACCCCGAGCAACCCACGGAAAGCAGAGGAAGAAGGCACACAACAGGCCTCCTCCTCACACGAAAGAGGAAAACAACAACGCAAGGCTAGCACTCCCACAGGAGGCACAGCCAGCCGAACACCCACGATGCTCGTCAAATAATCGTCGGCAAGAGTGTGTCGGCACGGAAACGCAAGCAACCACAAACTCAACCACAGGGACCCACAAGTGGTCCCACCGGCACAACCAACCAGACACCCATGGCACTCACCAGACTACCATCTGGCAGAGCCCACAGGATGCGAGAAACAAAGCCAACCTTCCGACCCTAGGACACACGAAGTCCCACCAACGTAGCTGGGAAAACCCGAAAAAAAATGATCAGGAAGACAACCTGGCCAGCACCACAGCCAGACACACGGCCAAGGGCACAACACTTCGACCAAAAATGCCCAAACAGACTGTAACATGGACAGTCCAACCGGCAACAGCTTATCTCTACAGAGAGAGAGCAGTGACAAACAAAACAAACACAAGGCATCTTCGGGAGGACCTCTACCCAAGGCGCCAAGAGCCGATCTGGAAAACATCACCAGAAGCAGCCCAACCAAACGGCCAACACTCGGCCAACAGAGAGAACACAGAAGCCAGTGGAAGCAACACAAATTGGTTCTGGGAGAACCTCCACCAGAACCACCAAGGCACCGTTCTGGGAAAACCCTCCAGAACGCACCGGCCAACACAACAACAGCATACCTCAACCTTGAGGTAGCACAACAGCAGGCAGAAAATGAGCCCGGAACAATCCTGAGAGCAACCCTCACCAGGACCACAGCCAAGCGATGCACCTCAACCCAGAGGGCAACGCAACGGCAACCAACCAGACAATAAAGACCTCACCAAAGAGGTAACACAGCGGAAGACTTTAACGAGCACAGAAGCAGTCCCAGAGGAAGAGGAACCCTCACTAGGACAATAACAAACAGTTCTGAGAAACACCACCAGAACACCGCAGCCAAGCGATGCACCTCAACCTAGAGGGCAATGCCGCAACAACCAGAAATGAACACAACACAGTTCTGGGGAAACCTCACCTCCACCAGAACCAACAGAGAAGAACTCCGGGAGCACCTCACCAGAGTTCACAACTAGCCAGCACAAAGCCAGCAACAACCACAGACAGGTGTCGTAGTGCTCAACCAGTGGTGCAACACGGCACATAAAACATCTTCTTAGCTCGAGCAACGACATCGACTGATCAGAACACAGCGCACAATAGAGCATAGGCACGCGAGGCCAAACACACAACCACCACAGCACACACCCCAACAACAAGGGGACATCTAACAAGGACACACCCCAACAACAAGGGGACATTCAACAAGGACACACCCCAACAACAAGGGGACATCCAACAAGGACTCACCCCAACAACAAGGGGACTGCCAACAAGGCAAGGACACCTTCGACTGGTTCCGCAGACCACAACCCTGCACCGGTGAAGGCCACACCACACGTAGGTCTCTCAGCCTTCGCGACACACCCACACAAACGCACAGGCCGAGGATGAATCCAACCGCAACACGAGCGAAAACAACAACCACGCTCGCAGCACGCGCACCCAGCAGCAGCAGCAAACACTCTTCTGCAGCTCACACTCGGACCCTGCAGGAATGCTAGCCACCTGCAACAAAGAGCCCAAAGCTCACCTAACAGAAACTCTACACGGATGGGCCAGCAGCGTACTAGTACCTTTCTTTGGGACAGCCATAGTTATTAACTCATTACAAATCTCGTTGGACCCCTGAGCTCAGATACCACTGTAATGACCCGACCTCCCGGACCCCCCCGCCAGGGACCCCCGAAGGTCGCGCCGCCACCCACGGATCCGAAGATCCGGAAGGGTTAGAATTTAGTCCAGTGAGATAAGCAATGAATTCAAATAACTATAACAAAACGTTCATACATTAATAAAGAATTATGTACAACATGTCCCAAATAAAAGTATAAGTACAGAAAAGAAAGGTGTAGTCCTTAAGGGGCATGCCCCGAGGACTTGCAAAAAGACCACTCTCAACTCACCCCTAGTACAAGAGTACTCATGCTCACAACTCACACTGCTGGCAAGCACGGCGCAACAAACCGCCACCACAACAATCCGGCAATGAACTCTTGCAACAGCGAGTCCCTACCTGAAGAAAGTGGGGAGGTGAGCCTCGCGAACAAGGCCCAGTAGGGATTACCAATCCCTTACTAGCTAGAGCAGCAGGAACTCCAACGAAAGCGGAAGCAAAACTACTCTACAGAGTAGTAAAATGGGAAAACACCTACTGCAGAGTACTACAAAATAGCGGAACAGAGAAACGCCTCGACCACAACCCGGGTCAGGCCAAAGATGACTCCCGCAGAACCAACGGAGTCAAACACATGCGGAAGCAACTAGAGTAATGCCACGACCCGCAACCAGGGTCGGGCCAGAGCAACATAATGCGGAAGCAAACCCTCGGCACGCACCTGCCGAGACAAGGAAGCTCACGGAACACCGGAGCAACCACGAGACACCAGAGTCTCAAGACACAGCACCAACATCCCAGACCTCCACAAGGTCGGGAAGGAACAACTAGGTGTCACCATGAGAGACACTGAGCATCCACGTGAGAAGGAACGTCTCACATAAGCACGACCACCTCGGAACTCCACCCAAGTCGAGGGCCCACAAGTAGAACCACCCTAGACCTTGGCCACGCCACGAGGTCAGGAAACAACACCCTCCAGTGCCACCACGAACGGCACCGAGGAATAGGTATAGAAACAACAGTCAGGTGTCTGCACAAGACACCTCGAGAGAACCCGTAGAGAGGAAACCACAAAACACGGCTCACGAGGCCAAACCCACAAAGCCCTCGAAAGCTAGGCACAACTAGGATACGACCACCGTGCGAGCTAAGGCAATGAGAACCCAGTCTCGGAAACATTATGAAACACCGTCACAGCAAGAGCAACCAAGCCACCGCCACAGGCAACTAAGAGGAGGACACACCATCCACACCTCCAGCACGCCGGCCGCCGACTCCTACCTACAACCTGCCTAGGTAGAGTGACGCTAGCGAGCCGCAGCCAGGAACACAACCACAAACCACCGCAGCCCGGCCGAGCTGCAGCCCCACGCCTGACCTCCCTACGTGGCTCCGGAACCAACGCAGAGCGACGGAATGAGAAGGACTAGCTGGCCCGCACCGGACGAGCGCCACAACCACCTCGGAGACCCAGACCAGCTAAGAGAGCTCTATAAATGGCTCATGCCGCTGTCCCCACCGTTTTCCACTTCTGCTCCAAGTCCGTGACTTGAGCACGCCCGCCGCCCGGAGAAACTCCCTCTAACACAGACGCGCGGGGCGGGGGTCCCAAGAAACGGTAACAACCTGTCTCGCGGACAAGCCTTCAAGTGCCTAGCACCGGGAGAACAGAGAACTGGCGGGGAAACAACCACAGAAAATGGCACAGCTGGATTGTAACCAAGACAAGCCCAACAGGCACAGGCACGCACGGCACCCCTTCCGAAAACCCCCAGAAGGGTCGTTCAACGCCGGCACGCACAGCACGGCTCAAGAAACCGGAACACCACCAAACAGAACAAAAACCATCGCTCTTCTAATAATCGATTGACCAACAGAAATTTGATTATTAGACAGATGCGATCCTCCTAACACCGCCGCTAGGACACGGCCACGAAGGTGGCACCTTCGGTCACTGAATGCAAGGAGGCAACCTGTCGCGTTCCCACTAGAAGGTCCTAAGGGCAACCCTGCCCTGGGGCACACGCCGGCATGCCAATTGAGGCCACGAAAATACCCGAGGTAGACCAGATGTTGTGGCGCCCTCCTGAGCCGCCGCGATGGAATCGCGACGGGTAGGGCAACCGCGACAAGCGCTGAGTCATGATGGGGAGGCGAACCATGACAAGAACCTTGTCGCGACAGGGAACTAGATCGCGACACGACCCTTATCGTAACGGCCACCTGTGTCGCGATAAGGTCGCACCCGACCGGGGTGACGCCTTCTCTGATGTCACGACGTGCTCGGCGGTCGCGACATCGTAGGAAGGCCGACCGCTGGGATGCTACATCCCGGGGTCCCCCACACGCTACAACCAAACACACAATGGGGAGGCGAGCATGGTGAAAGCTGTAGAACATGTAATCACACACAGGACCTCCAAACACCCAAAATAGAAAGGGGTACAAGAATCCCTACAGATTTTGGAAGAACCGAACCCAACCAAGGGCCTTCATGATGCACGTCCGCCTCCTCCTCGCTCCCACGACGTCGCTCCAGCTCTACCACGAGCCGCCACCGCTACCAAGCTCCAACCGCCAGAGAGGGGAGGCTTTCCCCCTCGAAGAGGAGGAGGGAAAGGAGAGAGAACCAAAGAAGGGAAAGGGAGAGCCGGCCAAGGCTTTTAGCCTCCGGCCCCCAGAACGCGATGGGGCGGGGAGTCGCGATACCAACCTTATCGCGACGGCCACCCAGACTGCGACCAGAACGCGTCCTGTCTGGATGCCGCGACAACCCGACAGGTCAGTCTGCCACGCCTGCCACTCTGATAGGCGTCAAACGACCAAAAAGCAAAAAATAGTCACAACCCATTGACTGGGCGTGACAAGAATGCGACGCAGGCACTGGTCACAACATGGATGAGTGTCGCGATGGGCACCTCCGTCGCGACACTAATGCATCGCCCAGCCCGGACGCGTTAGTGGCCAGTCATCCCACACACAAACGGAAAGTCAGAAAGCCCGAAATGTTATAGCTTGCTTGCGTGATATGGCCATCCTGCATTTATTGCAATAATGTAAGCTATTGACTTCAAGTGATATCTTATGTACTGTGCAAAAGTGATCTATCTATTCTAATCTATCTTGTTATCTCATTCTAGATCTGCTCCATCATTATCATTCAATCTATCTTGTTTAATGAGTTTTATTTGCGTATGCATATCTTGATCATCGTGGTTACCTAGTTCTAAATTGCTAATCACTTATATTATTGCCCACACATTGAGATGTAAATCCTACTAGGCTAGTATTCTCATTCCCTACTTTTTAACCTCTAGGTGACTATGAAGTTCAAGAGGAAGAACAAGTCAAAGAGGGGAATGTGTATGAGTGAAGAGTGTTCCAACCTATGTGTCTATTGTTAGCAACGGATGGGAGGATGCATCAGATCTAGAAGGGGGGTTGAATAGATCTAATACCAATTAACGCAGAAGCTTAAGCAATTTAAAATTACTTCGAATCAGAGATCAAATCACCCAAACAATTTACTGATCTGAAGTGTGATTAGAGTGTGAGCAAATTAATTAGTAGTGTGAACGAAATCCCTATGCATGCATCTAGCGATATCCAAAGGTAAACCACAACTCAAACCAATGCACAGAGGATTTTTTAGGTGGTTCGGAAATCACCTCCAGTGACTCCTACGTCCACCCCTCACACAGTGAAGCCACACTACTCAAAAAACCTTGAGAACAACTCACACAGGAGCACGAAGACTCCAAACACCCTTGAGCACGACGACTCAAGAAACACCTGGAGCACGACGACTCCAAACTGAGCACGACGGCTCAAACAACAACCGGAGTACGACGACTCCAAATTAAGCACGACAGCTCAAAGCACACAGTGAGTACGACGACTCACATACTACTGATCACACAGGCTCACAAACAACTTGCTAGAAAACACACAAGACTTAGAACCTCTAGCAACAGATCTAGTCTAAGAAGAGTTAATTCATGAGAATTATGCAACAACCCATGCACAATCTCAGAATCACTCAGAAGAGAAAAGGAAAATGAGAATTTTATCGATAAGCTTTTCTCTTCAGATGTACTCCCTTATAGAAGGTCGAATTGTGAAGAGCTTTGATCTCTGGAAGTTCCTGGGCGATGCTCTGCAATCTGATCTTCAGGATCTTCCTTGAATTCTTCACAAGAGTCGGCTTCTACTTGCTCTGCTTCCTTGAGATGCTTCTTCAACAATCAATCTCCACTTCTTATACTTGAACATATGAGAATTGGCTTCAGGGAGCACAACAAGAGCAGGAGCAGGGAGATGAACTCTTCTTGCCGCCAAAACCGATTTCTGGAGGCTCTAAGAAGGTTCTCCTTTGATGGATGGCCAATAGGAGGGTATTTATACCTAAATAGCCCAAAGATACCCTTAGGGTACGTGGGCACAAGATCCAAGATTGATCCATCATCCCAAGGGTGCCACGTGTCCAGGAGGAAGTTTAAGTTCCAAACATTCCGGAGTGTGTCGACCTGCCCTTGAGTAGTGTCGACACACTGTCCCAGACTGGCCAATTGATTCCCTGGGAAAAGGCTCTAGTGTCGACCTGAGATGGAGTAGTGTCGACCTGTTGTTGGCATCTGGAGAACAGGCCTTCTGGGAAGGCTCTCTAGTGTCGACCTGATTCCATCTAGTGTCGACCTGCTGTTGGCATCTGTTAACTGTTTCTCTGGGACCTGTCACTAGTGTCGACCTGCCCTGGTCTAGTGTCGACACTAGTTGATCTTTTCTTCACATTTCTGCCTTTGCTCTGAGCCATTGTGTCGACACCATTAATGGTTGTGTCGACACTACCTTTGCAAGAAAATGTTTGTCCCTGAGAAAATAACACATAAATCATTAGTTAAATGTATTATCATGAATATAAATGATAAATGTGCTTGGGAACATGCTTTTTGAATATTGGTAATTCAGGTGATGTATTTCACATGTTCCAATTTTTTATGCATTAAAATCACAGCTTGTCATCATCAAAATATGAGGGGAAATGACTTGCATTCATACTCAACCCAACAATCTCCACCTTTTTGATGATGGCAACCTTAAAAACTATATAGAAGTGAAGTTTTGATGAAAAGTGATTTTAAGCACTTTTGGTTATTTAACACTCAGTTAGAAAGGCATTGATTGTAACTGAGTGATGTTTTATTTCTTTTTATTCAAACTTGTCAAAGATCTATGAACATTTTTTAGTAACATTTGAAGATCACACACATGAAAGACACAATGTTACTAGAAGTGAGTTATTTGCACAAAGAGGTCAAGCAGCTTGACAAGCAATCATACATTCACATTGACATTCATTATCAAAAAGTTTTCAATCACATTGAAGACACAACACATGAAGACCAAAAATTTCTATTCATTTCCTTCAAGAATATGAGCATTACAATCTTCAAAAAGACATTACAAACTTCCTTTCTTCTTGCTGTCTTCTATCTTCTCCCCCTTTGACATCATCAAAAGAAATGATATTAGGTGGAAGGAGGAGGAGGAATGGGTATCAAAATGGTCTCAATATCCGTCAATCTCTTTTCCATTGAAGTCAGACTAAACTTCATTTGAGCTTGGATAGTTGAGAGTCTTGTATGTAAAAGATGTTCCATTCTCTCTGAGTTCTCTGACATTGTAGCTTGAAGGGCACTGAACTCAGTTGACATTGGCTGTGAAGATGAAGAAGAACCAGCTAACCAACCAGGTCTATTCAAAACTTTGAATTCCTGTTTAAGTGCAGACATCTCTTCATCAATATGAGCAGATAAGTTCTTCATGCTCTCTAAGTCATCTACCAGATGTGCAAAAGACAGTCTTGTCTTACTTATCTGAGAGAGTGTCTCCTTGGTGTTGAAGACATCAGCTTGGGAATTTGCCAAAATTCCCTTAAGAACTGTTTCCAACTTCTCTTGATGTTCTTTAAGCTCGACTGAAGCATCTGCCAATGTGCCAATCAGCCTGTTGAACCTTTGCGTTGCATGGTCAGAAGCTACTTTTTGTTCAATAAATTTGGCAGACACAGTGTTCTCCAACCTCTGAATCCTCAACTCAAAATTGTCTGACATAGTCTGAATGGAGGTGTTCAAAGCATCAAATTTGTCATTTAAAAATGTGTATAACTCTGGTGGAACAGAAGGTCCACCAAAGGATGTGGATGCATGAACTGGAGGTTGTGGAGAAAAGGATGGAATTTCAGTTTCAGGGTTCAGGGAGGAGGAGGGCTGAAGTTGAGGTGAAAGAGGGGCATTAATGGGTACATCAACTTCAACTGCCACATGAGGTTGATCCTCATTCATTGGAGGCTGGTCCTCATGCACTGGAGGCTGATCCTCTGGAGCTGGAGGCTGATCCTCTTGCACTGGAGGCTGATCCTCTTGCACTGGAGGCTGATCCTCTTGGACCACAGGGGCCTCTACTGCAGCTGGCCCTCTCCTAACCTGATCACCCACAATCCTAAAGCCCATAAACTTTTGAACATGCTTAAAGCAATAAATGTTGGACTTTGGAATTTTCTGTGACTTCTCATTCTCCAGAGACACACCAAAGTGTTTAAATACTTGAGTCAAATGGGCTGCATAAGGAAGTGATCTATGCAAATCTGCCCTAGTTGTCTCAGAGATAATCTGGTACATGATGACATGGAGGTTTTCTTTATGTCTTTGCTCATGCAGTATATCACAAACCTTTGAATGTCTGTGAGTCTGTCCCTCCCACCACCTGGGGTGTGATGATAGTGGTGAGAATATGATGGGTAAGCCTCAACACAGGTGGAAAAGTGTTGGTGTTGAATTTAGTGACATGAGTTTGCTTGGGATCAGACTCATCTGCTGGCAATCCAATCAAGATTGTGTATACTTCATGAAGGTTGAATTCAAAATTATGGTAGTCTTCTCCTTCATCTGGAATTTTGAATATGGTGGCTGCTATGTCTGTAGGCATATCAATCTCAATCCCTTTGACTTTTGACTTGTAGCCCTCATCAGTGCATTCCAAATTCATATAGAATTCCTGGACAAGTCTAGGGTATATGATGCGAAACTCTGAAATAAAGGATTGCCAAGACTGAAACTTAAAGAAGTTGAGGACTTCAGGAAAGGCAGCATTCCATTCACTGTCATCTAAGTCCACTGCTCTGGGTTTCAAAATGGTCTTCCCTGCACTAAGTGGTTTGGAAGGAGTTCCGTTAGAAGGCTGGGAAGACTCTGAGGATGAAGAGGTTGACTTCTCAGAGACTTCAGGAGAAGAATCCAGAATTTTCCTCCTAGGGTAGGCAGACCCTCTACCTCGCCCAGAAGATGAAGCCCTACCTCACTTAGCAGATGATGGGGATGCAGAGGAAGGCCCTGGCTACTCTGCAGGGTCATGGTGCCTCTTGGTTCTCCTTTCAGTAGGAGGATCATCATCCGCCGGAATGGGCCTTGCCGTAGCCCTTGACCTTGCTCCACGGCGAGAGCCCTGCTTGTGTGCCATGGAAGCAGTATGGAGTGGAATAGGAGACGATGGAGAGTGAGGAATGAGAGAAGAAGGACAGGGATGGAATGGAGGAGGGAAGAGGTGGAAGGATTCAAAGCCTGCCGGATTCAAGGAAGAGGACGGCTGTCGGGTCGACCTGGAGAAGAAAAGGGGATTTAGGGTAAGTTACCCCCGCAGGAACACCAAACCCTTAACCGGTGCTCACGGTGTAAATGACTCTGGCAGGGGGTCAGTGTCGACACTAGAGGAGGTGAGTGTCGACCTGAGCTAATCTGTGTCGACACTAGATGTAAGTAGTGTCGACCTGGCCTGATGACAAATTGAAATTTGAGTATGGAAAAATTTGTGACTTTTGGGATATCTTTATAATGATAGGCAATGGGTGGAATAATCATTTCAAGGATTTTTAAGAGACTAAAAAAAATTCATTTGTTATATTTTGCAAAATTCAACACCATTCAAGTTTTACACAATATCCAACAGGATATGAGCATTCAGTGACTTGAGTCATTAAAGTGATGATTTGAGGATATAATACATTAACAATCAACTACACACTACCATATTCTTCAAGTCCAAAGAAATAAAAAAATCTTTTAGACTGAAATCAAGTGTGTTGAAAGTAAACAACTTTTTAAGAACAACTTGATGATGGATAAGAATGATTCTTTTAAAACAATTCTCCAATGATATACACATTTTGTTTTTGAAAAAACTATCAAATGAGATACATCTTGTTCACTCAAGAACTAATGCTTTTCACACACTATAGTCCCTGGATACTAAAGATTTATCCATTATCAAGTCTCAAAGGGGTAAATGATGACCTTTTGACATGAAAATATACGTTTTTCAGATGCCAATATTTCCAGTTACTCAGTCATCATCAAAAAGGAATAGGACATATTATTTTGCTTTGCATTATTTTTGAATTTGAACCCCTTTGAACAGAGATAGCATTAGTGCCTCATGACATACATGACACTTCATTCATTGTGAAGGTGTGCAGTTTCTCAGCACATGTGCCATTGCTCTGTTGAATTGATAGATTTTGGAGAGTTTGTGAGAAAAGAGATCAGTTATATCCAACATCAGTTGCAAACAAAAGCATGTTTAAATAAGACACACATTATCCTTCAGTCTTTGAAAGAAATCTGAATTTCTATAGATTTAAAGAGTATAGATGAGAGTTGACAAATGAATATAGTAGATCACTCAAAGGATCATTTTGAGACTCTAGACACCTGAATGAGGACATCATGCAAGGAAATTGATGTAATGCAAGAAAAGTTTTAAATTTTGCAAAGGACATTATTTGAATTTTCTAGCTCCCCCTGAGATGAGGATTTCAACCACTTTTCATCAGAATAAGGATATGCAAGATTTTGAAATCAGGAATGATTTTCTTTAAACAATAAAAGCTCCCCCTCAATAATTGCTTTTCATTTCATGGTACTTGGCGGAGACATATACTCTCGCATAGTGAAAGTGTCCAGACAAGCATAACTTGTCCTTCTCCAAGTCACCATTTGATATACCAAGAAAGTCAACACAATATAAGTTGAAGAATTCATTGTTAAAAAGAATAGAGGTGAAATGGAGAGAGATATGATCAGTATGAATCAAGGAAGCAAATGATAATGATGATGTAAAGAACTCCCCCTCAGAAGATGCCTAACACTCAACCCAATCCCAATGAGAGAGATCAAGAAAATGGACATTTACAAAGACCAAGTTCTCTCCTTAAAGATGAGAATCTATTGTCAGGAAGGGGTTGGTGAAGATGTCAGCAATTTGTTTTTCAGTTTCTATGAAATGGAGTTCAAATGATTTCTTTGCTACCTCATTTCTCAAGATGATAAATCAGACATGAAGGAATATTTCTCCAACATTTCACTCAAAGATTCTTCTGGCTCACTTCCCATAAGATATACATGATATGAAATGATCATACAAGCAATTTAGATATGTTCATTCTCAGTAGTTTGCAACGAAAGAATATGAACATGATCAATCATGCATTAACAGGCAATTTATTAAAAAAAAAATTTGCACTTTTTCAATTTACTCCCCCTTAATTTGTGCATGGAATGAAAAAGTTAGCATGCAATTCACACATGATTATGAGCATAATTAGCTTTAGGCATAATATGACTTTTGGTACTTGGCGGAGTATTTTACTCACGCATAATGATAGTTTCCAAACAAGCATAACTTGTTTTTCCACATGTCATCATTTGATATACCAAGAAGTCAAAGTAGTTAGTATGCTCACAGACTCATGGGAACAGTTAAGCATGCATGATAACATAAACATGATTCCAATTGTTATGACATAAAGTTCATTGTTCGGAGTAGCATTGAAACACATTTCTCATTGTTCAGATAAAAATTAAACATTCATTCCAATTCAAGCAATTCAAGTTTGAAATGATAAAGAAATTTTACCTGAACAGTTTTCATTTCTTTCTCAAAGATTTTACTTGTGTTCTCCAATCATTTCTAGTCTTGCACAGCCAATATCTTGAATCCATTTACGATGTATGGCTGCAAGACTTCTCAGCTTGCTGATCAAGCTGGTTTTGGGACCCACACTTGTTTGGGTCCTGCAATGAAATCAATGTTAGATTGTAACAAAGATTTCTGAATCCAACATGCTTTTAATTTTTGTATAGATGCATTTCTTTCATTGATAGAACTATGAGCAGAATTAGTTCCAGATTTTCTTTTTGCCTTGACCAATGCATCTATGTTTTCATGAAGTTTTCTATTTTTAGGATTTTTAATATGAGCAGAAATAAAATGATTATGTGCAACATTTCTATGCCTATACACATGGAATTTCTGAGCATGCACAACAAAAATCATTTCTGTACCAACAGTCCCTAGAAATATGACCAATTTATGACAATGAAAGCATTGGACTGATTTGGCATGTTATTGAAATTTTGATTTCTATTTCAGCAATGTTTGGCAAGATGACCAGGTTTATTACAATTAGAGCAAATGAGAGCATTTTTTACCTGGTTCTTACTTTGGCATGTGCATTTGCTGGAATCTCCTTTTCATGTGAAGAGGCTTATCATGAGGAGAAGGAGGTACCTTTTTGTAGCTCTTGGCATGATGTGAATTTGAAATTTGCCTTGGAGCTTTTTGGATTGATGGAGGAAGTAGATGAGTCCTCTTGACAGTAGCATTCCTCTCTTTCTCTGTCTGTTTCTGAACAAGAACTTTCACTAGCTTTTCATTAGACTTAGAAGAGTTCTTGTTTGCAGCAGATTTAACAAATGTTAATTTTGTTTTGTTCTTATCATTTTCTTATTTTTAACAGAAGCAAGACTTGTGTTCTTCAATTCATTTTGAAGCTTCTGTTTTTCAGATTTTAATGCAATTACTTCCTTTTCTGAAATTTGAAGCTTGTTTAGCATGACATCCAAATCATTTTTCATCTTGTTCTTTTCATTTTCAAATTGAGCAATTTGTTTTTCCAAATCAGCGATTTATTACTCAAACTGCTGCATTCATTGTCCAATGGTTGTCATGATACAAGCATTCAATCTTCCTTTTTAAATGGTGATTTTCTTCAACAAGTTGTTTACATCTTTCATTTATTTGATGATCATGAGCCATATTAGATATTTGTTTGTTTAATTGATCATTATCAAATTTGAAGTTGTTATTGAGATCAATCAATCTTTCTTTTCATTTTCAGATCAATGACTTTGATTTCAATAGCTCATGGTTTTCTTTCAATCCATTCAGTTATTTTCACAGATTGGAGTTCATCTTCCAAATTCTTTTTTTCAGAATTTAATTTTCAACTTCATTTTTCAAATATCATTTTCTTCTGAATATCCTTATCATTGTTCTGGTGCAATTCAAGTGTATTTCTCAAGTTTTCACTTTCTTATGGCAATGTTTTAGAGTCTTTTTCAAGTCTTTATTCTAGTGTTCAGTTGTACATTAAGACTTGTATCTTTTCACAGAATTTAATCAATTAGCATAAGAATACTTTCATCTTCATCAGAACAGAATTAAAATACACAAAGGATTGGAGTTGATTTACTGACCTTTTAGACCCATTTGAACTCGTGGTTTGAAGAGGATGAAGAAGCTCTGAGCTCTTAGAATGTGCTGTTAGAGCCAAAACCTGTTGCCCAGCTAGCTAGCCCAGAGGGGGGGGGTGAATGGGTTATTAAAACTTCGATCTTTGATTAAAACTGTTTACTGAAAGGATTGCACAACTTAAAAACAAGGTTAGAGTTAAAGCAAACAAGACAACAATCACACAAACACATCACAAGACACAAGGATTTTATCCTGGTTCGGAACTCCTCTCCACAGGAGACCTACGTCCAGTCCCTGAGCAATACCTCAGGATTTTACTAACAAGGGTACAATCCCCCTTAAGGATCCTTACACCCAGCCTCAACTGGTCTTCCTTCAGCCTGAAGGGAACAACAAACACCCTGGATACCACCAGGTCTTCCTTCGTCCAGAAGGGAACAACAACCACCTGGATACCACCAGGTCTTCCTTCGTCCAGAAGGGAACACACACTAATCAGAAAAAGGTGTGTGAAAACAGGCTTCAGATTCTAGCTTGACCAGCTACAACCTGAAGCTCCTAAGCCCCCGAGAGAGAAAGAGATTTAACAAGGTTTTTCTCTCCAAGGACCACACAGGCTCTTACAAATGAGAAGATTCCTTTTGAGCACAGAGAGCTAAGAGCTTAGAACAAGGTTTGGAGTGGAGGCCTCGCTCTTCTTCAGAGTTCTAAAGATTCTGAGAGATGGATTTCTTTCTTCTTCGGAAATCAGGCG
Source organism: Colocasia esculenta (assembly GCA_014218235.1). Taxonomy (NCBI): domain Eukaryota; kingdom Viridiplantae; phylum Streptophyta; class Magnoliopsida; order Alismatales; family Araceae; genus Colocasia; species Colocasia esculenta. Next base: position 19,635,539 of record CM024764.1, on the reverse strand, counting down.
TTGTTGCGCACTATCGCACTATTTTTTTTTTTTCCGTCTTGAGTCTTCTATTTAAACTGCTGATTCAAATTCGAACGTTGAAGTGTCCGTTGTCTCTTATCCTTGTGTACGTTAGACTGGTCACTGAGGAAGCTTCTGATCGTCAGTCTTTTATCCTGGTGTACACGCTAAAGAGATGTCATAGAACTTTGTATCTTGTGTCCAACGTTGTCCAGATGAGTCTTGTCAGATATCTGTAAGCATATCATCAATAAATAGAAGACAGCTAGAACTGCTGTCTATTGTTAGTTGAGATGGAACAGATATTGCAGTATATAGCAAAGCTCCTTTCTGTCCAGAAAAGTACGTAGACAGAGTAGCATAGAAATGGAAGATATTGTCTGCATGCATGGGAGATACGATCGGAGAGCATTTAATGCATAGCAGTCAACGGACAAGATATGACTTTGACTTTTCAACGCTATTAAAACGCATTATACTGATGCATCAAGAAATTCGATAAAGAATCTTGCTGACTTCATAACTTATGAAATCGTTATGAATTATAGCAAGTCGTTATGAACTGTAAAGAAATCGTTGTGATAACTTATGAAGCCGTTACAACAGGCAAGTCGTTGCGAGTTCTAAAGAAATCGTTGTGAGAAATCGTTATGACTAATAAAGAAATCGTTACGCGAAATCGTTATGACTATCGAGTTGTAGAAATCGTTATGACATCGAGTTGTAAAGAATCGTTACACGATCGTTATGACTATCGAGTTGTAAAGAAATCGTTATGACTATCGGTTGTAAAGAATCGTTACACGAAATCGTTATGACTATCGGTTGTAAGAATCGTTACCGAATCGTTATGACTACGAGTTGTAAAGAAATCGTTATGACTATCGAGTTGTAAAGAAATCGTTACACGAAATCGTTATGAATTCAAAGAAATCGTTACGGCTAAAAGTCGTTGCGAGTTCTAAAGAAATCGTTACGAGGTCTAAAGAAGTCGTTACGGCTAGAGAGTCGTTGCGAGTTCTAAGAAATCGTTACGAGGTCTAAAGAAGTCGTTACGGCTAGAGAGTCGTTGCGAGTTCTAAAGAAATCGTTACGAGGTCTAAAGAGTCGTTACGGCTAGAGAGTCGTTGCGAGTTCTAAAGAAATCGTTACGAGGTCTAAAGAAGTCGTTACGGCTAGAGAGTCGTTGCGAGTTCTAAAGAAATCGTTACGAGGTCTAAAGAAGTCGTTACGGCTAGAGAGTCGTTGCGAGTTCTAAAGAAATCGTTACGAGGTCTAAAGAAGTCGTTACGTAACGATTGAGGTTCCGTTCAGAGAAGTCGTTCTGCTTCTAAAGAAATCGTTACGGTAACGATTTGAGTGTTCCGGTCAAAGAGGAAGTCGTTCTGCTTATCAAAGAAGTCGTTACAGGGACTTGGATAGAAATGATGGGACTTACCAGATTGTCTTGATCTTTCATTTTTCTTTTGCTTCCTGTTCTCAAGCTCAGAAATCCATTAGTTGTTTTGTTAATCATCAAAATTAATATATAAATAAATGGAAATATTTATTATGGGGACAGTTTGGTCATCAATCTCCCCTTTTTGATGATGACAAAATATACTAAACGTCAGACAAGAATGAAATATGTTTTCAGATTTACGTTAGTTGTCTCCCCCATTTTGTCATTAGGCAAAAGATAAGCTGTGAGACAAAGAAGAGAGAAAGATTTTATTAAGAGGGAGAAAGATAATACAAAGGAGATAACAAGGAGGCATGCTGTGAGATAACAGCCCATGCCTTGATCTCAAGATCCTCAAAAATTGCAGAAAAATGCCAAAGGTAACTGAGAAGGAGGGTCCCATGGAAGGGATGTTCCTCTGAATGTAGAGTTGCCTTTGCTGCTCTATGAACTCTCCATACTGAGTTTTGTCCAAAATGAATCTGAAGTAGGTACTCTTGCCAAAACTGCCCTATGGAGAAATCTGTCCAAGGAAATTGGATAGTGAAGTTGCTGAGTTAACAGATCCTGCTTTAGGGCATAGAAGGCAGAATATCTAGCTGCCCATACAGCATAGAGCTCTGGTATGGGTGCGATGGAATTGAGATCCATAAAGGCTTCTGCAGAAAGAGCAGGCTTCCTCTGACTGACCAGATCTTGATTGACAGCTTCCAATTGCTGATAAGAGGCCGATATAGAAGCTCCCATTCTGATGAGGTGAGGCGTTCACACTCAGAAATGAGTGGAGCTAAGGTCAGAGAAGAGATGCGGCCAGAGTGATATTCTCTGAGGTGAACCGCAAGAAGGAGGGAGATCGGCCCTGCTTGGCTGACATCCGGCCCAGCTGCCTTGCAAACATATCGAGAGCGAGAGATCCAGCATCTGAATTAAACACTAACGAGTGCAGCTTCGGTAGAAGAACTGGAAACTCAACCTGAAGGAGACAAAGTCTACTGTCAGAGGAAGGTTGAGAGGGGTCTCTGATTGCAGCACAGTAATCTGCGAGTTGAACTGGCAAAACTGAACTTCTGGACGTGTTCAAGTAGCAGAAGTCACTATACAGCTGAAAGGCTCTGGCAACTCGAATTTCCTTCAGAATGAAGGATCCCCAAGAGTTCTTGTGCTGGAAGATAAACCACTCAGAGAAGGTGAGTGGGTGAGCTCTGAGAGAGAGAGATTCGGCCCTTGCAGTCAGGTTTTGAGTACTGAGCCTTGTTCCTTTGATAGCGGCCCACTGATCTTCTGTCTTGAACTCAGTGCCCTCAAAGATTTTGGATTTGAAAGCTTGAGATATCTGAGTAAAGGGAAGACAATGGCCAGGTGTTCGGAGAGGTTGAGAAAAGGAATACCATAAATGGTAGAAAGAATACATTTCTGGAGGTATTCTCTGTAGATAGGTCTTCTCTTAGGATCAAGGGTAAGAGAGTACCATAAAGGAGGGTAGAGAGAAGCAGAAGGAGTGCTTAGAGAGGAAGAGGTTTTTCTCTTTTCAAGACAGGACTAGGAGGGTCAGTCCTGTGAATGTGAGAGGCTGTGGAAAGAATGGTGAGGAGAGTGTTCCTTCCAAAAAGGTCTGGAACATTGGTGTCAAAAATACCAAGAGGTAGAGGTTTCACAGGAGGAAAGGTAACAGAATTAGGAGGAGTAGGAGGATAGAAAAAATGTTTAGGATTAAAGGAAGAGGTTGGTTGAGGATGAGATGTTTGGGTTTAATAGGTGAAGGTTGAGGAGTTAATGAGGATGAAGCTGAGATGAGAGCTGGAGAAGGTGAGAAGGAGGGTTGAGAGGAAGTAGAGGATGAAGAAGGTTGGGTGCGAGGCATGGGATGTTTGATGGTTGGTGGAGCAGGAGGTGCAGTAGGAGGAGATGAAGGGGTGAGAGGGTTGGAGTGGCAAGAATGAAGTATCAGGGGCCTGGAGACTGACACTGGCTCTTTTCCTTTGGCCTGACTTTCTCTGACTGCAGGAGAGGGTCCTGAAGACCCTGAGGCTGCCACTGGTCCGGGGACCCTACAACTGATGGCCTGATGGCCCTTGAACTGGCGGCCCTGTTGCCCTGACCTTGAACTGGCGGCCCTGTTGGCCCTGAGACTTCTGCTGGAGGCCCTGGTGGCCTAGGAACTTCAGCTGGAGGCCCTGGTGGCCTAGGTACTTCAGCTGGACTGCTCTGAGTAGGTGCAGGAGGGACACCACTAGACTTTGAAAGATAGCCAGCAATTCTTCATATCAGACATTTCTTTATTGAAATACCTCATTGCATTTCTTATTGAGGATACGTCTGAGGAGGTTGAAGCTTGATTTGAAACAATTTCTTGTATACCAGACTGAACTGATGCCAAGATCTCTCCTTGGGCTTTTAGCAAGGCCATAACATGCTTCAATTTTACTTTCCTATGGCCCTTCCTCGACCTCCTGTGAACAACTCTTTTCTGCTTACTTGGCTGAGAGACAGGCTCCTCAAGATTCATAGTTGCACTTGGGCCTTCACTGACATCAACCTGGCTTCATTCTCTGCTTTTCACTCTCAGCATGCTCCCCGAATGGGAGCAGGGACTTCAATACTTTCTTGCTCCCCCTGAGCAGGAGCTTCTTCAAGACAACATCTTCATCAGGTCCCATGCCTTAGAAGAGACTGAGATGGAGGAATGGAGTCCAATACCTCTCTTAAATAGAGGTGACTAAGATGTGGGCGGAATCATCTGCCACACCAGCTGCACCCTCTTCCAATTGAGCTTCGGATTGGCATCCACAGCTGACTCAACTGGTTCTTGCTCTGCTGGACTTGCTGCTGCTTGCTCTACTTCTACTGCTTCTGGAATATCTGCAATAACTGCTTCTCCTTCAGCCACAGAGGATTTCGACCAAACTCCTTCTTGCACTGAAAAGCCACTTTTCTTCAGGTTTCTGGACCTTATAGACTGGCCCATCTTTTCAGCTACCGCACCTGACAGATCTACTCCAAGTGCTGGAAAATCTTGGTCAGAAGATGGCATATGGAAGGGAAACATTCAACTTGCTCTTTGTTTCCCATAACTGAGCATGTGCAAACATCATTCGCTCAGTCATCACTGCGGCCAGGTTTATCTCTTTGTTCTGGATTGCCCAGAACATTATGTCCGAATCTGCCCTAGTGCATGAGGAAAAGGTAGCACTACGGGGAACTAAGATTGGCAGACTATGAAGTGAAGCAATCGGTTGAACGCGGACATCTGATTAATATCAAGCTTCCCATCCTTCAACTTAAATCCTGGACCGATAATCCCGAGACCTTTGACTTCATCATTCACAGAGTGAATGCCACTAAATCCCGAGGTCTTTACTCCAAACAGATCACGCAACAGCTCATGGGTTATTCTGATTTGGATACCCTTGACAGAGGAAACAAGGGATCCATCTGCTTCTGACTTCAGACAGATGTAGAAGGCTTTTACCAAGTCCGGGTAGCTTACCTCACTGAAGGTGACCACATCCATCCACTGCGATCTTCTTAGAGTATCAACTAGCCTGGCCATGCCACTCTTCTCAAGATTCTGAACATCCACTGCCTTATTTCCGCAAATCTTTGTCTTCACAAAAGTAAATCTTTCTTGCTCCCTTGGGGATAAATACTCAGCACTGTAGCCCCCAACACTTCCGAGATCAACGGAGCGGCCATGGGTGCAGAGAAGAAAGATTCTGGAAGGGAGGATGATGGAAGGGACGGAAGTTCTCGAAGGAGTTCTTCGCGGGAAGAGAAGAAGGCTTCGAAAGATGCAGAGAGTCGATCCCAAAATCGTTAGGGCATCAGCTTTGGTGAACAGATAGATAAAAAGGGTAAAGGTGAAGACGAATCGATCTCAAAGCGGTTTGGATAATTAATATTACTTTAATGACAGGAGGAGCGCCAAAAGGCGGCAAAGGTAGAAAGCGACAAAAAGGTTTGACAAGTCAAACAACTTTCTACACAGAAGCGGTCAAAGCATATAGATAACTGAGTTTTGTTTAACTTTAACGGAGAGAGAACTTTTCATTTAATCTGAAAATTTATATGTCAATAAAATCACAGAAATTCTTTCACAAATTGCACATCCCTAGTTCCCTTCTAAGAGATGTAAATCTCTCTTCGGTAGGGCTTTTGTGAAGATATCTGCCAATTGACCATTTGTATCTATAAACAAAATTTCTAAATTACCACTAGCTACATGGTCTCGAATAAAATGATATCTTACCTCAATGTGTTTCGTCCTTGAGTGTTGAACTGGATTTTTGGTGAGGTTGATGGCACTAGTATTATCACACAATAGAGGAATTGATTTGATGTGAATGCCGAAATCTTCAAGTTGTTGCTTTATCCAAAGAAGTTGTGTACAGCAACTTCCAGCAGCAACATATTCCGCCTCAGCTGTTGATAGAGCTACTGAATTTTGTTTCTTGGATGTCCATGATATTAAGCATCCTGCAAGAAACTGACAACAACCACTGGTGCTCTTTCTATCTACTTTGCAACCAGCATAATCAGCATCTGAATATCCTATTAGATTTATCTCACAAGATCTAGGATACCAGAGACCTAAATCATGAGTTCTAGCTAAATATCTAAATATTCTTTTTACAGAGATTAAGTGAGACTCTCTAGGGTCTGCCTGATATCTAGCACACATGCATACACTGAACAAAATGTCTGGTCTACTGGCAGTTAAGTAAAGTAATGATCCTATCATACCTCGATAATTCTTTGATCTACCCTTTTACCTTTTTGATCACTGTCCATTCTGGTTGATGTGCTCATTGGAGTTGATAATGGCTTTGCATCTTCAAATCCAAATTTCTTCAACAGCTCTTTGGTGTACTTTGCTTGACAGATATGAGTGCCATCCTTCCCTTGCTTGATTTGCAATCCAAGGAAGTAGCTTAACTCCCCCATCAAGCTCATTTCGAATTCTCCCTGCATAAGCTTTTCAAAGTACTTGCAAAGAGATTCATCAGTAGATCCAAAAATAATATCATCCACATAGATTTGTACAAGAAGTATATGTTAACCTTAGATTTTATAAATAATGTACTATCTACTTTACCTCTAGTGAAACCATGATTTAATAAGAAATTACTGAGCCTTTCATACCAGGCTCTAGGAGCTTGCTTTAGACCATATAAAGCCTTATGTAGTTTAAATACATGATTTGGAAATTCAGAGTCGTCAAAACCTGGAGGTTGTTCAACATAAACTTCCTCCTTGATGAAACCATTTAAAAAGGCTGATTTGACATCCATTTGAAAAAGTTTTAAATCAAGTGCGGATGCATAAGCAAGTAAAATCCTAATGGCCTCAAGTCTAGCTACAGGTGCATAAGTTTCATCGAAATCTATGCCTTCCTCTTGGGAGTAGCCTTGAGCCACCAATCTGGCTTTGTTCCTTAAGATTATTCCAGACTCATCCAGTTTATTTCTGAACACCCATTTGGTGCCAATAACTGAATGATTGGATGGTCTAGGAACAAGTGACCATACTTGGTTTCTCTTGAACTGATTTAGTTCATCTTGCATGGCTAGTATCCAAGATTCATCAGATAAAGCTTCATTGACTGTCTTAGGTTCTACTTGAGAACAAATGCTAAATAGTCGCATGGAATTACATTACCTCTAGTTCTTACCCCTACAGATGGATCACCAATGATGTTTTCAGGAGGGTGATCTTTCTGATGTCTCCATTCCTTTGGAAGATCTTTATGTTGGATTTCTGTTTGCTGCAGTTCTTCCAGAGTTGGATCCTCTTTGTCCTTAATTGAAGTTTTCTTTAATTTTTCGGACAGGACATCTGCATCATCAATGTCACTAATTTCTTCCTTTTTCAAGGAAGGGTTAGATTCATCAAAAATAACATGTACTGATTGTTCAATTAATAAGGAACGTTTATTGAAAACTCTATAACCTTTAGGTTTAGAGGAATACCCCATGAAAATGCCTTCATCTGATTTGGCATCCAACTTACCAATGTCCCTTTTTCCATTGTTATGGATGAAGCAAGGACATCCAAATATCTGAAATGGCTAATCTTTGGCTTCTTTTCTTTGTAGAGTTCATAAGCAGTCTTTTTCAGAATTGGCCTGATCATCACTCTATTTATGATATAACATGCAGTGTTGATAGCTTCGGCCCAGAAATATCTTGGCAGATCATATTCTGATAACATTGATCTTGCCATATCCAAAAGAGTTCTGTTTTTCCTCTCAGCAATTCCATTCTGTTGAGGTGTCCTTGGAGCTGAGAAGTTGTGCTCAATTCCTTGATCATCACAGAACTTCGTAAACTTTTCATTCTGAAACTCACCACCATGATCTGATCGAATAGAGACAATTGAGAATTTCTGATCTTTCTGAACTTCTTACTGAAGCTGACAAAATTCTCAAATGTGTCATCTTTGTGCTCTAAAAAGGATACCCAAGTGAATCTTGAATAATCATCAACTATTACAAATCCAAAATTCTTTCCTCCCAAACTGGTAGTCCTCATTGGCCCAAATAAATCCATGTGAAGTAGTTCTAAGGGCTTTGAGGTGGTTACTACAGTCTTTGATTTGAAGGAGCTCTTGGTGTGCTTTCCTCTTGCACAAGGTCTGCAAATGCTATCCAATCTGAAATTTACCTTTGGCAGTCCTTCAACTAGTTTTCTTTTTCTGAGCTTGTTCAGCCCATCCAAGCTGCAGTGGCCCAATCTTCTGTGCCACAACTCAGTTGATTATCTTTGCTAGCTGCCAAACACACATCTTGATCCTTGAGTTCATCGAGATATAGAACATACAAATTTCTTTCTCTGTAGGCTTCAAATATGACTGCACCATCCTTTAAGATACTGCATTTTGATTCTTGAAACTGAATTTGATGGCCTTTCACACAACTGGCTGATGCTGATGAGATTGTGCTTTAACCCTTTGACCAGCATTACATCCTTTATGACTGATTTTCCTTTGATGTTCACAGACCCGCTTCCTATCACAGTCCCTTTTCCATTATCTCCATAGGTGACTGTACCTTCTTCAGCTTGGAGATCAACAAATATCTTCTTGTTGCCTGACATATGCCTTGAGCACCCACTATCCAAATACCATTTGGATGCTCGAGGGTTAACCTGAAATGAGAACATCAAGCTTTAGGTACCCAAACTTTTTTGGTCCTGATTGGTTAGTATCATCAACTTTACCTTTTAATATCCATTTTTTATGTCTTGTTGGGCATGTCATTTTAATATGTCCTAACTTGTTGCAGTGACTGCAGCAGGATAACTTAGTTACTTTTTCTATGTATTTGAAATCAGCTTTGTATGCTACATCTTGTTCAGGTACAAATTTTGGTGTTGGATATGTTTTAGGGTATATTATGGTTTCTTCATTATCTGGGGGTGTATATCCTAATCCATTTTTTTTTTACCCGATCTCCTAGCACCTTTTAATATTAAAGAGTTTTTACCATTGGTAAATTTTTCTAGGGTGCTTGCTAGTGTATTGTTCTTCATTTAATTCATTTACAGTTTTTCTTAATCATCTGAGTTTTCCTGTTTTTCTAGGTCAGTGATTTTTCTGTTCTTGTCTTTTAAATTTTCACATAATAGTTCATTTCTTCTCTTAAGCTCAACTATTTGTTTTTCTAGTTCTTCGTTTTCAGATTTTAAATCTGAGTTGGTATTTTCGAGACATGTGATATTTTTCTTGCTTAGCTTAAGTAGTTTACACACTTCTTTATACTTATTGTAGAGTTCATTAAATGCACTTTCCAAATTATCCGAATCTGAGTCATTACAGGAATCGAAAGAAGAATCAGATGTTACCTTATCCTCGGTATTCGCCATGAGAGCCAAGTTGGCTTCTTCACCTTCACTGCTCGAGCTTGACTCACTATCTGAGTCGCTGCTGTTGTCCCATGCAGCTGCCATGGCTTTCTTTTTGAATCTTCTGAACTTCTTGGAGCTGTCCTTCTTCTTGTGATCATTTTTCTTTAACATTGGACAGTCTGCCTTGATATGTCCAGGTTTCTTGCATTCATAGCAAAGTGGCTCATTCCTCTTCTGATCTTTTCCATCTGGTCTCTTGAGATCTTTGTTTTTCTTGAAGTACCTCCTACCAGACTGGAACTTCTTTTTCTTTGCCAAGATTCTCTGCAATCTTCTTGAGAGCATGGCTTCTTCATCATCACTATCTTTGCTATCTTCACTGTTATCTAAGGATTCTTCTGATGAGTCCCCATTAGCTTTAAGCGCATTTGACTGCTTCTTTCTACTGGAGGATTCTCCTAGTCTTTCCATGTTTATTTCATGGGCCATGAGAGACCCAATGAGTTTTTCTACTGACATTCTCTTAAGATCATTAGCTTCTTCGATAGCTGTGACCTTTGCCGTCCATGAAGATGGCAGGGATCTGAGAATCTTCCTTACCATATCTGCATTTTCATATGACTTTCCTAGACTTGCTAGGCCATTAGTAATGTCAGTAAATCTACTAAACATTTGGGTAATAGACTCACCTGTTGCATTTGAAATCTTTCATACTGAGTGACAAGAATGTCAATTCTTGTCTCCTTTACTTTGTCTGTACCTTCATATGTGATCTTTAACTTTTCCCACATTTCCATGGAGGATTTGCATGCTGAAACTCTGTTGAACTCTTTCTTGCTTAGAGCACAACATAGAATGCTCTTAGCTTTACAGTTCAAGGAGATTTTCTTTCTATCTTCATCTGTCCATTGTGCTTTCTCATTTGTGACGACCAGATCACCTTCTTCACTATTGACCAGATTTGATAATCGTGGCCTTGTAGAAAGTATTCCATCCTGGTCTTCCAATACGTATAATCTTCACCATCGAACAAAGGAGGTCTGTTGACAGACTGACCTTCGAAGTGACTTTGGGCTGCCATTGATCTTTGCTCTTCAGATCGTTGGATCTTCTTCTTTGTCGAAGAGACGGGCTCTGATACCACTTGTTGCCCAGCTAGCTAGCCCAGAGGGGGGGGGTGAATGGGTTATTAAAACTTCGATCTTTGATTAAAACCTGTTTACTGAAAAGATTGCACAACTTAAAACAAGGTTAGAGTTAGAGCAAACAAGACAACAATCACACAAAACACATCCACAAGACACAAGGATTTTATCCTGGTTCGGAACTCCTCTCCACAGGAGACCTACGTCCAGTCCCTGAGCAATACCTCAGGATTTTACTACCAAGGGTACAATCCCCCTTAAGGATCCTTACACCCAGCCTCAACTGGTCTTCCTTCAGCCTGAAGGGAACAACAAACACCCTGGATACCACCAGGTCTTCCTTCGTCCAGAAGGGAACAACAACCACCCTGGATACCACCAGGTCTTCTTCGTCCAGAAGGAACACACACTAATCAGAAAAAGGTGTGAAAACAGGCTTCAGATTCTAGCTTGACCAGCTACAACCTGAAGCTCCTAAGCCCCGAGAGAGAAAGAGATTTAACAAGGTTTTTCTCTCCAAGGACCACACAGGCTCTTACAAATGAGAAGATTCCTTTTGAGCACAGAGAGCTAAGAGCTTAGAACAAGGTTTGGAGTGGAGGCTTCGCTCTTCTTCAAAGGTTCTAAAGATTCTGAGAGATGGATTTCTTTCTTCTTCGGAATCAAGCGATGTTGCGCACTATCGCACTATTTTTTTTTTTTTCGTCTTGAGTCTTCTATTTAAACTGCTGATTCAAATTCGAACGTTGAAGTGTCCGTTGTCTCTTATCCTTGTGTACGTTAGACTGGTCACTGAGGAAGCTTCTGATCGTCAGTCTTTTATCCTGGTGTACACGCCAAAGAGATGTCATAGAACTTTGTATCTTGTGTCCAACGTTGTCCAGATGAGTCTTGTCAGATATCTGTAAGCATATCATCAATAAATAGAAGACAGCTAGGACTGCTGTCTATTGTTAGTTGAGATGGAACAGATATTGCAGTATATAGCAAAGCTCCTTTCTGTCCAAGAAAAAGTACGTAGACAGAGTAGCATAGAAATGGAAGATATTGTCTGCATGCATGGGAGATACGATCGAGAGCATTTAATGCATAGCAGTCAACGGACAAGATATGACTTTGACTTTTCAACGCTATTAAAAGCATTATACTGATGCATCAAGAAATTCGATAAAAGAATCTTGCTGACTTCATAACTTATGAAATCGTTATGAATTATAGCAAGTCGTTATGAACTGTAAAGAAATCGTTGTGATAACTTATGAAGCCGTTACAACAGGCAAGTCGTTGCGAGTTCTAAAGAAATCGTTGCAAGAAATCGTTATGACTAATAAAGAAATCGTTACGCGAAATCGTTATGACTATCGAGTTGAAAGAAATCGTTATGACTATCGAGTGTAAGAAATCGTTACACGAATCGTTATGACTATCGAGTTGTAAAGAAATCGTTATGACTATCGAGTTGTAAGAAATCGTTACACGAAATCGTTATGACTATCGAGTAAAGAAATCGTTACCGAAATCGTTATGACTATCGAGTTGTAAAGAAATCGTTATGATATCGAGTTGTAAAGAAATCGTTACACGAAATCGTTATGATTCAAAAGAAATCGTTACGCTAGAAAGTCGTTGCGAGTTCTAAAGAATCGTTACGAGGTCTAAAGAAGTCGTTACGGCTAGAGAGTCGTTGCGAGTTCTAAAGAAGTCGTTACGAGGTCTAAAGAAGTCGTTACGGCTAGAGAGTCGTTGCGAGTTCTAAAGAAATCGTTACGAGGTCTAAAGAAGTCGTTACGGCTAGAGAGTCGTTGCGAGTTCTAAAGAAATCGTTACGAGGTCTAAAGAAGCGTTACGGCTAGAGAGTCGTTGCGAGTTCTAAAGAATCGTTACGAGGTCTAAAGAAGTCGTTACGGCTAGAGAGTCGTTGCGAGTTCTAAAGAAAGTTACGAGGTCTAAAGAAGTCGTTACGGTAACGATTTGAGTGTTCCGGTCAAAAGGAAGCGTTCTGCTTATCAAAGAAGTCGTTCACGGTAACGATTTGAGTGTTCCGGTTAAGAGGAAGTCGTTCTGCTTATCAAAGAAGTCGTTACGGGGACTTGGATAGAAATGATGGGACTTACCAGATTGTCTTGATCTTTCATTTTTCTTTTGCTTCCTGTTCTCAAGGCTCAAGAAATCCATTAGTATTGTTTTGTTAATCATCAAAATTAATATAAAATAAATGGAAATATTATTATGGGGACAGTTTGGTCATCAAAACCTTATGAGTTGTTGTGATTTTCTGGATTCATTGATAGGCTCCTTTGCCATAAGTATTGTAATTGCTTTTGCTCCTTTTCTTTGTGCTTCCTTTGAAAAAACTTGATGAAGGAGACTGTGATTTCTTGAAAGTATAACAGGAGATGTGCAGATTAAATAGGATTTGCCAAATATTACCAAGACTCAAGGACTATTAGATCTAATCCAGAGAATCAATGTGACAAGAATTAGATCTAAACAATTAGAGTGGTTAACCTGCTCTAGTACCAAAGGTAGGAATCAGAGCGATTAAACACACAGAGACAATGAACGATCAAGCAAACAGTTTAAGCACTTAATACATAGATCAAACAAAAGCAATCAAATCAGATCAGAGATAGACATTAACCCGCTCTGATACCAATTTTTAGGAACGGATGGGAGGATGGATCAGATCTAGAAGGGGGGTTGAATAGATCTAATACCAATTAACGCGGAAGCTTAAGCAATTTAAAATTACTTCGAATCAGAGATCACATCACCCCAAACAATTTATTGATCTAAAGTGTGATTAGAGTGTGAGCAATTAATTAGTAGTGTGAACGAAATCCCTATGCATGCATCTAGCGATATACAAAGGCAAACCAACTCAACCAATGCACAGAGGATTTTTTAGGTGGTTCGGAAATCACCTCCAGTGCTCCTACGTCCACCCCTCACACAGTGAAGCCACACTACTCAAAAACCCTTGAGAACAACTCACACAGGAGCACGACGACTCCAAACACCCTTGAGCACGACAATTCAAGAAACACCTGGAGCACGACGACTCCAAACTGAGCACGAGGCTCAAACAACAACCGGAGTACGACGACTCCAATTGAGCACGACGGCTCAAACCACCAGTGAGTACGACGACTCACAAACTACTGACACCAGGCTCACAAACACCTTGCTAGAAAAACACACAAGACTTAGATCCTCTAGCAACAGATCTAGTCTAACAAGAGTTAATTCATGAGAATTATGCAACAATCCATGCACAATCTCAGAATCACTCAGAAGAGAAATGGAAAATGAGAATTGTATCGATAAGCTTTTCTCTTCAGATGTACTTCCTTATAGAAGGTCGAATTGTGAAGAGCTTTGATCTCTGGAAGTTCCTGGGCGATGTTCTGCAATCTGATCTTTCGAATCTTCCTTGAATTCTTCACAAGAGTCGGCTTCTACTTGCTCTGCTTCCTTGAGGTGCTTCTTCAACTATCAATCTCCACTTCTCATACTTGAACAGATGAGAATTGGCTTCAGGGAACACCACAAGAGCAGGAGCAGGGAGATGAACTCTTCTTGCCGCCAAAACCGATTTCTGGAGGCTCTAAGAAGGTTCTCCTTTGATGGATGGCCAATAGGAGGGTATTTATACCCTAAATAGCCCAAAGATACCCTTAGGGTACGTGGGCACAAGATCCAAGATTGATCCATCATCTCCCAAGGGTGCCACGTGTCAAGGGAGGAAGTTTAAGTTCCATAACTATCCAGAGTGTGTCGACCTGCCCTTGAGTAGTGTCGACACACTATCCCAGACTGACCAATTGATTCCCTGGGAAAAGGCTCTAGTGTCGACCTGAGATGGAGTAGTGTCGACCAGCTGTTGGCATCTGGAGAACAGGCCTTCTGGGAAGGCTCTCTAGTGTCGACCTGATTCCATCTAGTGTCGACCTGCTGTTGGCATCTGTTGACTTATTTCTCTGGGACCTGTCACTAGTGTCGACCTGCACTGGTCTAGTGTCGACACTAGTTGATCTTTTCTTCACATTTCTGCCTTTGCTCTGAGCCATTGTGTCGACACCATTGATGGTTGTGTCGACACTACCTTTGCAAGAAAATGTTTGTCCCTGAGAAAATAACACATAAATCATTAGTTAAATGTATTATCATGAATATAAATGATAAATGCTTGGGGGGAACATGCTTTTTGAATATTGGTAATTCAGGTGATGTATTTCACATGTTCCAATTTTTTATGCATTAAAATCACAGCTTGTCATCATCAAAATATGAGGGAAAATGACTTGCATTCATACTCAACCCAACATCTATCAATAGTTAGAATGAGTGTTAGATTGATGTAGTAGGAAGTGAGATTTCATGTAATTTTCCTTTATTTGAGTCTTAGTCCTGTTATTCCATAATGGAAGACTTGTATTAGTGCTATTTTGCAAACAATGAGTTGAGATTGAATACAAGTTTTTTTTTTTTCAAAATTCCAATGGGTCAGCGACCAGGAGAGTGCACCTCATCCCACAGGGATGAGATGTTCTCACTCCACTAGGCGATCCACCAAAGGAAGCATTTTATTTTTAGAAGTAAAAATAGGAAGAGGTACACCCGACGACAAGAAG
Source organism: Colocasia esculenta (assembly GCA_014218235.1). Taxonomy (NCBI): domain Eukaryota; kingdom Viridiplantae; phylum Streptophyta; class Magnoliopsida; order Alismatales; family Araceae; genus Colocasia; species Colocasia esculenta. The sequence continues at coordinate 19,620,478 of CM024764.1, read as the reverse complement.
AAACCACCACCAAAAATACACCTGAACAACTCCAAGACTTCAAGCCAGAATCGAATAACACAAAACCCTACTACTACCTCTGCCTAAAACCTGGTAGTCCAGCTTTATCAACTATCACAGCTCCCTTCGAAGCGACAGGAATTACCAATATTGAGAAAAATCATGTTAGTTTCTAGGGAGCAAGCATGAGAAGCCAGGGAATCAGCAACCTGATTTCCCTCATGGTACATATGCAGAATCTTAGGATTAAGAATTTGCATCATATTGCAAATTCCCCGCCACCAAGGGAAGACAACCCAGTGAGGAATCTGACCGCCAGAAATGGCCCTCACAAGGAGAGCTAAATCTGAATACAAGATAGATATGTGAAGATGTTGTTTCAAAGCCAGTCTCAGCCCATCATGAATAGCTCTGGTTTTAGCCACAATACTACTCCCAGTGCCATAGTAGAAAGCAAATCCACAGACGAAATCACCATGATTGTCCCTAATGCATCCACCGCCACCACATTTACCTGGGTTACCTTTAGAAGCTACATCTACATTAAGGCTATAATTAACCTTCGGAGGATGCCACTTCACAATAATAGGAGCTTTGATGTTGACAACCGCTCTGATGTAAAAGGTGTTAAGGATATCAGCTTGTCCCATAGAAATGGAGCGATTGAAATTGACATTAAGCATAACCTTGTTGACATTAAACATAATGGAACGCTTGATGTGATCAACAGACTGAAGAATTCCTTCCATGCTGGCAGTACATCTGAACTTCCAAATTTCCCAAAGCATTAGAATAGATGTAACCAAACTAGAAAATTGTATCGCAGAATTCATATTGGTATTAGACAAAATACTCCAGCATCTAGTAGTAACATGATCACTCCAATTGATCTTGTTATTCAGAAGAGGTGCAATCCATCTCCAAAGCTCAATAGCAATATCACTAGAAATGAAGAGGTGGTCCATCGTTTCTTGCTCATGAATCCTGCAACACACACACTTGGAAACCAACGGAATACCACAATCAACAATTCTAGAATCAACCTGAACCACCCTATGCAGAAGTTTCCAAGCTAACATGGCAGGACAAGGGGGATGGCATGATGCCATAATTTCATCCAAGAACCTCTACTGATACCCGATATGGAGGCCATAGAGTAAGCAGATTTAAAAGTAAAAACTCCTTTAGCATTCCCTACCCAAACAAACTTATCAGACTTGTCAGTTAAGAGAGCCTGAACATGATTATGAGAAACACCCATATAACTCCAAACCTGGTTATTCTCATCCATGGACATATCCTTGACAGAAACATTAGGCCACTGCTGGTCATAAGAAACCATATGTCTGAGCTCATGCATGATGGTATTTTCTTCAATCCAAATATTCTTGAAAAAATCACAGTAGACCCATCACCCCCAAGCCACCTGGTATTTTCCAGAACAACTTCTTTGGCATGAACAAAAATTTTCTTAGAAACACCTAAGGGGAATGGGTTAGAAATATCTCTAAGATGAAGATGATTGATAAACCTCTGTTTAGCATAAGTAGACCACAAAGAATCACCATGCACGATATTCCAAATCTGCTTAGCCGCCATAGCGACCTGTAAGGTGTTCAAATTACGAAAATTAAGCCCACCTTCTACATAAGGCTTTTGCAAAAGATCCCACGCCACCCAATGCCGTCTATGATTTTTGTCAGCCCCCTGCCAGAAAAAATTGGCACACAGACAGTTAACATGTTTACAAATAGTCTTAGGAATGGAAATGTAACTGGCCAAATAGATGGGGAGGATCAAGAGGACCGATCTAATGAGAACAGCACGGCCAGGTTGGGACAGAGTTTTAGCTCTCCAACCAGCCAGCTTGTTGTAGACGTGAGATTTGGCCCATCTCCGTGTGGTTCATGGCCCAATAAGGCCCATCTGACCGCTTGTTGACTTGCCTCAGATTCCATGTAGACGGCAACATCGACTGCCACTGACCTCTGGTTGGCGGCACAGCACCTTGACGTCGATTCTGGTTGGCATCCATAGGGGTTGATGTTTGCATGGGGTTGGCGGCAGCATCATTTGCTGTCAACCTGGTTTACTTGGTCTGTGCAACTGCCCGAGATTCTAGCCCACTAAGCGCCCTCTCTTCGCCCATGCAACGCATGAGGCCATTACCAACGAGCAAATGGGCCACCTTGGCACCCCCTTGACCCAGTAAAAGTCCTACATGTCCCCCTCTCATTGGTTCAAGCCTTAACACATGGATTGCCACATGTTTAAGTGTGTTTTCTCACACTTGAGCATCCAATGCTCCCTAGCTCCGCCCCCACTCTCTATATATGTCACTCCTTGGCCTTCTAAATGAGGAGAGGAGATGTTGGACGCCCAAGCTTTGATGCTTTGAGAGAAGAGAGAGAAAACCCATTAAAGCTTTCACCCTTCTTCCCACTCTTCCTCTCAACCTTTGGAGCATCCAGGAGGCTTCACCACGTGCTGGAGGAGTCCACAAAGCAGCCATCAGTGACTACAAACGAGGATCATCTCCCTCCTCTCTTTCTCTTTCTTCCTCTTCCTCTTAGCTTTGCATGCAACTCACTACACACAAACACACCCTTGGCACCTAGTGCACACTCCCAACACACCTAAAAGGGGTTTTCCAACAAAAAAATGGAGGGAAGAAGGGTGGTCTTAGCACTTGGCCACCCCTCTTCTCAAGCCAACAACCGGTACGGGGCTCTCCTTTTGGGCTTCTTCTTTCTGTTTAGGACGTTTACTACACTACATCCAAGTCTAATAAAACTTTTTCTTGTGGCAGGAACACTTTGAAGGAGACCGTGGAGCTTCCTTTCTTTGGCCGGCCGAAGAGAGGAAAGTCGGAGTCCATCATCATCCGCTACGCATGGCAGCATCACCGGCGCGATCTAAACACCTCCTTGGGCACAGGTAAGGCCCTAGCGATCACATCCCGTTCATCTTCTTAGCTGGTTTCTTTCTTTTTCCCTTGGTCAACCCAGTCAAACAGAGGTCAAAGAAGCAAAAGAAGGTCAACCAGCATCCATTCAATGCCAACGAGGGAGCTCACCCAACGTTCGGGAACCTCCAGAGACTACAAGTGCTTGCGGGGGTGCGGAACGGAGCGTCCACAGCTCTTCTTTAACGATCACGGTGGGACAAGCTTCTGCTGCCATGGTTTCAGCCTACTTCCAGGGAAACGTCAAACGATCCTACCATTAATCCAGGTAAACGTCCACCTTTCCTGACGTGTATTTCTTCTCAGCGTCATCTTCTGTTGTCGTTTACTCCTTCCTAGCATCCATCGATCCTGCCGTTTACTATTTTCAGAGGAACTTAACGATGACAGTGTTGCCGCTTATTTCATAGAAGCTGTTTTTTGGTTGTTTTGATTGATTTCTTTTTTCTATTTATTTCATGTCTGGTCACTAACAGTCCTCAGTCATGGGGGGGTCCTTGTTTCTCTTCTGTTCTAGCCTCCCCACACATTTTAGGATAGCCCCTCCTTGATTCACAACCTTTTATCCAGGGATTCCCTCTCAGGTAAATCGGGTTGGCTTCAAGGAGAACTCTATAAGTCCTTAAATTTCGTGGATTCCCTCATGGTACAGGGCAGGAGGACCTTTCACCTTCCCATTTAGTCTACCTATTCACCCGGGTTTGAGTAAGGATTGAGAGAATCGGCCTTTTTCGAGCTTAATTAACACACAACTTGAACTTCTAAAAATTTTAGGGACGTTGTTTGATAACATTGTTTAGTAGAAATCCATATTTCTCCTAATAGCAGTGTAATTAATCAATTTAACCATATTAAAATCAGTAGGTTTTGTGTGTTGATAATGGATTCTTGGTTGAACTCCGTTCATATGACTAACAATCCGACTTTTGAGTACGATGATAATATTCATGATGAATTTGTCGAAATGATTAATTTCAATGTTCAGCCCGAGGAGTCAGTTCAATCCTCCTCTCAGGCCGACAATGAGAGTGTGAGTTTGAGGGTCAACCCCACATATGCTCAAGAAATCCAAGATGACCCCGAATTCTCCAAACTCATGTCCCGCTATTCACCCGCGAACATCATTTCAATGCTTTCCAAGCATACCATCCGAGCAATGGCCTCTCCTTCTCCTTCCTCACCATCCCCTTTCAATGCCTCCTCGTCTAGGCCCATTCCTAGGCCCGTCACTCCTTCCCGGGTTCCCATTTACACTCCTATTCCTCCTTCCACCCCTTTACCTACTCCCATTCCAACTCCTCCCTCCGTCTATCCGCCTTATGTCCAGCCTACACCCCCCACTCAATCCGAATCCATCTCCCGGTCGGAGATGGAGGGTCTTGTTAGGAGACTCTTAGCTGAGTCCTTGTCCCTCTCCAAGCCTCACTCTCTCCAAAACTACTGCAAGCTCCCCAATGCCTATTTTCCTCTGGGTTTCAAGGCCCCAAAATACCGCAAGTATGACAGGACCACCGACCCCCAATTCCATCTTGCCGGCTTCACCATGGATTCCCACTGGTGGCTATACGATCGGGTCCTCTTAGTCCACCTCTTCCAACAATCGTTAGAAGGGGAGGCTTTGAGGTGGTTTACCTCCTTACCCGCATCGGATCTTGTTAATTTCGACATAGTCTCCGAACGCTTCATCTCCCACTTTTCTTATATGGCCACCCAAGTCCCTACACTTCCTGACTTGGTGGCGGAAAAGATGAGACCGGATGAAGACTTTGTCACATTCGCCAACCGATGGAGATCCATGGCTTCAAGTGCCGACCTCCCCATCCCGGAGTCCCAAGCCATAACCATGATAGTCACCAATACCACCCCGTTGCTCCGATCTATATTGATGCTAAGTGAGTTCCCCTCCTTCTCACATCTTTACAATCAAGCTAGGGTAGTCCAAAATCAAATCAAGGACTCCTCTCTTCCGCCTTTCTTTGAAGGTAAGTCCAAGGGACGTAGGGCTCCCACAGCACCTACCACCGAGGGGGTGGCCGTCAATGAGTCTGTCAGTGCTTGCAGTCAGCCATTGAGACCTCCCAGTAAGCCTTCCAATCCTCATCAGTTCCCATCACACCCTTCTAGGCCTTACTCCGATGTTCCTCCTCCTTCGGGCTATACCCGTCCCGGTCCCAGGAGGTCTCATTATCCTACCTTCCCCGAATCCCTCGAGGACATATTCTTTGCCCTCATGTCCTGCGACGCTATCTGACTCTCCCCACAAAAGGAGAGTGTCAATCCGAGGGCCGATACTTCAAAGTACTGTCCCTACCATAGGTCTCCCAGTCATGAACTCCATAATTGCTTCACCTTCCGAGACTGGGTGTATGACATGAACGACCAAGGTAGGATTAATTGGGAGGACGTCAAGGTTGCCATAGATAAGTCTAGGTATACCAAAAGGGACCTTAGTATTGTGTAAAACCCTCTCCCCAGCCACCAAAACAACAACAATCCCTCTATGTCCCAGGAAAAGGCCAATACCATGACACATTCGGAACCTCGGGTCGTGAGGAGAGAAGAACAATGGGGAGTAGAAGGTTTTGAGGAGTGGTACCCATGTCCCTCCATAGAGTCTCAGGAGCCCTCCACCACCATAGACGCCATTCTAGAGGAGCGACCTTTAGTGCTTATCCGACCTGCTCCTCAGGGTGCCTATCCTTCCATTCCAATTCCTCCCTCCTATGAGTCATCCATCCATAGCACCAAACCCCTCCAACTCATTCTCCCTAGGTCCCAGGAGGATGTTCATGTCACACTTAGGAATCGGATCGTTCCTCCTCCCCCACGGCCATCTCAAGATGAGGGAATAATGGACCCCCACCACCTGTCGGCACTAAATATGATATTCTGCAACACTTAGATAAGACTCCCACGAGGGTGTCTATCTTAGAATTGATTCGGAGAACGCCGTCCCATCAGTCCACCCTCCTCCAATTCCATCAAAAAATCATGGTCAAGGACGACCTTCCTCCCGGTGGAGTAACCAATGCCATCCTCTCCCTTACCCAAGGACCCTCCATCTCCTTCTCAGACAAAGACCTTGCTGCCCTCGAGTGTCGCTCCCTTCCTCTCTGCCTCACCGTCACCCTCAATGGGGTTTCGGTAGATTCCACTCTCATCGACATCGGTGCATTCATTAATGTTTGTCCGATGAAGACCCTTAAGTAATTGAGTTTGGGGAGGACAATCTGGAAAAAATCTACTCCACTATTGCTGCCTATGACAACTCCAAGAGGGTTGCCAAAGGTAAAATCGCTCTTCAATTGGAAATTGGACCCGTCACCATGTCATCCAAGTTTCTAGTTTTGGACGTCGATTCGGCCTATAAGGTCATTCTTGGTCGTCCTTGGTTGGAACAAACTCTAGGAGTCCCTTCCACCGCCCATCAATGTTTCAAATTTCCATTCAATGGGTGCATCATCAAAATCAAGAGCATTCCTACCTTGGAGACCCTTAATTCTATCACTTCGGAGCAGATGCCACACCTGTTCATCCCAGACAAGGGGAAGAAGCATGTCATGTCCATCTTTGATCTCCCCTCTCCCCTTGATTTGAACCAACCTCCCCTTTTGGATGAAGAGTTCGAGACCATCCCGTGTCCTCAAGGGAAGGGTTGGGAGGTGATGGCGAAGATCATCTATATTCATGGCTGAGGGTTAGGTAGAAACAAGCAGGGACCTATCCATGGCATTCAGGTCAAGAGGTTGATGGCTAGGGCTGGTCTAGTTTTTCACCCAGACCCAATTCATCTGGATCCATTCATACCCTATGAACCTCTTACCTGGACCCTGAAGGAGCACTTCATTCAGAGGCCCATTCAACTGGGAACAAGGGAGCCCGTTGTGGAAGAACTGCCCGAGTCTGAATCTGAGAGTGAAGAAGAAGAGGAAGCAGCCGAAATTGAGAAAGTCTGCAAAGACTTCGGCCTTCTCTCGCTCTTTGGCTCCGATCTCCCCTCATCTCCATCTCCTTCATCTCCTCCATCTTCACTCTCACCTAAAGTGTGCTCGCCACACGAATCCCTCTCTCCAACTACTTCTTTCTCCCTCCTTTCTCAATCTGTCATCCCTCCATTCCTCACCTGACTAGTCGGGGCAGCCTTGAATCAACAACTCATGCTTCTGAGCCTTGACTCCCAAAAAAAAATGACAATTTGAAAAGGTGGGAATGTGAGGTCTCCGTCGAACACCCTTCCTCTGTGGACTCTCTTCCGATCGGCCAGGGGCCAACACTTTCTTGCCTAAATTCCCATCCTCGCCCCCCTAGGGGCACTTCCCCTGTACATAGTTTTGTACATAATCCTGTGCATGCTGGTTTAGATTCTAGTTTTCAGGCTTAGAATCAAGTCTAGAGTCAGGTCTAGGTTTAGAAGAGTCTGGTCCCTCTCAGCCATGCATTCACAAAGAGAAGGGTAGGCAAGTTCCTACCCATTATGTTATGGCCTTGTCTGAGAGGTGTCTTAAGTTGAGTCAAGTCCCGGAATTTCTTGAGGAGCCTACCCTTGTAGAGGCTGATTTTGAAGAAGGTGACTCTGTAGACGATGGTATAGGAGTCTATCTGCTAGACTTCGATGAGAAAGATGAGTCGGGAGATCTTGGGTCGGAAGAAGAGGACCCAGTGAGCTCCTATGTGGATGGCACGAAGAGGGAGACAACCATGGCTGTAGATGAGCCAACCAAAGAGGTCAACCTTGGCACCAAAGAATCTCCAAGAGTAGTTTTGATTAGTGACAACTTGAGTGTAGAAGAAGAAGAAGCTATTGTAGCTATCCGCAAAGAATTTTCTGATGGTTTTGCCTGGTCCTACGAGGACATTCTAGGGCTCGACACCTCTTTGGTCGAGCACTGGTTGATCTTAAAAGCCGACGCAAAAGTCGTCAAACATAAGCTGAGGAGGCTACATCCTAAGCTTGGACTCAAGATCAAAGAGGTTGACAAGTTGCACAGAGCCAAGTTTATTAGGGTTGTGCTTTATCCACAATGGGTAGCTAATATCATCCCTGTGATGAAGAAGGACGGTAAGGTTAGGATCTGCATAGATTTCCGTGACCTTAATCGTACTTGCCCAAGGACGATTTTCCTCTTCCCCACATAGATGTCCTAGTGGAAAACACTGCTGGCATTGAGATGTTGTCGTTCATGGATGGTTTCTCTGGGTATAACCAGATCCATCTGGAGGAGGAAGACCAGGAGAAAACTTCTTTCACAACGCCTTGGGAGACTTATTGTTATGTTGTGATGCCTTTCGGGTTGAAGAATGCGGGAGCGACTTATCAAAGGGCAATGATGGTAATTTTCCATGACATGATGTATGTGCACATAGAGGTCTATGTGGATGATGTCTTGGTTAAGTCTAGGACTCGACATGGCCATGCTGAGGTCCTCCAGGCAATTCTCCAACGGTCTAGAGAACATAAGCTCAAAATGAACCCCAAAAAGTGTGTCTTCGGAGTTTCCTCAGGGAAGTTGCTCGGGTTCATAGTTAGCAAGCGGGGAATTGAGATTGACCCCAATAAGGCCAAAGCAATAATCAACATGCCTCCCCCTAGGAATATCAAGGAAGTTAGAGGGATAATTGGCAGACTTCAGTTCATTAGGAGATTTATCTCTCAGCATTCCATCCGTTGCAAGCCCTTCTATGAGATGCTTAGAGGGGAGGCTAAGTTTGATTGGAACGATAAATGTCAAAAGGCCTTTGAAGAGTTGAAGAACTATTTGTTCAATCCCCTTGTTCTCGCTCCTCTGGTCCCGGGTCGGCCTTTATTGCTCTATGTGTCAACCACTGAAGATTCAACTGGAGCAGTTCTGGCCCAATATGACGACGAGAAGAAGGAGAGAGCGGTGTACTATCTATCCAAATTGTTCAATGAAGCTGAGAAAAAGTACACTGCCATGGAAAGAACGTGTGCGCCCGTCGTCTGGGTTGCCCAGAAGTTGAAGCACTATTTCCTAGCTCATGAAGTGAAACTTCTGGCGTGTATGGACCCAATTCGGTACTTGCTTGAGAAGCCCGTCTTGACAGAGTAGTTGATGAGGTGGCAAAGTTTCCTCAACCAATTCGATATCACCTATGTCACCTAAAAATCAATCAAGGGGCATGCTATTGCCGAGCATTTGGCCCACCACCCCTTGCCTTCGTACTCTCCTTTCGATGAAAGCTTTCTGGATGAAGAGTTAGGAGCCTTCGTCCCCCAATTTTTATTTTAGCAGCGGAATAAATTGGGAGATGCGACGAACAAGCCAGCATTCAAAAGCTATAGACCAATAGCTATTATAAATAGGGCCCACAATGCAATAATCAAATTTTCTTCCTTTATTTATCAAAACGAATATTACAACCTCCAATGTCAAATGAAACACTCCTTGCTCACCAATCTATCTATCTCTCTTAAAAAAAGGGAAAAATTACATTAATGACCAATCTAAATAAAAAATAGGAATGGACTCTCTAAGTGTACGCTTGGCGCACAAGTCCCATCATTTAGCTTTACCTTCACTACCTGAAATGTTAAAGAAAGCAGGTATGAGCGCACTCGCCCAGTAGGATTTACATCTTCCAGCAATGATATAAGTATTTACATTTTAAGGTAGAAGGTATGAACATGATATGTACAATGCAATTAAAACGTCGGTAGTAACAAGTGTACAGTGTATCATGCAAGATAGTATGATCAAGAGATTGTAATGATCAATCTAGCTATAAGGTTGTATTCAAGAGTTCAAGATATTGTGAACAATGATCTAGCAAGATGGTAACTCCATGAACAAGAGCAAGATAACATGTAACAAGATGACCATTTCACTAGCAAGCATTTTGAGTAACCCACTCGGAGCACTCCACAAGAATATCACGCAAGATCTACTGGTGCCTCATGCAAGTACGTCCTTCAACCACTCGGGTTAAGGACCAGCACATAGTAGCATGTAACAAGCAAGTAAGTTTATCATGTGTAACAAGTACGTGCCATGCCAAGCACCAATCATGATTCCGCACCACGCTAGGCACACGACTTTGTTAGGGGATCAACCTAACAATCAACTCCTGGGGCAACGAACATCTTTGGGAAAACTGGGCAATCAACACCTTGGGGTAAATAAGACTTTGTCAGGGGTGAATCCGACAATCACACCCATAGGTAACAGACTTTTCCAGAATCTCCAGGATCAGATATGGGCCCTCAGTCAAGTTCATATTGTGCAACATTGGCATGTGTCCCAATGAGTCCATCGACTCATGGGTGACAAGAACGATTTTTGAGTCCATGACTCCAATATCATTAATGTACTTCAAGAACGTATCATAAGAAGGCAATGTGTGTCAATAAGGATAGACTGGTCGAGAAAGTTCAGGACTATCATGTCAATAGTAATGATTATCGAGAGTGTCATGTCAATAATGATATAGAGTTCAAGGGTACGTTAGGAATATCAAGTCAAGAGTTCAATCTAGAATCATAATGACACATTTACATAGATTCTATCTTTAATAACTTGGTTTCATGTGTTATACTTGATCGATCACTCCGAGAAAGTCAAGATGAGAAGAGAAAGATCTTCTCAAGAATGCCAAAAGAGAAGAGATATGTGCACACTAACTTCCGGGTACTTCATTGGTACAACCTGCTCATCAGCCATGTGGGAATCCATGGTTAGAGGAGACTTACGGAGGCCTTGGTCAAAGGGTCACTAGTCCGGCAGAAGCAATATCCGACGGAGAGTTCACCATAAGCCAAGAAGGGCTTTCTTATTGTGCTAGAGTGTGTGTGCATGGCGCGCATGAGAATCGCTCGAGTGTGTGTATGAGAATCCGATTATAGAAACTTCATTTATAGAAACTTCATTTATGGCAAGTATCATGAGTTCTAAATCATGAAGTACTAATCATGCATAACCAATTTTAGCAAGTATCATTGTATGTTTAGCAAGTTCGGTAACAAGGCAAGAACGTGAATAATCGGCAGGTAGAGAGCATGATCATGAACTTAAGATCAATTAAAAATCATGTGAACATGTTTTAACTTTCATATGGGTTGTTAAATGTATGATAATACTTTCTATAACCTTCCTAGAATAGATCAAACTCACACATGCAAGAAACGACACAAAACAACGAAAACCGAGATGTATGTCCCTTAGAAGGCAAATGCAGTCCCATCCCTTCACTTACTTAGGCCATAACTCATTGATTTCTTATTCAAATATCACACATGAATATATCATATTGAAGCCCTTTGAATGAGAAATCCAGCAAAGAACATGGCTCGTCAATTTGAGGTCTATAGACAATGTTATGGCCGATTAAGTGGACATAGGCAGAAGGCGACACATTGCCTGCCGCCTTCAGAACATGAAGGCGACTATCATCTTGTCGCCTTCTGAAGAAGACCACGAAACTATCTTATTTTTGATATGGGTCGCGACCATGATGTTTTCGTGTTCTGGTAGCGTCGTGTCGACCTGTCGCCACCTGAATATGACGTTTGGGTTGCTTTTTCTACCTATTTCAAACTCCAACTTGGATTGGGTTTGACACCTGTGGCTTTGAAAAATCCAAAAAAATGCTAGGGTGATCCAAATCGGGTGAAACCACCTCTGTTAGTTAGAGTACTTCTACTACTTTGTACAGTAATGAATAATCAAGAAACAATGGTCGTTTGACTATGTAATAAGACATATTGTGACGGTCTATGTGAATCTGACATAGTGCTCATGTTTAGGCTAATACTCTTAGTATCGTCAATGAAAATTGGAGAAACTGGTGCCAAATGAAAGTAGACTCATAGGACAACAAGTTCTATGTTGACACTCAGTCCAAAAACAACTCCACAGGAAGGTATGGAATTTGCAAGACAGGTCAAGGTTAAATTGCGACAGTATAGTGTCAAGGTCATGCAAGATTTAATTCTTTAAACTCTCAAGATAAATATTGGGAAAAATAGTAAGAACATGATCCATACATATGGATGCAAGCATGGATGAGTTTAATTAGAGTTTGGCATGGAGATGACCTACCTTTTAGGTGAAAGAAAGTCATGCTTCCCGAAAACTCTAGTTTCGACTAGTCGTAGGAGAACGTTTAATACTCACGAACTACTGGGTAAAAATTATGCAAAATAGTGTCATAAGAAACTAGACTCGAAGATATTTCCAAGGTTGTATGGTTTGCACAGTTTGTTCGAGGTTTCACTAACCTTTGGTGATGATCTTGAAGGGACTCAAGTGCAGGTCGTTGCAGATCCGAGTTGGGAAGAGCACGGGATTCCTCCTTGCTCCAGCCTTCTCCTTGAAATCTCCAGCCACCATTGCCTCCAAGAACGCCTCCAATAACCCTAGGGGTCGTCCCATGGGAGGGAAAGGCTTTATTTATAGAGAGAGGGGCCTTTAGTTGTCTAATTAAATTAGGAAACCTTTAGGCACAAATTTGGGTATACCTTTCCTCAACTTGGAGATTTCTCTCCCCAATTCATGATGGAATTGGTATGGAAGCTTACCTTAGGTGGTAATCACGAATTTGGGCTTGGTTTGAAGTCTAATGATGGTCTATAGGGTGAGAATTTACCCTATCATGGTCCATTAGTGAATATTTCTGAATTTCGGGTCATTTTCCTAGCATGAACTTATTTATGGTCCAAAGGACATCCTTCGGCCATTTCTTTCATTGGATTGTCAATACCCATTGTTTGAAGTCCAACCATAATTTTATTTTAATTTATGACCCCTTATGTATATGTGATAATGGTTTTTTCGACTTATTCCTTAATTAAGATAATAAGTCACAAAAATTCTTAAATTCAATCCAAAAGATTTTTATTGGCCCAAATTTCTTTATGGGTCACTAGAGAATAATATTTAAGTCTAACTATGATTTTTATGAAATTTTTAGATGTGCTTTTACATATGGGATAATGGTGCGTACGTATTTAACTAGTTTTAAATTATTAAGTGGTCATATTTTCTATTTATCTCCAATTTTCAATTATTGAAATTCTCAGGTTGCTACAGCCATTGTTGATGGTGAACCTTCCTAGATACTTTACTTCGACGGAGCTCTTAATTCCAAAGGGTGTGGAGTAGGGGCAGTCCTCCTCTCACTGGAAGGGGTAGTCATTCCGTACGCCTACCAACTAGCCTTCCCTGCCACGAACAATGTGGTCGAGTATGAGGCACTCCTAGTTGGGTTGAAAATGGCATTGCTGCTCAGAGTCAAGGAGTTAAGGATTATTGGAGATTCACAATTGATACTCCGGCAGTCCCTTAGCAAGTACCAAACCCGGGATCCCAAGTTGAAACCATACCAGGACTTGGTTTGTAAGGTAATCTGGCAGTTTAGGAAGCTCACTCTAGTCCACACTCCTAGAGCTCAAAACATTCTAGCAGATTCACTCGCCTCCCTGGCTTCTTCCATCCCTATCCCGCTAGGGAAGTCCTCTAAAATCGTCTCTATCCAAAGGTTGAAAGTCCCTTCTCACGCTGATCCATGGTTCTCTCAACTCAAGTCTCCCTCCCTTCGAGTCCATGCACTTTAAAAAGAGCCAGAAATCGACCTCGATGATGGCCATCCTTGGTACTTTGACATTGAAAACTATCTCAAAGATTGATCCTTCCCTGATTATGCCACCTCTTCTGATAGACGGGCATTCGCCGCGTCTACAAGCGTTACAAGATCATAGGTGGCATTCTCTACAAGAAGTCCCTCAATGGGGTTTATCTCAGTTGCCTTGATGAAATCGAATCTCAAAGCATTGTTGAAACCGCTCACTCCAGTGAATGTGGTGGCCATGTCAATGGTAGAGAAATTGCCCAAAAGTTGCTAAGACACTATTGCTGGCCTACCATGGAAGAAGATTGCACTCACTTTATTCGTCACTGTGCTAAATGCCAATTAGATGGTGACAAAATCCATGCTCCTTCCTCTTCTCTTCACCCTCTCATTGCTCCATGGCCTTTCGCCATGTGGGCATTTGATGTGGTTGGTCCACTCGAGGATAGAACCAGAGAAACCCGCAAGAAATCCTTCATTCTGACCGCCACCAAATACTTCACGAAGTGGGCTGAAGCGGAAGCATTCATAGAGGTTAAAGCTTCAACGGTGGTCAAGTTCATCAAGCGCAACATTCTTGAAAGATTCGGCGTACCTCGGGACATCGTCACCGACAATGGACCGCAATTCACTTCACAGGAGCTCCGCGACATGTGTGGTAAATATGGTATTAACTTGCATCATTCATCCCCATATTATCCACAAGTAATGGCCAAGCGGAAGCTACTAATAAAACTCTCATTAAAATCATAAAAAAGACTTGCAAATCTCATAATAATGATGACTGGCCAGACCGCTTAGTTGAGGCTCTTTGGGCTTACCACACCTCGGTCTGAACTCCTACGGGCAAACTCCCTATGCTTTGACATACGGATCAGATGCGATACTCCCATATGAGATCTTTGTCCCTTCACTTCGATTTCAATTGGATTCCGAACTTGACCCCAGTCAACGTCGGGAATCTTTATTAGCACAACTTGAACTCTTAGACGAAAGGCGAATGATAGTGGCCGACCATGCGCAAGTTTATCGCCAAAGAATTGCACGTTTTTACGTCAAAAGAGTGCTTGAGAGAAATTTTGAAGTGGGTGAAATGGTCCTAAAGCGCAAAATCATTAAGGCACCAGGTCCCAGGAGTAAATTGCAAGAAAATTGAGAAGGTCCGTTCGTTGTCAAAGAAGCATATTCGGGGAGCACTTACAAGTTAGTGGACGTCGAGGGAATTGAGTTGTCACATCCTTGGAATGCAGTCTACCTCAAGAAATTCCACCCTTAGTCAGTTGGTCAAGTCTGTCATTCATTACTTGTCAATGTCATGGGTTTGAGACTCTACTTTTTCACTTGGTCATTAGTAAGGTAGGGTCTATTCACACACCACACGATGTGGGAGTATTGTCCATTAGCTGAAAAATCATAAGTACACTCGAATGGTCTAATTTGGTCAATGTATCCCCTCTTCTCTTCTCACTCGGTCAAGTTTGGAA
>CM024764.1:19454577-19605348 GCA_014218235.1 Colocasia esculenta | reverse complement strand
CTTGTTAGACTAGATCTGTTGCTAGAGATCTAGTCTTGTGTGTTTTTCTAGCAAGGTGTTTGTGAGCCTGTGTGCTCAGTAGTTTGGAGTTGTCGTACTCACTGTGTGGTTTGAGCTGTCGTGCTCAATTTGGAGTCGTCGTACTCCGGTTGTTGTTTGAGCCGTCGTGCTCAGTTTGGAGTCGTCGTGCTCCAGGTGTTTCTTGAATTGTCCGTGCTCAAGGGTGTTTGGAGTCGTCGTGCTCCTGGTGAGTTGTTCTCAAGGTTTTTTGAGTAGTGTGGCTTCACTGTGTGAGGGGTGGACGTAGGAGTCACTGGAGGTGATTCCGAACCACCTAAAAAATCCTCTGTGCATTGGTTTAGTTGTTTGTTTGCCTTTGTATATCGCTAGATGCATGCATAGGGATTTCGTTCCAACTACTAATTAATTTGCTCACACTCTAATCACACTTTAGATCATAAAGTGTTTGGGTGATTTGATCTCTGATTCGAAGTAATTTTAATTGCTTAAGCTTCCGCGTTAATTGGTATTAGATCTATTCACCCCCCCTTCTAGATCTGATCCATCCTCCCATCCGTTCCTAAAAATTGGTATCAGAGCGGGTTAATGTCTATCTCTGATCTGATTTGATTGCTTTTGTTTGATCTATGTATTAAGTGCTTAAACTGTTTGCTTGATCGTTCATTGTCTCTGTGTGTTTAATCGCTCTGATTCCTACCTTTGGTACTAGAGCAGGTTAACCACTCTAATTGTTTAGATCTAATTCTTGTCACATTGATTCTCTGGATTAGATCTAATAGTCCTTGAGTCTTGGTAATATTTGGCAAATCCTATTTAATCTGCACATCTCCTGTTATACTTTCAAGAAATCACAGTCTCCTTCATCAAGTTTTTTCAAAGGAAGCACAAAGAAAAGGAGCAAAAGCAATTACAATACTTATGGCAAAGGAGCCTATCAATGAATCCAGAAAATCACAACAACTCATAAGGTTTTGATGACCAAACTGTCCCCATAATAATATTTCCATTTATTTTATATTAATTTTGATGATTAACAAAACAATACTAATGGATTTCTTGAGCCTTGAGAACAGGAAGCAAAAGAAAAATGAAAGATCAAGACAATCTGGTAAGTCCCATCATTTCTATCCAAGTCCCCGTAACGACTTCTTTGATAAGCAGAACGACTTCCTCTTAACCGGAACACTCAAATCGTTACCGTGAACGACTTCTTTGATAAGCAGAACGCTTCCTTTTGACCGGAACACTCAAATCGTTACCGTAACGACTTCTTTAGACCTCGTAACTTTCTTTAGAACTCGCAACGACTCTCTAGCCGTAACGACTTCTTTAGACCTCGTAACGATTCTTTAGAACTCGCAACGACTCTCTAGCCGTAACGCTTCTTTAGACCTCGTAACGATTTCTTTAGAACTCGCAACGACTCTCTAGCCGTAACGACTTCTTTAGACCTCGTAACGATTTCTTTAGAACTCGCAACGACTCTCTAGCCGTAACGACTTCTTTAGACCTCGTAACGACTTCTTTAGAACTCGCAACGACTCTCTAGCCGTAACGACTTCTTTAGACCTCGTAACGATTTCTTTAGAACTCGCAACGACTTTCTAGCCGTAACGATTTCTTTTGAATTCATAACGATTTCTTGTGTAACGATCTTACAACTCGATAGTCAACGATTTCTTTACAACTCGATAGTCATAACGATTTCGCGTAACGATTTCTTTACAACTTAGTCATAACGATTTCGCGTAACGATTCTTTACAACTCGTGTCATAACGATTTCTTACAACTCGATAGTCATAACGATTTCGCGAACGATTTCTTTACAACTCGATAGTCATAACGATTTCTTTACAACTCGATAGTCAACGATTTCGCGTAACGATCTTTTATTAGTCATAACGATTCCACAACGATCTTTAACTCGCAACGACTTGCCTGTTGTAACGGCTTCATAAGTTATCACAACGATTTCTTTACAGTTCATAACGACTTGCTATAATTCATAACGATTTCATAAGTTATGAAGTCAGCAAGATTCTTTTATCGAATTTCTTGATGCATCAGTATAATGCTTTTTAATAGCGTTGAAAAGTCAAAGTCATATCTTGTCCGTTGACTGCTATGCATTAAATGCTCTCCGATCGTATCTCCCATGCATGCAGACAATATTTCCATTTCTATGCTACTCTGTCTACGTACTTTTTCTTGGACAGAAAGGAGCTTTGCTATATACTGCAATATCTGTTCCATCTCAACTAACAATAGACAGCAGTCCTAGCTGTCTTCTATTTATTGATGATATGCTTACAGATATCTGACAAGACTCATCTGGACAACGTTGGACACAAGATACAAAGTTCTATGACATCTCTTTGGCGTGTACACCAGGATAAAAGACTGACGATCAGAAGCTTCCTCAGTAACCAGTCTAACGTACACAAGGATAAGAGACAACGGACACTTCAACGTTCGAATTTGAATCAGCAGTTAAATAGAAGACTCAAGACGAAAAAAGAAAATAGTGAGATAGTGAGCAACATCGCTGATTTAGAAGAAGAAAGAAATCCATCTCTCACAATCTTTAGAACTTTGAAGAAGAGCGAAGCCTCCACTCAAACCTTGTTCTAAGCTCTTAGCTCTCTGTGCTCAAAAGGAATCTTCTCATTTGTAAGAGCCTGTGTGGTCCTTGGAGAGAAAAACCTTGTTAAATCTCTTTCTCTCTCGGGGCTTAGGAGCTTCAGGTTGTAGCTGGTCAAGCTAGAATCTGAAGCCTGTTTTCACACCTTTTTCTGATTAGTTTGTGTTTCCTTCTGGACGAAGGAAGACCTGGTGGTATCAGGGTGGTGTTGTTCCCTTCTGGACGAAGGAAGACCTGGTGGTATCCAGGGTGGTTGTTGTTCCCTTCAGGCTGAAGGAAGACCAGTTGAGGCTGGGTGTAAGGATCCTTAAGGGGGATTGTACCCTTGGTAGTAAAATCCTGAGGTATTGCTCAGGGACTGGACGTAGGTCTCCTGTGGAGAGGAGTTCCGAACCAGGATAAAATCCTTGTGTCTTGTGGATGTGTTTTGTGTGATTGTTGTCTTGTTTGCTCTAACTCTAACCTTGTTATTAAGTTGTGCAATCTTTTCAGTAAACAGGTTTTAATCAAAGATCGAAGTTTTAATAACCCATTCACCCCCCCTCTGGGCTAGCTAGCTGGGCAACAAGTGGTATCAGAGCCCGTCTCTTCGACAAAGAAGAAGATCCAACGATCTGAAGAGCAAAGATCAATGGCAGCCCAAAGTCACTTCGAAGGTCAGTCTGTCAACAGACCTCCTTTGTTCGATGGTGAAGATTATACGTATTGGAAGACCAGGATGGAATACTTTCTACAAGGCCACGATTATCAAATCTGGTCAATAGTGGAAGAAGGTGATCTGGTCGTCACAAATGAGAAAGCACAATGGACAGATGAAGATAGAAAGAAAATCTCCTTGAACTGTAAAGCTAAGAGCATTCTATGTTGTGCTCTAAGCAAGAAAGAGTTCAACAGAGTTTCAGCATGCAAATCCTCCATGGAAATGTGGGAAAAGTTAAAGATCACATATGAAGGTACAGACAAAGTAAAGGAGACAAGAATTGACATTCTTGTCACTCAGTATGAAAGATTTCAAATGCAAACAGGTGAGTCTATTACCCAAATGTTTAGTAGATTTACTGACATTACTAATGGCCTAGCAAGTCTAGGAAAGTCATATGAAAATGCAGATATGGTAAGGAAGATTCTCAGATCCCTGCCATCTTCATGGACGGCAAAGGTCACAGCTATCGAAGAAGCTAATGATCTTAAGAGAATGTCAGTAGAAAAACTCATTGGGTCTCTCATGGCCCATGAAATAAACATGGAAAGACTAGGAGAATCCTCCAGTAGAAAGAAGCAGTCAAATGCGCTTAAAGCTAATGGGGACTCATCAGAAGAATCCTTAGATAACAGTGAAGATAGCAAAGATAGTGATGATGAAGAAGCCATGCTCTCAAGAAGATTGCAGAGAATCTTGGCAAAGAAAAAGAAGTTCCAGTCTGGTAGGAGGTACTTCAAGAAAAACAAAGATCTCAAGAGACCAGATGGAAAAGATCAGAAGAGGAATGAGCCACTTTGCTATGAATGCAAGAAACCTGGACATATCAAGGCAGACTGTCCAATGTTAAAGAAAAATGATCACAAGAAGAAGGACAGCTCCAAGAAGTTCAGAAGATTCAAAAAGAAAGCCATGGCAGCTGCATGGGACAACAGCAGCGACTCAGATAGTGAGTCAAGCTCGAGCAGTGAAGGTGAAGAAGCCAACTTGGCTCTCATGGCGAATACCGAGGATAAGGTAACATCTGATTCTTCTTTCGATTCCTGTAATGACTCAGATTCGGATAATTTGGAAAGTGCATTTAATGAACTCTACAATAAGTATAAAGAAGTGTGTAAACTACTTAAGCTAAGCAAGAAAAATATCACATGTCTCGAAAATACCAACTCAGATTTAAAATCTGAAAACGAAGAACTAGAAAAACAAATAGTTGAGCTTAAGAGAAGAAATGAACTATTATGTGAAAATTTAAAGACAAGAACAGAAAAATCACTGACCTAGAAAAACAGGAAAACTCAGATGATTTAAGAAAAACTGTAAATGAATTAAATGAAGAAAACAATACACTAGCAAGCACCCTAGAAAATTTACCAATGGTAAAAACTCTTTAATATTAAAAGGTGCTAGGAGATCGGGTAAAAAGAAAAATGGATTAGGATATACACCCCCCATAGAAAAAAGAAGAAACCATAATATACCTAAACATATCCAACACCAAATTTGTACCTGAACAAGATGTAGCATACAAAGCTGATTTCAAATACATAGAAAAAGTAACTAAGTTATCCTGCTGCAGTCACTGCAACAAGTTAGGACATATTAAAATGACATGCCCAACAAGACATAAAAAATGGATATTAAAAGGTAAAGTTGATGATACTAACCAATCAGGACCAAAAAGAATTTGGGTACCTAAAGCTTGATGTTCTCATTTCAGGTTAACCCTCGAGCATCCAAATGGTATTTGGATAGTGGGTGCTCAAGGCATATGTCAGGCAACAAGAAGATATTTGTTGATCTCCAAGCTGAAGAAGGTACAGTCACCTATGGAGATAATGGAAAAGGGACTGTGATAGGAAGCGGGTCTGTGAACATCAAAGGAAAATCAGTCATAAAGGATGTAATGCTGGTCAAAGGGTTAAAGCACAATCTCATCAGCATCAGCCAGTTGTGTGACAAAGGCCATCAAATTCAGTTTCAAGAATCAAAATGCAGTATCTTAAAGGATGGTGCAGTCATATTTGAAGCCTACAGAGAAAGAAATTTGTATGTTCTATATCTCGATGAACTCAAGGATCAAGATGTGTGTTTGGCAGCTAGCAAAGATAAATCAACTGAGTTGTGGCACAGAAGATTGGGCCACTGCAGCTTGGATGGGCTGAACAAGCTCAGAAAAAGAAAACTAGTTGAAGGACTGCCAAAGGTAAATTTCAGATTGGATAGCATTTGCAGACCTTGTGCAAGAGGAAAGCACACCAAGAGCTCCTTCAAATCAAAGACTGTAGTAACCACCTCAAAGCCCTTAGAACTACTTCACATGGATTTATTTGGGCCAATGAGGACTACCAGTTTGGGAGGAAAGAATTTTGGATTTGTAATAGTTGATGATTATTCAAGATTCACTTGGGTATCCTTTTTAGAGCACAAAGATGACACATTTGAGAATTTTGTCAGCTTCAGTAAGAAAGTTCAGAAAGATCAGAAATTCTCAATTGTCTCTATTCGATCAGATCATGGTGGTGAGTTTCAGAATGAAAAGTTTGCGAAGTTCTGTGATGATCAAGGAATTGAGCACAACTTCTCAGCTCCAAGGACACCTCAACAGAATGGAATTGCTGAGAGGAAAAACAGAACTCTTTTGGATATGGCAAGATCAATGTTATCAGAATATGATCTGCCAAGATATTTCTGGGCCGAAGCTATCAACACTGCATGTTATATCATAAATAGAGTGATGATCAGGCCAATTCTGAAAAAGACTGCTTATGAACTCTACAAAGAAAAGAAGCCAAAGATTAGCCATTTCAGAATATTTGGATGTCCTTGCTTCATCCATAACAATGGAAAAAGGGACATTGGTAAGTTGGATGCCAAATCAGATGAAGGCATTTTCATGGGGTATTCCTCTAAACCTAAAGGTTATAGAGTTTTCAATAAACGTTCCTTATTAATTGAACAATCAGTACATGTTATTTTTGATGAATCTAACCCTTCCTTGAAAAAGGAAGAAATTAGTGACATTGATGATGCAGATGTCCTGTCCGAAAAATTAAAGAAAACTTCAATTAAGGACAAAGAGGATCCAACTCTGGAAGAACTGCAGCAAACAGAAATCCAACATAAAGATCTTCCAAAGGAATGGAGACATCAGAAAGATCACCCTCCTGAAAACATCATTGGTGATCCATCTGTAGGGGTAAGAACTAGAGGTAATGTAATTCCATGCGACTATTTAGCATTTGTTTCTCAAGTAGAGCCTAAGACAGTCAATGAAGCTTTATCTGATGAATCTTGGATACTAGCCATGCAAGATGAACTAAATCAGTTCAAGAGAAACCAAGTATGGTCACTTGTTCCTAGACCATCCAATCATTCAGTTATTGGCACCAAATGGGTGTTCAGAAATAAACTGGATGAGTCTGGAATAATCTTAAGGAACAAAGCCAGATTGGTGGCTCAAGGCTACTCCCAAGAGGAAGGCATAGATTTCGATGAAACTTATGCACCTGTAGCTAGACTTGAGGCCATTAGGATTTTACTTGCTTATGCATCCGCACTTGATTTAAAACTTTTTCAAATGGATGTCAAATCAGCCTTTTTAAATGGTTTCATCAAGGAGGAAGTTTATGTTGAACAACCTCCAGGTTTTGACGACTCTGAATTTCCAAATCATGTATTTAAACTACATAAGGCTTTATATGGTCTAAAGCAAGCTCCTAGAGCCTGGTATGAAAGGCTCAGTATTTCTTATTAAATCATGGTTTCACTAGAGGTAAAGTAGATAGTACATTATTTATAAAATCTAAGGTTAAACATATACTTCTTGTACAAATCTATGTGGATGATATTATTTTTGGATCTACTGATGAATCTCTTTGCAAGTACTTTGAAAAGCTTATGCAGGGAGAATTCGAAATGAGCTTGATGGGGGAGTTAAGCTACTTCCTTGGATTGCAAATCAAGCAAGGGAAGGATGGCACTCATATCTGTCAAGCAAAGTACACCAAAGAGCTGTTGAAGAAATTTGGATTTGAAGATGCAAAGCCATTATCAACTCCAATGAGCACATCAACCAGAATGGACAGTGATCAAAAAGGTAAAAGGGTAGATCAAAAGAATTATCGAGGTATGATAGGATCATTACTTTACTTAACTGCCAGTAGACCAGACATTTTGTTCAGTGTATGCATGTGTGCTAGATATCAGGCAGACCCTAGAGAGTCTCACTTAATCTCTGTAAAAAGATATTTAGATATTTAGCTAGAACTCATGATTTAGGTCTCTGGTATCCTAGATCTTGTGAGATAAATCTAATAGGATATTCAGATGCTGATTATGCTGGTTGCAAAGTAGATAGAAAGAGCACCAGTGGATGTTGTCAGTTTCTTGCAGGATGCTTAATATCATGGACATCCAAGAAACAAAATTCAGTAGCTCTATAACAGCTGAGGCGGAATATGTTGCTGCTGGAAGTTGCTGTACACAACTTCTTTGGATAAAGCAACAACTTGAAGATTTCGGCATTCACATCAAATCAATTCCTCTATTGTGTGATAATACTAGTGCCATCAACCTCACCAAAAATCCAGTTCAACACTCAAGGACGAAACACATTGAGGTAAGATATCATTTATTCGAGACCATGTAGCTAGTGGTAATTTAGAAATTTCGTTTATAGATACAAATGGTCAATTGGCAGATATCTTCACAAAAGCCCTACCTGAAGAGAGATTTACATCTCTTAGAAGGGAACTAGGGATGTGCAATTTGTGAAAGAATTTCTGTGATTTTATTGACATATAAATTTTTCAGATTAAATGAAAAGTTTCTCTCCGTTAAAGTTAAACAAAACTCAGTTATCTATATGCTTTGACCGCTTCTGTGTAGAAAGTTGTTTGACTTGTCAAACCTTTTTGTCGCTTTCTACCTTTGCCGCCTTTTGGCGCTCCTCCTGTCATTAAAGTAATATTATTATCCAAACGCTTTGAGATCGATTCGTCTTCTACCTTTACCCTTTTTATTCTCTATCTGTTCACCCAAAGCTGATGCCCTAACGATTTTGGGATCGACTCTCTGCATCTTTCGAAGCCTTCTTCTCTTCCCGCGAAGAACTCCTTCGAGAACTTCCGTCCCTTCCATCATCCTCCCTTCCAGAATCTTTTCTTCTCTGCACCCATGGCCGCTCCGTTGATCTCCGGAAGTGTTGGGGGCTACAGTGCTGAGTATTTATCCCCAAGGGAGCAAGAAAGATTTACTTTGTGAAGACAAAGATTTGCGGAAATAAGGCAGTGGATGTTCAGAATCTTGAGAAGAGTGGCATGGCCAGGCTAGTTGATACTCTAAGAAGATCGCAGTGGATGGATGTGGTCACCTTCAGTGAGGTAAGCTACCCGGACTTGGTAAAAGCCTTCTACATCTGTCTGAAGTCAGAAGCAGATGGATCCCTTGTTTCCTCTGTCAAGGGTATCCAAATCAGAATAACCCATGAGCTGTTGCGTGATCTGTTTGGAGTAAAGACCTCGGGATTTAGTGGCATTCACTCTGTGAATGATGAAGTCAAAGGTCTCGGGATTATCGGTCCAGGATTTAAGTTGAAGGATGGGAAGCTTGATATTAATCAGATGTCCGCGTTCAACCGATTGCTTCACTTTATAGTCTGCCAAATCTTAGTTCCCCGTAGTGCTACCTTTTCCTCATGCACTAGGGCAGATTCGGACATAATGTTCTGGGCAATCCAGAACAAAGAGATAAACCTGGCCGCAGTGATGATTGAGCGAATGATGTTTGCACATGCTCAGTTATGGGAAACAAAGAGCAAGTTGAATGTTTCCCTTCCTATGCCCATCTTCTGACCAAGATTTTCAAGCACTTGGAGTAGATCTGTCAGGTGCGGTAGCTGAAAAGATGGGCCAGTCTATAAGGTCCAGAAACCTGAAGAAAAGTGGCTTTTCAGTGCAAGAAGGAGTTTGGTCGAAATCCTCTGTGGCTGAAGGAGAAGCAGTTATTGCAGATATTCCAGAAGCAGTAGAAGTAGAGCAAGCAGCAGCAAGTCCAGCAGAGCAAGAACCAGTTGAGTCAGCTGTGGGATGCCAATCCGAAGCTCAATTGGAAGAGGGTGCAGCTGGTGTGGCAGATTCCTCGCCCACCACCTTAGTCACCTCTATTTAAGAGAGGTATTGGACTCCATTCCCTCCATCTCAGTCTCTTCTAAGGCAGGTGGACCTGATGAAGATGTTGTCTTGGAAGAAGCTCCTGCTCAGGGGGAGCAAGAAAGTATTGAAGTCCCTGCTCCATTCAGGGGGAGCATGCTGAGAGTGAAAAGCCAGAGAATGAAGCCATGGTGATGTAGTGAAGGCCAAGTGCAACTATAAATCTTGAGGAGCCTGTCTCTCAGCCAAGTAAGCAGAAAAGAGTTGTTCACAGGAGGTCAAGGAAGGGCCATAGGAAAGTAAAGTTGAAGCATGTTATGGCCTTGCTAAAAGCCCAAGGAGAGATCTTGGCATCAGTTCAGTCTGGTATACAAGGAATTGTTTCAAATCAAGTTCAACCTCCTCAGACGTATCCTCAATAAGAAATGCAATGAGGTATTTCAATAAAGAAATGTCTGATATGAAGAATTTGCTGGCTCATCTTTCAAAGTCTAGTGGTGTCCCTCCTGCACCTACTCAGAGCAGTCCAGCTGAAGTTCCTAGGCCACCAGGGCCTCCAGCTGAAGTTCCTAGGCCACCAGGGCCTCCAGCAGAAGTCTCAGGGCAACAGGGCCCCAGTTAAGGTCAGGGCAACAGGGCCGCCAGTTCAGGGCCATCAGGGCCATCAGTTGTAGGGTCACCCGGACCAGTGGCAGCCTCAGGGTCTTCAGGACCCTCTCCTGCAGTCAGAGAAAGTCAGGCCAAAGGAAAAGAGCCAGTGTCAGTCTCCAAGGCCCCTGATACTTCATCTCTTGCCACTCCAACCCTCTCCACACCTTCATCTCCTCCTACTGCACCTCCTGCTCCACCAACCATAAAACATCCCATGCCTCGCACCAACCTTCCTCATCCTCTACTTCCTCTCAACCCTCCTTCTCACCTTCCAGCTCTCATCTCAGCTTCATCCTCATTAACTCCTCAACCTTCACCTATTAAACCCAAACATCTCATCCTCAACCAACCTCTTCCTTTAATCCTAAACACTTTTTCTATCCTCCTACTCCTCCTAATTCTGTTACCTTTCCTCAGTGAAACCTCTGCCTCTTGGTATTTTGACACCAATGTTCCAGACCTTTTGAAAGGAACACTCTCCTCACCATTCTTTCCACAGCCTCTCACATTCACAGGACTGACCCTCCTAGTCCTGTCTGAAAAAGAGAAAAACCTCTTCCTCTCTAAGCACTCCTTCTGCTTCTCTCTACCCTCCTTTATGGTACTCTCTTACCCTTGATCCTAAGAGAAGACCTATCTACAGAGAATACCTCCAGAAATGCATTCTTTCTACCATTTATGGTATTCCTTTTCTCAACCTCTCCGAACACCTGGCCATTGTTCTTCCCTTTACTCAGATATCTCAAGCTTTCAAATCCAAAATCTTTGAGGGCACTGAGTTCAAGACTGAAGATCAGGGGCAGCTATCAAAGGGAACAAGGCTCAGTACTCAAAAACCTGACTGCAAGGGCCGAATCTCTCTCTCTCAGAGCTCACCCACTCACCTTCTCTGAGTGGTTTATCTTCCAGCACAAGAACTCTTGGGGATCCTTCATTTTGAAGGAAATTCGAGTTGCCAGAGCCTTTCAGCTGTACAGTGACTTCTGTTATTGAACAAAATTCCAGAAGTTCAGTTTTGCCAGTTCAACTCGCAGATTACTGTGCTGCAATCAGAGACCCCTCTCAACCTTCCTCTTACAGTAGACTTTGTCCTTCAAGGTTGAGTTTCCAGTTCTTCTGCCGAAGCTGCACTCGTTAGTGTTTAATTCAGATGCTGGATCTCTCGCTCTAGATATGTTTGCAAGGCAGCTGGGCCGGATGTCAGCCAAGCAGGGCCGATCTCCCTCCTTCTTGCGGTTCATCTTCAGAGAATATCACTCTGGCCGCATCTCTTCTCTGACCTTAGCTCCACTCATTTCTGAGTGTGAACGACTCACCTCATCAGAATGGGAGCTTCTATATCGGGCCTCTTATCAGCAATTGGAAGCTATCAATCAAGATCTGGTCAGTCAGAGGAAGCCTGCTCTTTCTGCAGAAGCCTTTATGGATCTCAATTCCATCGCACCCATACCAGAGCTCTATGCTGTATGGGCAGCTAGATATTCTGCCTTCTATGCCCTAAAGCAGGATCTGTTAAATCAGCAACTTCACTATCCAATTTCCTTGGACAGATTTCTCCATAGGGCCAGTTTTGGCAAGAGTACCTACTTCAGATTCATTTTGGACAAAACTCAGTATGGAGAGTTCATAGAGCAGCAAAGGCAACTCTACATTCAGAGGAACATCCCTTCCATGGGACCCTCCTTCTCAGTTACCTTTGCTTTTCTGCAATTTTTGAGGATCTTGAGAT
The DNA here is from genome assembly GCA_014218235.1 of Colocasia esculenta. Classification (NCBI taxonomy): domain Eukaryota; kingdom Viridiplantae; phylum Streptophyta; class Magnoliopsida; order Alismatales; family Araceae; genus Colocasia; species Colocasia esculenta. The sequence goes on along the minus strand of CM024764.1, from coordinate 19,593,456 downwards.
CAAGGCATGGGCTGTTATCTCACAGCATGCCTCCTTGTTATCTCCTTGTATTATCTTTCTCCTCTTAATAAAAATCTTTCTCTCTTCTTTGTCTCACAGCTTATCTTTTTGCCTAATGACAAAATGGGGGAGACAACTAACGTAAATCTGAAAAACATATTTCATTCTTTGTCTGATGTTTAGTATATTTTGTCATCATCAAAAGGGGAGATTGATGACCAAACTGTCCCCATAATAAATATTTCCATTTATTTATATATAATTTTGATGATTAACAAAACATAATAAGGATTGAGCCTTGAGAACAGGAAGCAAAAGAAAAATGAAAGATCAAGACAATCTGGTAAGTCCATCATTTCTATCCAAGTCCCGTAACGACTTCTTTGATAAGCAGAACGACTTCCTCTTTGACCGGAACACTCAAATCGTTACCGTAACGACTCTTTAAAGCAGAACGACTTCCTCTTGACCGGACACTCAAATCTTAGCCGTAACGACTTCTTTAGACCTCGTAACGATTTCTTTAGAACTCGCAACGACTCTCTAGCCGTAACGACTTCTTTAGACCTCGTAACGATTTCTTTAGAACTCGCAACGACTCTCTAGCCGTAACGACTTCTTTAGACCTCGTAACGATTTCTTTAGAACTCGCAACGACTCTCTAGCCGTAACGACTTCTTTAGACCTCGTAACGATTTCTTTAGAACTCGCAACGACTCTCTAGCCGTAACGACTTCTTTAGACCTCGTAACGATTTCTTTAGAACTCGCAACGACTCTCTAGCCGTAACGACTCTTTAGACCTCGTAACGATTTCTTTAGAACTCGCAACGACTTTCTAGCCGTAACGATTTCTTTTGAATTCATAACGATTTCGTGTAACGATTTCTTTACAACTCGATAGTCATAACGATTTCTTTACAACTCGATAGTCATAACGATTTCGTGTAACGATTTCTTTACAACTCGATAGTCATAACGATTTCGTGTAACGATTTCTTTACAACTCGATAGTCATAACGATTTCTTTACAACTCGATAGTCATAACGATTTCGTGTAACGATTTCTTTACAACTCGATAGTCATAACGATTTCTTTACAACTCGATAGTCATAACGATTTCGCGTAACGATTTCTTTATTAGTCATAACGATTTCTCACAACGATTTCTTTAGAACTCGCAACGACTTGCCTGTTGTAACGGCTTCATAAGTTATCACAACGATTTCTTTACAGTTCATAACGACTTGCTATAATTCATAACGATTTCATAAGTTATGAAGTCAGCAAGATTCTTTTCGAATTCTTGAGCATCAGATCAGTATATGCTTTTTAATAGCGTTGAAAAGTCAAAGTCATATCTGTCCGTTGACTGCTATGCATTAAATGCTCTCCGATCGTATCTCCCATGCATGCAGACAATATCTTCCATTTCTATGCTACTCTGTCTACGTATTTCTTGGACAGAAAGGAGCTTTGCTATATACTGCAATATCTGTTCCATCTCAACTAACAATAGACAGCAGTCCTAGCTGTCTTCTATTTATTGATGATATGCTTACAGATATCTGACAAGACTCATCTGGACAACGTTGGACACAAGATACAAAGTTCTATGACATCTCTTTGGCGTGTACACCAGGATAAAAGACTGACGATCAGAAGCTTCCTCAGTGACCAGTCTAACGTACACAAGGATAAGAGACAACGGACACTTCAACGTTCGAATTTGAATCAGCAGTTTAAATAGAAGACTCAAGACGGAAAAAAAAAAAATAGTGCGATAGTGCGCAACAACGCCTGATTTCCGAAGAAGAAAGAAATCCATCTCTCAGAATCTTTAGAACTCTGAAGAAGAGCGAGGCCTCCACTCCAAACCTTGTTCTAAGCTCTTAGCTCTCTGTGCTCAAAAGGAATCTTCTCATTTGTAAGAGCCTGTGTGGTCCTTGGAGAGAAAAACCTTGTTAAATCTCTTTCTCTCTCGGGGGCTTAGGAGCTTCAGGTTGTAGCTGGTCAAGCTAGAATCTGAAGCCTGTTTTCACACACCTTTTTCTGATTAGTGTGTGTTCCCTTCTGGACGAAGGAAGACCTGGTGGTATCCAGGTGGTTGTTGTTCCCTTCTGGACGAAGGAAGACCTGGTGGTATCCAGGGTGTTTGTTGTTCCCTTCAGGCTGAAGGAAGACCAGTTGAGGCTGGGTGTAAGGATCCTTAAGGGGGATTGTACCCTTGTTAGTAAAATCCTGAGGTATTGCTCAGGGACTGGACGTAGGTCTCCTGTGGAGAGGAGTTCCGAACCAGGATAAAATCCTTGTGTCTTGTGATGTGTTTGTGTGATTGTTGTCTTGTTTGCTTTAACTCTAACCTTGTTTTTAAGTTGTGCAATCCTTTCAGTAAACAGTTTTAATCAAAGATCGAAGTTTTAATAACCCATTCACCCCCCCCCTCTGGGCTAGCTAGCTGGGCAACAGGTTTTGGCTCTAACAGCACATTCTAAGAGCTCAGAGCTTCTTCATCCTCTTCAAACCACGAGTTCAAATGGGTCTAAAAGGTCAGTAAATCAACTCCAATCCTTTGTGTATTTTAATTCTGTTCTGATGAAGATGAAAGTATTCTTATGCTAATTGATTAAATTCTGTGAAAAGATACAAGTCTTAATGTACAACTGAACACTAGAATAAAGACTTGAAAAAGACTCTAAAACATTGCCATAAGAAAGTGAAAACTTGAGAAATACACTTGAATTGCACCAGAACAATGATAAGGATATTCAGAAGAAAATGATATTTGAAAAATGAAGTTGAAAATTAAATTCTGAAAAAAAGAATTTGGAAGATGAACTCCAATCTGTGAAAATAACTGAATGGATTGAAAGAAAACCATGAGCTATTGAAATCAAAGTCATTGATCTGAAAATGAAAAGAAAGATTGATTGATCTCAATAACAACTTCAAATTTGATAATGATCAATTAAACAAACAAATATCTAATATGGCTCATGATCATCAAATAAATGAAAGATGTAAACAACTTGTTGAAGAAAATCACCATTTAAAAAGGAAGATTGAATGCTTGTATCATGACAACCATTGGACAATGAATGCAGCAGTTTGAGTAATAAATCGCTGATTTGGAAAAACAAATTGCTCAATTTGAAAATGAAAAGAACAAGATGAAAAATGATTTGGATGTCATGCTAAACAAGCTTCAAATTTCAGAAAAGGAAGTAATTGCATTAAAATCTGAAAAACAGAAGCTTCAAAATGAATTGAAGAACACAAGTCTTGCTTCTGTTAAAAATAAGAAAATGATAAGAACAAAACAAAATTAACATTTGTTAAATCTGCTGCAAACAAGAACTCTTCTAAGTCTAATGAAAAGCTAGTGAAAGTTCTTGTTCAGAAACAGACAGAGAAAGAGAGGAATGCTACTGTCAAGAGGACTCATCTACTTCCTCCATCAATCCAAAAAGCTCCAAGGCAAATTTCAAATTCACATCATGCCAAGAGCTACAAAAAGGTACCTCCTTCTCCTCATGATAAGCCTCTTCACATGAAAAGGAGATTCCAGCAAATGCACACATGCCAAAGTAAGAACCAGGTAAAAAATGCTCTCATTTGCTCTAATTGTAATAAACCTGGTCATCTTGCCAAACATTGCTGAAATAGAAATCAAAATTTCAATAAACATGCCAAATCAGTCCAATGCTTTCATTGTCATAAAATTGGTCATATTTCTAGGGACTGTTGGTACAGAAATGATTTTGTTGTGCATGCTCAGAAATTCCATGTGTATAGGCATAGAAATGTTGCACAGAATCATTTTATTTCTGCTCATATTAAAAATCCTAAAAATAGAAAACTTCATGAAAACATAGATGCATTGGTCAAGGCAAAAAGAAAATCTGGAACTAATTCTGCTCATAGTTCTATCAATGAAAGAAATGCATCTATACAAAAATTAAAAGCATGTTGGATTCAGAAATCTTTGTTACAATCTAACATTGATTTCATTGCAGGACCCAAACAAGTGTGGGTCCCAAAACCAGCTTGATCAGCAAGCTGAGAAGTCTTGCAGCCATACATCGTAAATGGATTCAAGATATTGGCTGTGCAAGACTAGAAATGATTGGAGAACACAAGTAAAATCTTTGAGAAAGAAATGAAAACTGTTCAGGTAAAATTTCTTTATCATTTCAAACTTGAATTGCTTGAATTGGAATGAATGTTTAATTTTTATCTGAACAATGAGAAATGTGTTTCAATGCTACTCCGAACAATGAACTTTATGTCATAACAATTGGAATCATGTTTATGTTATCATGCATGCTTAACTGTTCCCATGAGTCTGTGAGCATACTAACTACTTTGACTTCTTGGTATATCAAATGATGACATGTGGAAAAACAAGTTATGCTTGTTTGGAAACTATCATTATGCGTGAGTAAAATACTCCGCCAAGTACCAAAAGTCATATTATGCCTAAAGCTAATTATGCTCATAATCATGTGTGAATTGCATGCTAACTTTTTCATTCCATGCACAAATTAAGGGGGAGTAAATTGAAAAAGTGCAAATTTTTTTTTTAATAAATTGCCTGTTAATGCATGATTGATCATGTTCATATTCTTTCGTTGCAAACTACTGAGAATGAACATATCTAAATTGCTTGTATGATCATTTCATATCATGTATATCTTATGGGAAGTGAGCCAGAAGAATCTTTGAGTGAAATGTTGGAGAAATATTCCTTCATGTCTGATTTATCATTTCTTGAGAAATGAGGTAGCAAAGAAATCATTTGAACTCCATTTCATAGAAACTGAAAAACAAATTGCTGACATCTTCACCAAACCCCTTCCTGACAATAGATTCTCATCTTTAAGGAGAGAACTTGGTCTTTGTAAATGTCCATTTTCTTGATCTCTCTCATTGGGATTGGGTTGAGTGTTAGGCATCTTCTGAGGGGGAGTTCTTTACATCATCATTATCATTTGCTTCCTTGATTCATACTGATCATATCTCTCTCCATTTCACCTCTATTCTTTTTAACAATGAATTCTTCAACTTATATTGTGTTGACTTTCTTGGTATATCAAATGGTGACTTGGAGAAGGACAAGTTATGCTTGTCTGGACACTTTCACTATGCGAGAGTATATGTCTCCGCCAAGTACCATGAAATGAAAAGCAATTATTGAGGGGGAGCTTTTATTGTTTAAAGAAAATCATTCCTGATTTCAAAATCTTGCATATCCTTATTCTGATGAAAAGTGGTTGAAATCCTCATCTCAGGGGGAGCTAGAAAATTCAAATAATGTCCTTTGCAAAATTTAAAACTTTTCTTGCATTACATCAATTTCCTTGCATGATGTCCTCATTCAGGTGTCTAGAGTCTCAAAATGATCCTTTGAGTGATCTACTATATTCATTTGTCAACTCTCATCTATACTCTTTAAATCTATAGAAATTCAGATTTCTTTCAAAGACTGAAGGATAATGTGTGTCTTTATTTTAAACATGCTTTTGTTTGCAACTGATGTTGGATATAACTGATCTCTTTTCTCACAAACTCTCCAAAATCTATCAATTCAACAGAGCAATGGCACATGTGCTGAGAAACTGCACACCTTCACAATGAATGAAGTGTCATGTATGTCATGAGGCACTAATGCTATCTCTGTTCAAAGGGGTTCAAATTCAAAAATAATGCAAAGCAAAATAATATGTCCTATTCCTTTTTGATGATGACTGAGTAACTGGAAATATTGGCATCTGAAAAACGTATATTTTCATGTCAAAAGGTCATCATTTACCCCTTTGAGACTTGATAATGGATAAATCTTTAGTATCCAGGGACTATAGTGTGTGAAAAGCATTAGTTCTTGAGTGAACAAGATGTATCTCATTTGATAGTTTTTTCAAAAACAAAATGTGTATATCATTGGAGAATTGTTTTAAAAGAATCATTCTTATCCATCATCAAGTTGTTCTTAAAAAGTTGTTTACTTTCAACACACTTGATTTCAGTCTAAAAGATTTTTTTATTTCTTTGGACTTGAAGAATATGGTAGTGTGTAGTTGATTGTTAATGTATTATATCCTCAAATCATCACTTTAATGACTCAAGTCACTGAATGCTCATATCCTGTTGGATATTGTGTAAAACTTGAATGGTGTTGAATTTTGCAAAATATAACAAATGAATTTTTTTTAGTCTCTTAAAAATCCTTGAAATGATTATTCCACCCATTGCCTATCATTATAAAGATATCCCAAAAGTCACAAATTTTTCCATACTCAAATTTCAATTTGTCATCAGGCCAGGTCGACACTACTTACATCTAGTGTCGACACAGATTAGCTCAGGTCGACACTCACCTCCTCTAGTGTCGACACTGACCCCCTGCCAGAGTCATTTACACCGTGAGCACCGGTTAAGGGTTTGGTGTTCCTGCGGGGGTAACTTACCCTAAATCCCCTTTTCTTCTCCAGGTCGACCCGACAGCCGTCCTCTTCCTTGAATCCGGCAGGCTTTGAATCCTTCCACCTCTTCCCTCCTCCATTCCATCCCTGTCCTTCTTCTCTCATTCCTCACTCTCCATCGTCTCCTATTCCACTCCATACTGCTTCCATGGCACACAAGCAGGGCTCTCGCCGTGGAGCAAGGTCAAGGGCTACGGCAAGGCCCATTCCGGCGGATGATGATCCTCCTACTGAAAGGAGAACCAAGAGGCGCCATGACCCTGCAGAGTAGCCAGGGCCTTCCTCTGCATCCCCATCATCTGCTAAGTGAGGTAGGGCTTCATCTTCTGGGCGAGGTAGAGGGTCTGCCTACCCTAGGAGGAAAATTCTGGATTCTTCTCCTGAAGTCTCTGAGAAGTCAACCTCTTCATCCTCAGAGTCTTCCCAGCCTTCTAACGGAACTCCTTCCAAACCACTTAGTGCAGGGAAGACCATTTTGAAACCCAGAGCAGTGGACTTAGATGACAGTGAATTGAATGCTGCCTTTCCTGAAGTCCTCAACTTCTTTAAGTTTCAGTCTTGGCAATCCTTTATTTCAGAGTTTCGCATCATATACCCTAGACTTGTCCAGGAATTCTATATGAATTTGGAATGCACTGATGAGGGCTACAAGTCAAAAGTCAAAGGGATTGAGATTGATATGCCTACAGACATAGCAGCCACCATATTCAAATTCCAGATGAAGGAGAAGACTACCATAATTTTGAATTCAACCTTCATGAAGCATACACAATCTTGATTGGATTGCCAGCAGATGAGTCTGATTCCAAGCAAACTCATGTCACTAAATTCAACACCAACACTTTTCCACCTGTGTTGAGGCTTACCCATCATATTCTCACCACTATCATCACACCCCAGGTGGTGGGAGGGACAGACTCACAGACATTCAAAGGTTTGTGATATACTGCATGAGCAAAGACATAAAGAAAACCTCCATGTCATCATGTACCAGATTATCTCTGAGACAACTAGGGCAGATTTGCATAGATCACTTCCTTATGCAGCCCATTTGACTCAAGTATTTAAACACTTTGGTGTGTCTCTGGAGAATGAGAAGTCACAGAAAATTCCAAAGTCCAACATTTATTGCTTTAAGCATGTTCAAAAGTTTATGGGCTTTAGGATTGTGGGTGATCAGGTTAGGAGAGGGCCAGCTGCAGTAGAGGCCCCTGTGGTCCAAGAGGATCAGCCTCCAGTGCAAGAGGATCAGCCTCCAGTGCAAGAGGATCAGCCTCCAGCTCCAGAGGATCAGCCTCCAGTGCATGAGGACCAGCCTCCAATGAATGAGGATCAACCTCATGTGGCAGTTGAAGTTGATGTACCCATTAATGCCCCTCTTTCACCTCAACTTCAGCCCTCCTCCTCCCTGAACCCTGAAACTGAAATTCCATCCTTTTCTCCACAACCTCCAGTTCATGCATCCACATCCTTTGGTGGACCTTCTGTTCCACCAGAGTTATACACATTTTTAAATGACAAATTTGATGCTTTGAACACCTCCATTCAGACTATGTCAGACAATTTTGAGTTGAGGATTCAGAGGTTGGAGAACACTGTGTCTGCCAAATTTATTGAACAAAAAGTAGCTTCTGACCATGCAACGCAAAGTTCAACAGGCTGATTGGCACATTGGCAGATGCTTCAGTCGAGCTTAAAGAACATCAAGAGAAGTTGGAAACAGTTCTTAAGGAATTTTGGCAAATTCCCAAGCTGATGTCTTCAACACCAAGGAGACACTCTCTCAGATAAGTAAGACAAGACTGTCTTTTGCACATCTGGTAGATGACTTAGAGAGCATGAAGAACTTATCTGCTCATATTGATGAAGAGATGTCTGCACTTAAACAGGAATTCAAAGTTTTGAATAGACCTGGTTGGTTAGCTGGTTCTTCTTCATCTCACAGCCATGTCAACTGAGTTCAGTGCCCTTCAAGCTACAATGTCAGAGAACTCAGAGAGAATGGAACATCTTTTACATACAAGACTCTCAACTATCCAAGCTCAAATGAAGTTTAGTCTGACTTCAATGGAAAAGAGATTGACGGATATTGAGACCATTTTGATACCCATTCCTCCTCCTCCTTCCACCTAATATCATTTCTTTTGATGATGTCAAAGGGGGAGAAGATAGAAGACAGCAAGAAGAAAGGAAGTTTGTAATGTCTTTTTGAAGATTGTAATGCTCATATTCTTGAAGGAAATGAATAGAAATTTTTGGTCTTCATGTGTTGTGTCTTCAATGTGATTGAAAACTTTTTGATAATGAATGTCAATGTGAATGTATGATTGCTTGTCAAGCTGCTTGACCTCTTTGTGCAAATAACTCACTTCTAGTAACATTGTGTCTTTCATGTGTGTGATCTTCAAATGTTACTAAAAAATGTTCATAGATCTTTGACAAGTTTGAATAAAAAGAAATAAAACATCACTCAGTTACAATCAATGCCTTTCTAACTGAGTGTTAAATAACCAAAAGTGCTTAAAATCACTTTTCATCAAAACTTCACTTCTATATAGTTTTTAAGGTTGCCATCATCAAAAAGGTGGAGATTGTTGGGTTGAGTATGAATGCAAGTCATTTCCCCTCATATTTTGATGATGACAAGCTGTGATTTTAATGCATAAAAAATTGGAACATGTGAAATACATCACCTGAATTACCAATATTCAAAAAGCATGTTCCCAAGCACATTTATCATTTATATTCATGATAATACATTTAACTAATGATTTATGTGTTATTTTCTCAGGGACAAACATTTTCTTGCAAAGGTAGTGTCGACACAACCATTAATGGTGTCGACACAATGGCTCAGAGCAAAGGCAGAAATGTGAAGAAAAGATCAACTAGTGTCGACACTAGACCAGGGCAGGTCGACACTAGTGACAGGTCCCAGAGAAACAGTTAACAGATGCCAACAGCAGGTCGACACTAGATGGAATCAGGTCGACACTAGAGAGCCTTCCCAGAAGGCCTGTTCTCCAGATGCCAACAACAGGTCGACACTACTCCATCTCAGGTCGACACTAGAGCCTTTTCCCAGGGAATCAATTGGCCAGTCTGGGACAGTGTGTCGACACTACTCAAGGGCAGGTCGACACACTCCGGAATGTTTGGAACTTAAACTTCCTCCTGGACACGTGGCACCCTTGGGATGATGGATCAATCTTGGATCTTGTGCCCACGTACCCTAAGGGTATCTTTGGGCTATTTAGGTATAAATACCCTCCTATTGGCCATCCATCAAAGGAGAACCTTCTTAGAGCCTCCAGAAATCGGTTTGGCGGCAAGAAGAGTTCATCTCCCTGCTCCTGCTCTTGTTGTGCTCCCTGAAGCCAATTCTCATATGTTCAAGTAAAAAGTGGAGATTGATTGTTGAAGAAGCATCTCAAGGAAGCAGAGCAAGTAGAAGCCGACTCTTGTGAAGAATTCAAGGAAGATCCTGAAGATCAGATTGCAGAGCATCGCCAGGAACTTCCAGAGATCAAAGCTCTTCACAATTCGACCTTCTATAAGGGAGTACATCTGAAGAAAAGCTTATCGATAAAATCTCATTTTCCTTTTCTCTTCTGAGTGATTCTGAGATTGTGCATGGGTTGTTGCATAATTCTCATGAATTAACTCTTCTTAGACTAGATCTGTTGCTAGAGGTTCTAAGTCTTGTGTGTTTTCTAGCAAGTTGTTTGTGAGCCTGTGTGATCAGTAGTATGTGAGTCGTCGTACTCACTGTGTGCTTTGAGCTGTCGTGCTTAATTTGGAGTCGTCGTACTCCGGTTGTTGTTTGAGCCGTCGTGCTCAGTTTGGAGTCGTCGTGCTCCAGGTGTTTCTTGAGTCGTCGTGCTCAAGGGTGTTTGGAGTCTTCGTGCTCCTGTGTGAGTTGTTCTCAAGGTTTTTTGAGTAGTGTGGCTTCACTGTGTGAGGGGTGGACGTAGGAGTCACTGGAGGTGATTTCCGAACCACCTAAAAAATCCTCTGTGCATTGGTTTGAGTTGTGGTTTACCTTTGGATATCGCTAGATGCATGCATAGGGATTTCGTTCACACTACTAATTAATTTGCTCACACTCTAATCACACTTCAGATCAGTAAATTGTTTGGGTGATTTGATCTCTGATTCGAAGTAATTTTAAATTGCTTAAGCTTCTGCGTTAATTGGTATTAGATCTATTCAACCCCCCTTCTAGATCTGATGCATCCTCCCATCCGTTGCTAACAATAGACACATAGGTTGGAACACTCTTCACTCATACACATTCCCCTCTTTGACTTGTTCTTCCTCTTGAACTTCATAGTCACCTAGAAGGTTAAAAAGTAGGGAATGAGAATACTAGCCTAGTAGGATTTACATCTCAATGTGTGGGCAATAATATAAGTGATTAGCAATTTAGAACTAGGTAACCACGATGATCAAGATATGCATACGCAAATAAAACTCATTAAACAAGATAGATTGAATGATAATGATGGAGCAGATCTAGAATGAGATAACAAGATAGATTAGAATAGATAGATCACTTTTGCACAGTACATAAGATATCACTTGAAGTCAATAGCTTACATTATTGCAATAAATGCAGGATGGCCATATCACGCAAGCAAGCTATAACATTTCGGGCTTTCTGACTTTCCGTTTGTGTGTGGGATGACTGGCCACTAACGCGTCCGGGCTGGGCGATGCATTAGTGTCGCGACGGAGGTGCCCATCGCGACACTCATCCATGTTGTGACCAGTGCCTGCGTCGCATTCTTGTCACGCCCAGTCAATGGGTTGTGACTATTTTTTGCTTTTTGGTCGTTTGACGCCTATCAGAGTGGCAGGCGTGGCAGACTGACCTGTCGGGTTGTCGCGGCATCCAGACAGGACGCGTTCTGGTCGCAGTCTGGGTGGCCGTCGCGATAAGGTTGGTATCGCGACTCCCCGCCCCATCGCGTTCTGGGGGCCGGAGGCTAAAAGCCTTGGCCGGCTCTCCCTTTCCCTTCTTTGGTTCTCTCTCCTTTCCCTCCTCCTCTTCGAGGGGGAAAGCCTCCCCTCTCTGGCGGTTGGAGCTTGGTAGCGGTGGCGGCTCGTGGTAGAGCTGGAGCGACGTCGTGGGAGCGAGGAGGAGGCGGACGTGCATCATGAAGGCCCTTGGTTGGGTTCGGTTCTTCCAAAATCTGTAGGGATTCTTGTACCCCTTTCTATTTTGGGTGTTTGGAGGTCCTGTGTGTGATTACATGTTCTACAGCTTTCACCATGCTCGCCTCCCCATTGTGTGTTTGGTTGTAGCGTGTGGGGGACCCCGGGATGTAGCATCCCAGCGGTCGGCCTTCCTACGAATGTCGCGACCGCCGAGCACGTCGTGACATCAGAGAAGGCGTCACCCCGGTCGGGTGCGACCTTATCGCGACACAGGTGGCCGTTACGATAAGGGTCGTGTCGCGATCTAGTTCCCTGTCGCGACAAGGTTCTTGTCATGGTTCGCCTCCCCATCATGACTCAGCGCTTGTCGCGGTTGCCCTACCCGTCGCGATTCCATCGCGGCGGCTCAGGAGGGCGCCACAACATCTGGTCTACCTCGGGTATTTTCGTGGCCTCAATTGGCATGCCGGCGTGTGCCCCAGGGCAGGGTTGCCCTTAGGACCTTCTAGTGGGAACGCGACAGGTTGCCTCCTTGCATTCAGTGACCGAAGGTGCCACCTTCGTGGCCGTGTCCTAGCGGCGGTGTTAGGAGGATCGCATCTGTCTAATAATCAAATTTCTGTTGGTCAATCGATTATTAGAAGAGCGATGGTTTTTGTTCTGTTTGGTGGTGTTCCGGTTTCTTGAGCCGTGCTGTGCGTGCCGGCGTTGAACGACCCTTCTGGGGGTTTTCGGAAGGGGTGCCGTGCGTGCCTGTGCCTGTTGGGCTTGTCTTGGTTACAATCCAGCTGTGCCATTTTCTGTGGTTGTTTCCCCGCCAGTTCTCTGTTCTCCCGGTGCTAGGCACTTGAAGGCTTGTCCGCGAGACAGGTTGTTACCGTTTCTTGGGACCCCCGCCCCGCGCGTCTGTGTTAGAGGGAGTTTCTCCGGGCGGCGGGCGTGCTCAAGTCACGGACTTGGAGCAGAAGTGGAAAACGGTGGGGACAGCGGCATGAGCCATTTATAGAGCTCTCTTAGCTGGTCTGGGTCTCCGAGGTGGTTGTGGCGCTCGTCCGGTGCGGGCCAGCTAGTCCTTCTCATTCCGTCGCTCTGCGTTGGTTCCGGAGCCACGTAGGGAGGTCAGGCGTGGGGCTGCAGCTCGGCCGGGCTGCGGTGGTTTGTGGTTGTGTTCCTGGCTGCGGCTCGCTAGCGTCACTCTACCTAGGCAGGTTGTAGGTAGGAGTCGGCGGCCGGCGTGCTGGAGGTGTGGATGGTGTGTCCTCCTCTTAGTTGCCTGTGGCGGTGGCTTGGTTGCTCTTGCTGTGACGGTGTTTCATAATGTTTCCGAGACTGGGTTCTCATTGCCTTAGCTCGCACGGTGGTCGTATCCTAGTTGTGCCTAGCTTTCGAGGGCTTTGTGGGTTTGGCCTCGTGAGCCGTGTTTTGTGGTTTCCTCTCTACGGGTTCTCTCGAGGTGTCTTGTGCAGACACCTGACTGTTGTTTCTATACCTATTCCTCGGTGCCGTTCGTGGTGGCACTGGAGGGTGTTGTTTCCTGACCTCGTGGCGTGGCCAAGGTCTAGGGTGGTTCTACTTGTGGGCCCTCGACTTGGGTGGAGTTCCGAGGTGGTCGTGCTTATGTGAGACGTTCCTTCTCACGTGGATGCTCAGTGTCTCTCATGGTGACACCTAGTTGTTCCTTCCCGACCTTGTGGAGGTCTGGGATGTTGGTGCTGTGTCTTGAGACTCTGGTGTCTCGTGGTTGCTCCGGTGTTCCGTGAGCTTCCTTGTCTCGGCAGGTGCGTGCCGAGGGTTTGCTTCCGCATTATGTTGCTCTGGCCCGACCCTGGTTGCGGGTCGTGGCATTACTCTAGTTGCTTCCGCATGTGTTTGACTCCGTTGGTTCTGCGGGAGTCATCTTTGGCCTGACCCGGGTTGTGGTCGAGGCGTTTCTCTGTTCCGCTATTTTGTAGTACTCTGCAGTAGGTGTTTTCCCATTTTACTACTCTGTAGAGTAGTTTTGCTTCCGCTTTCGTTGGAGTTCCTGCTGCTCTAGCTAGTAAGGGATTGGTAATCCCTACTGGGCCTTGTTCGCGAGGCTCACCTCCCCACTTTCTTCAGGTAGGGACTCGCTGTTGCAAGAGTTCATTGCCGGATTGTTGTGGTGGCGGTTTGTTGCGCCGTGCTTGCCAGCAGTGTGAGTTGTGAGCATGAGTACTCTTGTACTAGGGGTGAGTTGAGAGTGGTCTTTTTGCAAGTCCTCGGGGCATGCCCCTTAAGGACTACACCTTTCTTTTCTGTACTTATACTTTTATTTGGGACATGTTGTACATAATTCTTTATTAATGTATGAACGTTTTGTTATAGTTATTTGAATTCATTGCTTATCTCACTGGACTAAATTCTAACCCTTCTGGATCTTCGGATCCGTGGGTGGCGGCGCGACCTTCGGGGGTCCCTGGCGGGGGGGTCCGGGAGGTCGGGTCATTACAGTGGTATCTGAGCTCAGGGGTCCAACGAGATTTGTAATGAGTTAATAACTATGGCTGTCCCAAAGAAAGGTACTAGTACGCTGCTGGCCCATCCGTGTAGAGTTTCTGTTAGGTGAGCTTTGGGCTCTTTGTTGCAGGTGGCTAGCATTCCTGCAGGGTCCGAGTGTGAGCTGCAGAAGAGTGTTTGCTGCTGCTGCTGGGTGCGCGTGCTGCGAGCGTGGTTGCTGTTTTCGCTCGTGTTGCGGTTGGATTCATCCTCGGCCTGTGCGTTTGTGTGGGTGTGTCGCGAAGGCTGAGAGACCCTACGTGTGGTGTGGCCTTCACCGGTGCAGGGTTGTGGTCTGCGGAACCAGTCGAAGGTGTCCTTGCCTTGTTGGCAGTCCCCTTGTTGTTGGGGTGAGTCCTTGTTGGATGTCCCCTTGTTGTTGGGGTGTGTCCTTGTTGAATGTCCCCTTGTTGTTGGGGTGTGTCCTTGTTAGATGTCCCCTTGTTGTTGGGGTGTGTGCTGTGGTGGTTGTGTGTTTGGCCTCGCGTGCCTATGCTCTATTGTGCGCTGTGTTCTGATCAGTCGATGTCGTTGCTCGAGCTAAGAAGATGTTTTATGTGCCGTGTTGCACCACTGGTTGAGCACTACGACACCTGTCTGTGGTTGTTGCTGGCTTTGTGCTGGCTAGTTGTGAACTCTGGTGAGGTGCTCCCGGAGTTCTTCTCTGTTGGTTCTGGTGGAGGTGAGGTTTCCCCAGAACTGTGTTGTGTTCATTTCTGGTTGTTGCGGCATTGCCCTCTAGGTTGAGGTGCATCGCTTGGCTGCGGTGTTCTGGTGGTGTTTCTCAGAACTGTTTGTTATTGTCCTAGTGAGGGTTCCTCTTCCTCTGGGACTGCTTCTGTGCTCGTTAAAGTCTTCCGCTGTGTTACCTCTTTGGTGAGGTCTTTATTGTCTGGTTGGTTGCCGTTGCGTTGCCCTCTGGGTTGAGGTGCATCGCTTGGCTGTGGTCCTGGTGAGGGTTGCTCTCAGGATTGTTCCGGGCTCATTTTCTGCCTGCTGTTGTGCTACCTCAAGGTTGAGGTATGCTGTTGTTGTGTTGGCCGGTGCGTTTTGGAGGGTTTTCCCAGAACGGTGCCTTGGTGGTTCTGGTGGAGGTTCTCCCAGAACCAATTTGTGTTGCTTCCACTGGCTTCTGTGTTCTCTCTGTTGGCCGAGTGTTGGCCGTTTGGTTGGGCTGCTTCTGGTGATGTTTTCCAGATCGGCTCTTGGCGCCTTGGGTAGAGGTCCTCCCGAAGATGCCTTGTGTTTGTTTTGTTTGTCACTGCTCTCTCTCTGTAGAGATAAGCTGTTGCCGGTTGGACTGTCCATGTTACAGTCTGTTTGGGCATTTTTGGTCGAAGTGTTGTGCCCTTGGCCGTGTGTCTGGCTGTGGTGCTGGCCAGGTTGTCTTCCTGATCATTTTTTTTCGGGTTTTCCCAGCTACGTTGGTGGGACTTCGTGTGTCCCTAGGGTCGGAAGGTTGGCTTTGTTTCTCGCATCCTGTGGGCTCTGCCAGATGGTAGTCTGGTGAGTGCCATGGGTGTCTGGTTGGTTGTGCCGGTGGGACCACTTGTGGGTCCCTGTGGTTGAGTTTGTGGTTGCTTGCGTTTCCGTGCCGACACACTCTTGCCGACGATTATTTGACGAGCATCGTGGGTGTTCGGCTGGCTGTGCCTCCTGTGGGAGTGCTAGCCTTGCGTTGTTGTTTTCCTCTTTCGTGTGAGGAGGAGGCCTGTTGTGTGCCTTCTTCCTCTGCTTTCCGTGGGTTGCTCGGGGTGGTGGTGCTGGCATGGCAGTTGCTGCCGTGTTTCGCACTGTGGCGACCTTTGTGGCGAAGGTCCCTCCCCTTGTGCTGTTTTGAGGTTGAGCTGGTTGCTTCCCTCGTGCACGTTGTTTTCTTGTGGTGCAATAGGTTGTGGTGACCTATTGTGCCGTCTCTTGTTGTGCTGGTTTCTTGTTGCTTGACTGGACGATGTAGGGCAGTGTGCCCTGTGTTCAGTGTGAGGCAGCACTAGTTTTCTGTTGTTTGGTTTGCTTGTGTAAGCATCGCCCCGGTGTGTGTTTCTACTTGTGCCTCAGCTGTGCTTGGAGGCACTTGTCGCTGTTTAGTGTGTGGCCCTCTTCACCTATGGTGGTAGGAGCGGTGCCTCGTGTTGTGCGCTTCTAAGAGCCAATATGGTGGTTGCGCTCTCGAAGCTGCTGGTTCTCCTCGTGTTTCTCTTGTGGGTCTCTGGTGGAGAGTCCCTTTCTATTGGCCTTGAGTTGTTTCAGGTCGTTGGTGCGGTTGTGTATTGCACTTTGAGCGTGTTTCTTTTTCGATGTTTTGTGTCCTTGTGCCTTGAGGGTTCGTGGCCGGTGTGGCCTGTTCTACCCTTTTTGGCTTGCGGTTTCTTGTGGGTGGCTTTTGGCAGGTCTCTTGTGGAGAGTCCTTCCTGTTAGCTATGTTGTTTCGGCCATTGGTGCAACTATGTTGCATCTTTTCGAATTTTGGTGCTTGTGGTGGCACCCTCTACTTGTGCTCAAGTGGGTTGTTTTGTGCCTTTTGAAGCCTTGGTGCACTGTGTTGTACCTTCTGTGGCTCCTGGTGCTTGTGTTGGCACCTTGTGTCGTGCCATGTGTCCTGATCATAAGCTTTGTGCGTCGTTTCGCGAGTTTCTCGATGTTCGAGGCATTGAGCTTTCCACCTTTGGGACACTTTGTGCTGGCCATGCCTTGTGGCTGTACCGTTACCGTTGTGGGGTGGCTGCTTTGCCCTATCTAGGTAGCCCTATCGGTGGTACGCCAGGCTTTGGTCGTGGCCTGTGTCCGGGTTTTCCTTCTCGCTTTGGGGAGCTAGTGTGCTCGGTTGGGGTAACCTATTTTGGTTTGGATTTCTTTGAGGTCGACGTGCTGCCCTCGACCTCTGCAGTTGTTTCGTTTCCCGTGCAATTGCCGACGTCTTGAGTTACTTGGCCTTGCCAACATCAGACATCTTCTTTGGTTTTGCCTCTGTGCCTGTGCCTGTGGAGCGGGTGTTTTAGCTTTCTATGGCTCCACAGTCGTTGTGTGTCCTGGTCGGACCACGAGGATGATCTGGGTGAGATCTAGTGGTGCCGGCGGACACTGTCCTATGTGTCGTGGTGTTCTCCACGTGCATGCTATCGATTGGTTTTGGGTCACCATTAAGAAACTCTCGTTTGTTCTTGCCGTAGGTACTAGCTGTTACTAGTTATGCGGAGCCATTCAGCGGAGTCCTACGGTCGACCTCTTGGCATTTTCTTGATTTGCCGTCAGTAGCTGGGACCTCTGTCTAGTCGCTGTCGACAGAGGGAGTTACTGACCGGTTGTTCTCAACAACGTGGTCTGTTGAGGGTTCAGTTGCGTGGTTTTTGACTGACGGTTTAAGTGTTTCTGGTAGGCTTGGTGCGCGCCGTGCCTGTGGAGTTGTCGACATCTGCTTGTGTGCTCTGCACCGTTGTTGTGCGCCCTGGGAGCCGTCGGATGTGTGGTTAGGCACTTTCTTTGTGGCAAGCTCGTGGTGGCGACAACCGGGAAGTCGTGGTGCGACTTAGTGGTCCCTTTGCACCTGTTGTGTTCTCCGACCGGTTTCACCATTAATTTTGAGGATGAAATTATTTTTTGTTGGATGTATTGTAACATCTCGGGCTTTTCGGCTTTCCGTTTGTGTGTGGGATGACTGGCCACTAATGCGTCAGGGCTGGGCGACGCGTTAGTGTCGTGATGGAGGTGCCCGTCATGATAGTCATCTGTGTTGCGACCAGTGCCTGCGTCGCGTTCTTATCGTGCCTGGTCAATGGGTCGCGACTGCCTTTTGCTTTTTGGTCGTCTGATGCCTGTCAGAGTGGCAGGCGTGGCAGACTGACCTATGGGGTTGTCACGGCATCCAGGCAGGACATGTTCTGGTCATGGTCTGGGCGGCCGTCGCGATAAGGTTGGTATCGCGACGCCCCGCCCCGTCGCATTCTGGGGGCCGGAGGCTAAAAGCCTTGGCCAGCTCTCCCTTTCCCTTCTTTGGTTCTTTCTCCTTTCCCTCCTCCTCTCTGAGGGGGAAAGCTTTCCCCTCTCTGGCGGTTGGAGCTTGGTAGCGGCGGCGGCTCGTGGTGGAGCTGGAGCGGCATCGTGAGAGTGAGGAGGAGGCAGTCGTGCATCGTGAAGGCCCTTGGTTGGGTTCGGTTCTTCCAAAATCTTTAGGGATTCTTGTACCCCTTTCCATTCTGGGTGTTTGGAGGTCCTTGTGTGTGATTACATGTTCTACAGCTTTCACCATGCTCCCCTCCCCATTGTGGTTTGGTTGTAGTGTGTGGGGGACCCCGGGATGTAGCATCCCAGTAGTCGGCCTTCCTACTGATGTCGCGACCACCGAGCGCATCGCGACATCAGAGAAGGCGTCGCCCCGATCAGGTGCGACCTTATCGCGACGCAGGTGGCCGTCGCGATAAGGGTCGTGTCGTGACCCGGTTCCCTGTCATGACAAGGTTCTTGTCGCGGCCTGCCTCCCCGTCGCGACTCACGCTTGTCGCGGTTGCCCTTCCCGTCGTGATTCCATCGCGGTGACTCAGGAGGGCACGACAGCATCTGGTTTGCCTCAGGTGTTTTCATGGTTGCGGTTGGTGTGTCGGCGTGTGCCCTAGGGTAGGGTTGCCCTTAGGACCTTCTGGTGGGAACGCGGCAGGTTGCCTCCCTGCGTTCAATTACCAAAGGTGACACCTTCGTGGCCGTGTCCTAGCGGCGGTGCTAGGAGGCTCACGTCTGTCTAATAATCGAATGTCTATCGGTCAATCGATTATTAGAAGAGTGATAGTTTCTGTTCTGTTTGGTGGTGTTCCGGTTTCTCGGGCCATGCCCTGTGTGCCGGCGTTGGTCGACGGCCCTTCTGGGGGTTTCCGAAAGGGGTGCCGTGCGTGCCTGAGCCTCCTGGGCTTGTCTTGGTTACAAGCCAGCTGTGCCGTTTTCTGTGGTGGTTGCTCTGACAGTTCTCTGTTCTCCTGGTGCTAGGCACTTGAGGGCTTGTCCACAAGATAGGTTGTTACCGTTTCCTAGGACCCCCAGCCCCGCGCGTCTGTGTCAGAGGAAGTTTCTTCGGGCGGCGGGCGTGCTCAAGTCACGAACTTGGAGCAGAAGGGGAAAACGGCGGGGACAGCAGCGTGAGCCATTTGTAGAGCTCTCTTAGTTGGTCTGGGTCTCCGAGGTGGTTGAGGCACTCGTCCGATGAGGACCAGCTACTCCTTCTCATTGCCTCGCTCTGTGTTGGTTCCGGAGCCACGTAGGGAGGTTAGGCGTGGGGCCGCAGCTCGGCCGGGCTGCTGTGGTTTGTGGTTGTGTTCTTGGCTACGGCTCACTAGCCTCACTCTACCTAGGGAGGTTGTAGGTAGGAGTCGGCGGCCAGCGTGCTGGAGGTGTGGACGGTGTGTCCTCCTCTTAGCTGCTTGTGGCGGTGGCTTAGTTGCTCTTGCTGTGATGGTGTTTCACACTATTTTCGAGACTGGCTTCTCATTGCCCTAGCTCGCACGGTGGTCGTAGCCTAGTCGTGCCTAGCTTTTGTGGGCTTTGCGGGTTTGGCCTCGTGGGTCGTGTTTTTGTGGTTTCCTCTCTGCAGGTTCTCTCGGGGTGTCTTGTGCAGACACCCGACTGTTGTTTCTGTACTCGTTCCTCAGTGCCGTTCGTGGTGGCACTGGAGGGTATTGTTCCCTGACCTTGTGGCATGGCCAAGGTCTAGGGTGCTACTGCTTGTGGGCCCTTGACCTGGGTGGTGGTCCGAGGTGGCCGTGCTTGTGTGAGACATTCCTTCTCACGTGGATGCTCGGTGTCTCTCGTGGTGACACCTGGTTGTTCCTTCCCGACCTTGTGGATGTCTGGGATGTTGGTGCTATGTCTTGAGACTCTGGTCTCTCGTGGTTGCTCTGGTGTTCCGTAAGCTTCCTTGTCACGGCAGGTGCGTGCCGAGGGTTTGCTTCCGCATTGTGTTGCTCTGGCCCGACCCTGGTTGCGGGTCGTGGCGTTACTCTAGTTGCTTCCGCATGTGTTTGACTCTGCTGGTTCTGCGGGAGTCGTCTTTGGCCTGACCCGGGTTGTGGTCGAGGCGTTTCTCTGTTCCGCTGTTTTGTAGTACTCTGCAGTAGGTGTTTTCCCATTTTACTACTTTGTAGAGTAGTTTTGCTTCCGCTTTCGTTGGAGTTGTTGCTGCTCTGGCTGGTAAGGGACTGGTAATCTCTACTGGGCCTTGTTCGTGAGGCTCACCCCCTACTTTCTTCAAGTAGGGACTCGCTGTCGCAGGAGTTCGTTGTCGGACGGTTGTGGTGGCAGTTTGTTGCGCCGTGCTTGCCAGTAGTGTGAGTTGTGAGCGTGAGTACTCTTGTACCAGAAGTGAGTTGAGAGTGGTCTTTTTGCAAGTCCTCGGGGTATGCCCCTTAAGGACTGCGCCTTTCTTTTCTATACATGTACTTTTATTTAGGACATGTTGTACATAATTCTTTATTAATGTACAAATTTTCTATTATAGTTATTTGAATTCATTGCTTATCTCACTAGACTAAATTCTAACCCTTTCGGGTCTTCGGATCCGTGGGTGGCGGTGCGACCTTCGGGGGTCCCTGGCGGGGGGGTCCGGAAGGTCAGGTCGTTACACAAGCAAGCACGAGCACGATCATGTAACATTAATCAAGCACGAAGACACTAATGTACACCAAGGAAAGATCCATCTTGAAATGCTCCATAGGACACGTGTATGTGGTTGTTGTATCTAGCATTCAACACGCAAGTACTCCCAGCGCACATGCAACGCCAGTAATCATTATACCACATGGTTAACAGTATATTTATGACTCTCCGTCATTGGGGCTATACTGGAGCCCTTGGACACTCACCATGCCCAGTCAGCATCTCACTTAATTTCAAATGTAGATACCCACAGTCATTAATGGCCAATAAGAGTTTCAAACTGTAAGCAATTGAAATGTCATGTTCATGATGATGATGTCAAGAAGTAACAAGTAAAGTGAACATGATTTCATGATAACAATAATCAAGAGATAATTTTGGCAGCATAACGACGCAATTTATTCTTTAGTTATCTCTTTACATTAATGGCTTAAGTGAAGGTTATGAATCACTCTCACGAGAACAAGAGAAGAAAGGAAGTGCACGCTATCTCCAGGGAACTTCAATGGTACAACCAACTCAGTGTCCGTGAGAGAATCCACAGAGCATGGAGATTTACGGAGGTCTTAAGAGAAAGGTCACTAGACTGCCGATACGGAATGACCAGCCGTGAGTTTCCAATCCCCCAAGAAAGGACTGTCTATAAGTGCAAGTGTGTAGTGTAGTACGTGTCTCAATCCACATTCCACCGGTTTAAAACAACGCGGAAAGCAAGTATCATGATGACATAAGATTGAAATATGCACTTAACTAGACATGATTTGCAATATTTTAAGATAATAATTATTCACTTTATCAAGTTAGGACAACAAGATGATCAATCAATAGGTTGCAAGAATTAGATCATATCATTAAAGAGAAAATAGCATAAGCTTTCACGTTGTTATGTCTTTTTCTTGGGTTAATAGCTTTTAAGCCATTGGACCGACTACATACAGTTAACAGAACCATGACATGCAAAACCGTAAACTTTAGACCATGCAAAACAGGTCTCGAGTAGGCCTTGAAATCCGTGATGGACACAGTCGTCACATTTAAGAAGACAGTACACAGTTCAGGAACTTGAGTATTCTATGAACGATTAAATTGCAATGGTCTATACTGTTGCCTTCATGTTTAAAATGCGACGGTCCTGTCTGTCGCGTTCATAACGCGACAGGCATTGTGTTGCAATCACCCTTGAATCGTGACGTATCGACACTTCACGTTCAAGAGGTGTTTTCAAAATAATAATATAAAAACAAGATGAAAACCACGAGTGGAAAAATGGTCTAAATCGCAATGTAAGGCTACGTCACGTTCATGCATGTCCCAGAAACCCACGCGGCGCACAGTTTGAGGTGTCAGATCAGTCAAGTCAAAGGAAAAATCGTGACGTAGGGTACGGTCGCATTTCAGTTGAACTCGATGGTCTTGTATGTCGCATTCATGAAAAGAAGAACGCGACATCTGGTGCCGTCGTGTTTCATGTTCTTGCCCGAAAACGATGAAAACTGTACCACGATGCATGCAATGCTTTATATCTCATGATATAGGGCTCTTGGGACAAAAGTATGAACATGAAACTTGTTGGGTACGAGGAGAAGAAGAGAACTATGGTTTTGGTTTCATGGGATTTCACCTCAAGATGCGTGAGAACCAACATGAACCTAAAAAGCTCTATTCATGTACGACCTTTGGAAAACGCTTAATACTCCATGTATGCTCGATAAAAATTAGGGAAAATGCATGCACATGAAATTAGACTTGAAGAGCTACTCTATGATATGTGATTTGATATGGTTTGGCCCGAGATAACCTACCTTTGACTGAGATTAAGAGGAGCCTTCTACAGGTCGATGTAGAACACAGGTGGGGAAGAAGAGCTCCGGTTGGGGGCAATTTCCTCCTCCCCTGGTGCTCAAGCTCTGCTCCTCATGACCCCAACTAATGGTAAACTCGTCCCCTAGGGTTTCTTGACGAGTACATAAAGATCTAGAGCTGTTTAGGGGTCCTAATACAACTAGGAAAGAAGGGTTGCGGTTTTAGCGTGAACCCTTCCATGTTTTGATGATTTCTCACCCAATTAGAGTGTGCAATGCTTTAGGAAGGTTCATACCATGGCTAGGCACGAATTTGGGTTGCTAAGTAAGGCTAATTGCCTTAGGATTTGCCCTAATTGCCTCTTCCTATTTTCATCTCAATTCGGGTTGCGAATTTCCATGTATTTTTCTTGCTTGATTTTATTCTTGGGTCAAGAGTTGTCCATTGGTCGGAATCTAATAATGGTTGTCAATACATGTTTTTTGAAGTCTCTCCATCATTTTTATTTAATTTATGATCACATTCTCTACCCATGATAATGGATTTCTAATTTATTCCCTAATTACAATAATTAGTCACAATGCATCGTAAACTTGGCCAATCAGATTTTTCATTGCACTAATTTCTTCATGGGTCGTTTGGAGATATTGTTTAGGGTTGAACTATAATTTTTATAGAATTTTCCGATGTGTTCTTAGACATACGATAATGGTACGTATGTTTCTACTATTTCGATAATGTAGAAATTACCTATTTCCAATTATTTAAAAATTTTAAATTACTGAATTTTTTGGGGTGCTACAATCAGGGCCTTCTATGCATATGGAGGACTCCGGGCCTTTTGAGCCTTCACCCTCTGTTGATCCTCCTCCAGTCTTGCAAACTCCTGCCCCTTCCTCACCTGTTGCTCCCTTTACTGCTCCACCTGCTTCTGAACCCTCCAAGAAACCTCTTCTCAAACACATCTCCTCTCCTACTCCCTTCTTTGATGAACCTTTATCGTCATCTAATCCTTCTTCCTCTATTCCACCTTTTTCTTCTGAGGCACTTCCAGCCTCTACCTCTGGTCCCTCCTCAGCAATACCATCTACTCATCACCCTCCATCTTCTTCGTCCTCTCTCCATCCTCCTACTCCACCATCCTTCATCACTCTCATTCTTAAGAGTGCTAGCACCACTGGCCTTACTGTCACCAACATTAAGGATGAATTTGAAGAAGCCATCCTCAAAACAATTTTATCTGTTTCCTCTCATCACCACAGGGCTGACTCTCAGCCCTCTCGCAGTCCTGTCTCAAAGAAGAGGAAACTTTCCAAAGAGCTTGTTCCCCACACCTCTTCAGCTCTATTTCCCCCTTTGTGTTACTCTCTCTATAGTCCAAAGAAGAAAAACCCTATACACTGAATACCTTTAAAAATGTACCTTTGCTGTAATTTTTGGCCTCCCCTATCTCAATCTGTCAAAATATCTCACTCTTATCCTTCTTGTATCTCCTGTGCCCAAACTTGACCGCAATAAAATCCTTTCTTCAACTGAGTCCAAGACTGAGGAATAGTGGGCCAGATCCCATAAAGCCCTCTACCGAAAGTTTGAAATTGCAAGGGATCGTAGATACCCTCCATCAGATCATCCTCTTTACCTTTTAGAATGGTTTGTGAGTCAGCATACCTCCTCTTGGGGTCCTTTCATTCAGAAGGAAATCAAATTGATAAGGCAATTTCAGATGTACAATGACTACTTCCATGTTAATGGTCTTCCTGAAGTCCAGCTTGCCCAATTCCGAATTGCAGTCAATGATCTTTTGTCTTAGCACCTTGACAGTACAGCTTCTTAGGTTGATTTTGCCACTTTCAAGATGCCAGATTTCAAGCTGCTCCCTCAGTTACATTTTCTGCTCATGGACTCTGATGTTGGTCCAATTATTTTTGAGAGGTTTGCCAGAGTCAAAGCTAGGATCCATGTTTAGAAAGGAGCCCCCTTAGCTTTCCATCATTTTCTGTTCAGAGAATGTCACAGGGGATTCATTAAATCTTCAGTTTTAGCTCCTCTGCTGGTAGAATCTAAAAGGTTATTGCCATTTGATTGGCGTAAAATATATCATCAGGATGCTCTCTAGTTGGATCAGCTCAATGCATCTCTATTCCAGTCAAATCAACCCACCCTTTCTTCTGAGTAATTTATGGATCTCAACTCCATCAATCTGGTGTCAGATCCCTACTCCATCTGAGTTGAAAGATACAAAGTGTACGTTGCTATGAAGAAGGAATTGCTAGCTCACAATCTTCATTATCCTATCACTACAGATAAGTTTCTCCAACATGCAAGTTTAGGTACTTCCTATTTTTATAGACTGTCTCTCAGCGCTCCAAAATACACTAAATTTATTGAGGATCAGAGGCAGATTCACATTCAACAACTCATTGTAGAGATGGGGCCATACTATAACATTAGCTGGGGGGTATTTAAGAATCTTTTTGAAGAGTAGGAAGTCAAAGCTGGGCAAATTATCTAACGCCCTGCTCCTCTTCTGTCTTCTGCCTTCTACATCTCAAACCCTCACTAATTAATCTCATTTTGCTCTTTTGGCTCCCATTTCTCTTTGTCTATTTTATTCCCTTCCTTTCTTTTTACTTTCTGACAAAAAGGGGGAGAAAACACTCTGAAATACATATACATTCTTTAAAAGTTTTCTACCAAATTTATTTCAGTTCTTTCGTGTACATACTTTTAATATTTTCCAAAAAGGGGGAGATTGATGATCAACCTATCTCCATTTATATATTTATATATTATACATATTTTTTGGTGATCAACAAAACCTTGGAAATTGTTGACTAACATTATTATCTGAAGCTTGTCAACAGGTATCAAATAAAATAAATTTAGTAAGTTATTTACACTCATTTTTTTAGAAGTCAATTGCACATGATTTGCCTAAGTCTACATCGGCTACTGTTGTAAGTTTACAACGATTATTATTTTTTGATATCACATCGATTCTGTCAAGCATTGATTTCACTTAAACAACGACTACGTTTTTAAATATAAAAAACATCGATTTCATTTAAACAACGATTATGCTTCAATATCAATTTCACTTAGAACCAGGGTTTGCCGAATCGGGGCGAATCAGCCCGATTCCCCCGAATCGGTGCGAATCAGCCCGATTCCCCCAAATCGGTGTGAATCAAAGGAAACCCGATCCCTGATTCGCCTGATTCGCCCCGATTCCCTTTATATATATAATATATATATTATTATATCATATTTGTAATATATGTTATACATTATAACTATGATATATATTACATATATGTATTTAATCAATATAAATGTGTCTGAAATATGATATATGTAATATATAATATATATGCAATATATATATCATATGATATATTATTATTATATATATAATATACCTATGCGAATCGGTTCGATTCAGACCGATTCTGGGGGAATCGGGGCGAATCAGGAGCAACCTGATTCGCCTTCCGATTCCGATTCGGCAAACCATGCGTAGAACATCGATTTCATTTAAACAACGATTATGGTTCAACATTGATTTCACTTAGAACATTGATTTCATTTAAAACAACGATTATGGTTCAACGTCGATTTCATTTAAACATGATTTCATTCAAACAACGATTATGTTTCAACATCGACTTAACTTATAACATCGATTTAATTCAAACATCGATTTCACTTAAACATCAACTTCATTCGAACATCGATTTCGGTTCAACATTGATTTCATTTAGAACATCGATTTCACTCCAACATCGATTATGCTCCAACATCGATTACATTTGTACATAGATTACATTCACATCAATTACATTTCTACATAGACTATGATCACATCTCAACATCGATTCCATTCCAACAACGATTACACTCACATCAACTTCACTTGAACATCAGTTGTGTTTGGACATCGACTGTCATTATACATAGACTGTCTCTAAAGATTGACTTTCTTTCAACCGATTATGTTTTGGACAGTTAATGGATAATATTGAGAATAACTTTTATAATTATTCTAGATAGTCTTGATTATATTTTATCTCATATCTCATTCAAATGTAATTTGAATCACTATGAATTTCAAAATTTCCCATGATCTATGGCGTACCCTGTGCATCAAACATTTATTATTTTGGGTACAATATCTTTGCACGACATTTCTTATGGACTACCATATTCATGTCACATAAAGTAGAACTTTTATGGTTGGCAGAACGGAATTTCCTCTTCGGTATATCCTTCTAACATCATGGTCACTGACGTTGACTAACAGTTTAGACACATTTAAGATGTCTATGCTCCAGCATTTATTGTGTGCAGGTTTCCGGTAGTCACACATGTTACAATGTTGGACTTGTCACGTTGACAGAAGCAAAGAGGATATCCAGATGATCTTTCTCTCTCTGTGTGTCTATCCAAGCATTTAATGACTGCAGGTTTTCCTGATTCCTACGTTGGACAAGACACAACTGACGAGTTTCAAGATTAGAGACAACAAACACTTCAATGGATACTTCCCTAAGAGAAGATAAATAGAAGTGTGTTGACACCATGGAATACACACTTGAAGAACAAAAGATACAAGAGCTTGATCCTTCATTCAGAAAAAGTCTCCTGCTCTTAGCTCTCCTCAAAGCACTTGTTTTCTAGATTTTTGAGAGCTTGTTTTAGATCTGAGAGAACTCCTTCCTGGTGTAATTCTATTGTCTCTCAAATTCCGCCTCAGATCTAGCATTTTCTATAAGTTTGGTCTAGGGGCCATCATCCCTTTACTGTGAGACCCCCGAATTTTTGTTCATTTTATATTGTACATGTGGTATTTACTTGTTATGTATATAGTGTGTGTACTAAATTTGTGCTTGTGATAATTATTTAATTACTCATGTGCATAAGTATGTATATATATATTATTTTATGTGAATATAAGTGCTTAACTAATTTTGTACATGTAGTACTTATTTAAATCCTATGTATATTCAATTTAAGTAATGTTGTGCATATAATATGTAATTATTGCTATACATCTTGTAGGTATATGTGAGTTTATTTCTATGCATGCAATACATTTAAATGTGCATGTATTACCTAATTATTGATGTGCATATTGCATTTAGTTTTTCCATGCATATTGTATGTAACTATGTTGTGTGCATATATATACATATGTGTGTTTATCTTGTGCATAAGATATCTATCTATTTTCTATAAGTTGTTATGATGTATAACTATAGTTGTTTTGATGTATTTCTGGGTTCTGGCCGAAATGCCAGTTAACGTCAACATAAAGTGACGTTGATTGCTTGTTGACGGCAACATGCATGCCGTTGACTGCATGGCCAGGTGAAGTTAATGTCCAGATCGATGGACGCTGACTCCCTGTTAGCGGCATCAAATGTTGACGTTTATTTCCCAGTTTTTTGCGATTTTAGATCTGGAAACGGGTGCATTTCCTCCGGTTCCTATTTAGGAAACCCATCTATAACTGTAGGAAACCTACCCTAATGCATACCCCAACCCACCTAGTCTATAAAACCTTGAGTTTTTGGGCCGAGTTAGGTCTTTTTTTGGCTTTGGAAGAAACCCTAGAAACCCTGTGAGAAAACCCGATCCTTGGAGGGCTGGATCCGACAACTGGAGGAGTCTTCTGGCATTCTGCATCGACTGGAGGAATCATCATACATTAAGGAAGCAACCCCAACTCCGAGGATCGACCTACATCGACAAGAAGGACCGGATCTGAAGCAGTTTTGAGCACCCTCTTGGCTTGGCCGAGGAGAGCTTCACTGATGAATTTAGGTCTTCTTAGATTTATTCTCAGGCAAGTAACCTATGGATCTCATCCTTACCCATGTCTAGTAGGTCTTAGGATTTTTGCGGAATTTTTCTCGTGTCCTGGATCCCCCTATTCTCTTGGATTTGTGCGTTCTATCTATGTTTCTGCAGACAGGAACTTAATGGCTAGCATGCTGCCATTAAGATCCAGAGTCAGCGGCAATATCTTGTGCCGTTGACCACTATAGGTGGCAACACCTGTGTCGCCAAGTTCTTCAGGTCTGTTTATAGAATGCATGTTTGATCTCTGTGGTATATTTTCCGGACTTCTGGATGTATGTACATGCTATGAGAATTATCTTGGGTCAAGTACATTCAGTAGGTCACATCATGAGGCTAAGACAAATTTATGTATACAGTTTTATTTATTAGAATTTCTGCAAATGGACTGTAAGCATGAGATAATCCTGATAATTCTTGAATAATTAGATTTCTTGTAGCTTAGGGTTTCCTAAAATTTCCATGGGCTTATAATGACCGTTGGCAGGTTTGAAAGGGTTATGCATGACTATCCTACTGTGTACCATGTGCAAATGAATTTAGTGATAAATATGTCTGAAATATGTTTTAATTGTTATAATTATTTTACAGGTCCAAAAAATCTGAAAAATTGAGCATGTGACGTGTTTACTGTTTAGTACCAATGATAAAAATTTATTCTATTTTGATGACAGTAGATACTGTTACTGATTTGATAAGGGAAAATGACCATATTGAGTATGTTAAATTTGATTATGTATAATTCAATGATTAGCAGCATGATTAGGACTATGTTATGATCAAATTATCACTGTTAAACAACATGGTTAAGTTTTATAAATCTGAAATGTGAATGTTATGCAAAGTGCATGTGAAAAAGAATTAAAGCGTGTATATGAGTGAGTAAAACAATGGGATAAAATGTGATAATGTGCTTAATGTAAAAGTGAGCCGAGATTGACAGAGCTACCATAGAGGTCTGAGAGCCCTACCGTAGAAAAGTCCCTATGGGAAGGCTCAACGTTTAAATGATATCCTAAGGGCATTAGGATGAAATCCTGGAGGTGGACAAGTACCACTGGATAGGGTGGAGAGGCTTCTTCCGATCTGCGCAGTTAACCAAGATTCGTCACTAGTTTGCCTAGGTGGCGAGTGTGTGTTAAATGAAGTGAAATGCTATATGCTAAGTGCTAAATGATAAGAGTGTGTGTTCCTCTTGATGGTAGTTAGGACTATGTGTCACGACAAAGTAAGTGTAAAAACATGTAAAATGAGAAAGTGGCATGTGGTAAGTGCAAGTAAAGTGATAAGTGAAAGTGAATGTAAATGAGAGAGTAAATGCATGTGAAAACCAAGGTAAAATGCATATATTCATGTGTTAATATGTTAAATGTAATATCATGTTTAGTACCATGTTATGTAGTTTAATAACATCCATGTACTAGTGTTATGTGAATATGACCAAATGTAAAAGTGGATATGCGTTAGTGTAGTATGAATGGACTAGCATGTGAAAGGATGTAAATTCATGTAAATATGATTTATTCATATTAAAACAGCAAGCTAAATGTGTGAAAAAGTATTATATTTACATGTGAAATTGGTTAGATAACATGCTAGGATTGTATTTATCATGTACCTAGATCCATGTTTTAAATTGCATAGACTTGTGATGTGAATTGAATGAAATTTGGAACCTTAAATCATGTTAGACATAATGTATAGAAAGCAGGCTATAGGTAATTCAAGGATATTTGATTATGTTAAGAATATGACTAATATGTACTGTGTTTAGTAACATGAACCAAATTGTTATTCATACTAAGAAAACATGTCTAGGTTGTTTATGTTTAATCGATAAAGTGATATAAAGCATGTGCCATGTAATTTGTTTATGGTTTAAAAGATAGCATGTGTTTCCTTATTGTTTAATAGTTGTCATGTGTGTGATGTGTGTTAGGTTGTGTCCTTAGATTGCTTGTTGGGTCTTTTAGACTCACACTTGCTTCGGCGTACAGGTGAGATGTGTTCTCGTGCCTGAGGAGGGTGTAGAGAAGATCGACGTCGGAAACGAGGAGTAGCTGCTTGTGGAGATCATTTACTAGTTGCTTTATTTCATAGTATGAATAATGTTATTCGTATGGACAATGTAATAGACAATGTATTTCTTTTGGAATTGTAATAATGTGGACTTTGTCATTTACACTACTATATAGGCTATGGAATGATGTGATGATGATGGAATGAGAATGAGAATTACATTTTATTCTTGCTGTATTTCTTGTTATTCAAGTACATATCAACCTATCGTTTAGTGTTGGGTTATTATCCCACTGTAATGATGCCCTTTGTACTGATGGGGATTGGTATAATCGTACCGGTATGAAGAGGGTCATTACATTTACTCTTTTCTTGGTGTTCCTCTTCATCTGTGAAAAGAGGACATGCTGTGGAGTGGGTGGTTGCTTCCCTTCCGTAGTAAGGAAGACCTATTGTATCAGGTGATGTATTGCCTCTTCGTGTGGTGAAGAGAAGGCCAGCTGGTGCTGGATGTGTAAGTGTCCTTAAGGGGGGACTGTACCCTTAGCTAGTGGAATCCCAAGTTATTGTTTGGGGACTGGACGTAGGACTCCTTGTGATAGGAGATCTGAACGAGGATAAATTTCTATTGTTCCTATGATTGCTTTTATTCTGTCTCCATTACTTATTAACTCTAACATTTGAGTTTAGTCTATCTTGTCGTAGTAATCTTTTAACAGGAAAAATTATAGAAATATTTTTAGCAATCCATTCACTCCCCCTCTAGGCTTGCAACCTAGTCAACATTTCATACCAAGCTCTAGGTGCTTCTTTTAGATCATACAATGTCTTATGCAATTTGAAAACTTGATTTGGAAATTCAAAATCATCAAAACCTAGTGATTGTCCTAGATAGATTTCTTCTTTTATAAATCCATTTAGAAAAGTAAATTTAACATCCATTTGAAAAGGCTTTAAGTTCCTTGCTGATACATATGCTAACAAAATTTGAGTAGCCTCTAATCTGGCCACTGATGCATAGGTTTCATCATAATCTATGTCTATCTCATGAGAATAGCTTTGAGCAACCAGTCTAGCTTTGATCATTGTGATTATATTAGTCTCATCCATTTTGTTCTTGAGCACCCGTTTGGTGCCTATAAAAGGATGGTCTAGTGGTCTAGGCACAAGTGACCAAACCTGGTTTCTCTTGAGCTGATTAAGTTCATCTTGGATGACTAAAACCCAAGATTTATCAGTTAGTGTCTTTTCGGTTGTCCTATGCTCAATTTAAGAAAAAATGCTAGATAATCTTAAGGGATTACATTACCTATTATTCTTACCCCTTGACTTAGATCTTCTATGATGTTTTCCTTCTGATATCTCACCTCCCTAGGAAGATCTTCATGAGATGGTTCGTGTTGGAGTAGTTCTTCCGAGGGTGGTTCTACCTTATCATCTTTGAAGGTGACACCCTTCAGCTTTTCTGCTAGTTCACATGTTTCTTCATCATCACTAGCAATATCCTTACTCAAAGAAGGGTTAGCTTCATCAAATATGGAACATGAACGGTTTGCTCAATTAATAAAGTTCTTCTATTGAAAACTCTATAACCCCTAAGTTTTGAAGTGTAGCCAAAGAATATACCTACGTATGATTTTGCATCCAACTTACCAAGGTTCGACTTGCCATTATTGAGAATGTAGCATCTACAGCTGAAGGGTTTGAGATGACTAAAGTTTGGCTTCTTGTTCTTGTACAATTCATAAGTTGCTTTCTTAAGAATGGGTTGGATCATTGCTTTATTAATTATGTAACAAGCTGTATTTATGGTTTCTGTCCAAAAATATCTGAAAAGATTGTATTCTAACAACATTGTTTTTGTCATGTCCAATAGTATTCTATTCTTTCTCTCAGCAACTTCATTTTGTTGTGGTATCCTTGGTGTTGAAAAATTATGTTTTACTCCTCCATCTTTACAAAAATTGATAAATTTATCATTATGAAATTCTCCTCCATGGTATGATCTGAGGGAGATGATGTCGAACTTTTGATCCTTTCGAACTATCTTGCTAAACTTCAGAAATGCTTCAAATGTGTCTTCTTTTGATTCTAAGAATGATACCGAAGTATATCTAGAGAAGTGCAAAGTTTGTGCCACTAAAACTTATTGTCTTCATTGGTCCAAATAAATCCATGTGCAATAGTTCCAAAGGTTTTAAAGTTGTAACTTGAGTCTTAGTTTTGAAGGATGTCCTCACTTATTTTCCTTTTGCACATGGTCCATAAATACTATTACTCTTTATGTTAATCTTAGGAAGTCCTACCAGGTCATGTTTTATCAATTTCTTGATAATATCTAAGCTTCCATGACCCAGTCTTCTATGTAAAAGTTTTGCATCTACATTCTTGTTTGTTGCAAGACATACATCTTGATCTTTAAGTTCCTCCAAATTTAGTGCATACAAGTTCTTTTCTCAAAGGGCTTCAAATATGATTTCACCATTCTTGATTATTGTGCACTTCGATTCTTTAAACTATATTTGGTGTCCTTTGTCACATAGTTGACTAATGTTTATTAGATTGTGCTTCAATCCTTCGACTCATAGAACTTCCTCAATCAGATTTTTCTTCTTACTACCCACTGTACCACATCAGATGATTGTCTCTTTTCCATTATCTCCATAGGTCACAGTGCCTTCTTCTGATTTGAGTGGAGTGAATAGACTTTGATCACTTGTCATATGTCTTGAGCATCCACTATCTAGGTACCACTCAAATGCTCAAAATTTTTCTGCAAAAAAATCAATTACATTTAGGTATCCAAATCCTTTTGAGTCCTTCAGAGTTAGTCCCATGACAAGTGCGCTTAGGAATCCATTTCCTGCTTTTTGTTGTACATGTTTTTATAGTATGACCTAGCTTGTTACAATGAGTGCAACAAGAGATGTGATATGCATTTGGATCCTTAATGTTTTGTTTTCTTCTGTTCCTACTAATATAGTTACTTCATGTACAAATTTTGGTATAAGATATTGTTCGGGATATATTATTTCTTCCTCATTTTCAGATGGTGTGTAGCCTACACCATACTTCTTTTTACCACTTCTTCTTGCTCCTTTTATTATTAGAGATGATTTGTCATTAGTTAGTTTATCCAGAGTGCCTTTTAGATAGTCATTTTATTTTGTTAGAGACTTTATTTCTTCCTTTAGCTCTTTAGAGTTTTTATTTTTTAAGCTTTCAATTTTATGGTGCTTTTCTTTTAGATCTTCGCATAACAAGCTATTTCTATAGTTTAGTTCTTCAATTTATTTTTTAAATTGTTCAATTTCAGATTTTAGGTCTAAGTTCGTGTTCTCTAAACATGAAAAGTTGTTCTTTAATATCTTTAATTATTCAGTCACATTTTTATATTTTCATATAACTCATTAAATGCTTCTTCTAAGTCATCATCATCTGATTCTAAACATAAGTCAAATGAGGTGTTAGAGGTTACCTAATCATCAACATTTTCCATTAACGCAAGATTTGCTTTCTCTTTTTCTTGATCATCTGCGCTGGAGTCATCAGATGAGCTTTCTTCATTGCTCCATGCTACTGCCATGGCCCTCTTTTGAACTTCTTGTATTTCTTTGAAGGTTCCTTCTTCTTGAGCTCTTTCTTCTTTAGTTTGGGACAATCTACCTTCAAGTGCCCCGGTTGCTTGCATTCACACCATGTGGGTTCTGGCTTCTTGGTTATTTTGTTCTTCTTGAGGAACTTCCTTCCTGACTGGTATTTTTTCTTGCCTAGTATTCATTGTAGCCGCCTTGATAACATTGCTTCCTCATTGTTTCCTATGTCACTACTCTCATCAACACTGGATTCTTCTAAGCTTGTTTCTTCAACTTTTAGTGCATTGCTCACTTTCTTCCTTAAAGTGCTTTCACCCAATCTTTCCATGTTTATCTTATGGGCCATCAGTGACCCTATGAGCTTTTCTAATGACATTGTGGATAGGTCATTTGCTTCTTTTATAGTGGTGACTTTGGGAGTCCATTGATTGGGTAGAGATCATAAGATTTTCCTTACTATGTCTCTTGTGTCGTATACTTTCCCAAGTGCTACAAGACCATTAGATATATCAGTGAATCTACTATACATTTGTGTAATGGTCTCATCTGACTGCATCTACAACTTTTCATATTGAGCGACTAGGGTGTCGATCCTAGTTTCTTTCACTTTATCAGTTTCTTCATGTGCGAGCTTTAGTTTATCCCACAGCTCTTTAGCTGATTGGCATGTTGAAATCCGATTGAATTCCTTCTTAGATAGTGCATAACATAGAATGTTTTTGGCTTTATTGTTCTACAATAGCATTTTCTTATCATTTTCTGTCTAGTTTTCTTTTGAGGATAGCACTATCAGATCTCCATCTTCTATAATGCTCCAAGTTGATAATCAAATCCTTGAAGAAAGAACTTCATTCTTATCTTCTAGTAGTTATAGTCTTCACTATCTAATAAAGTAGGCCTATTGACAAACTGACCCTCGGCATAGCTCTGAGCTACCATTGATCTTTACTTTGAGATCGTGAGATCTTCTAATTTCTTCGAGAGATCTGGCTCTAATACCATTTGTTGCCCAGTTAGCAAGCCTAGAAGGGGAGTTGAAGAGGTTGCTATAGAAATTTATACAGCTCAAAGCAGAGACTTAAATGTGATTGTTAATGTTATTTGATAGAGGAAATGAAGACAAAAACAATCACAGACAATGGACAAAGATTTATCTTGGTTGGGCACTGAGTCCCTCCTCAATCCTACATTCAGCCCCTAAGAACAACTTGGGATTTTACTGACCAAGGGTACAATCCCCCTTAAGGATGCTTACACACCTAGCTCAACTGTGTTGACCAGGTAGCAAGCCTAGGAGGGTGGGGGTGAATGGATTGCTAAAAAATAATTCCTTCTTAGATTATCTGTCAAAGATAACAAAAATTAAACATAGAAGTTAGAGTTACTAAACAATGGAAAATAAAACACAAGCAATCACACAACTGCAAGAGGAATTTTATCCTGGTTCAGACCTCCTCTTATCAGGAGTCCTATGTCCAGTCTCCAAGAAACCACTTAGGATTTCACTAATAAAGGTATAGTCCCCCTAAAGGACACTTACACATCCAACCTATGCTGGCCTTCTCTTCAAACCATGAAGAGGCAAACAACCACCTGTAGCAACAGATCTTCCCTTATACTAGGGGAACAACCGCTTGCCTTCTCTTCACACTCGAAGAGGTACACACCTGTAAGAATGATTGTATAGAAAGTCCCTAGACCAAGCTTACATAAAACAATTAGGAATAGATCTAAGGCACAATTTGAGAGTACAGAAGGAACAAATGCAAGAACACTTCTCTCAGAATTTTACAACTTCTTTCTCAGGCAAGAAATGAGCTAAAGCTACTAGGAGAGAGCAATCGATGATGAGCACGAATGGCGGTGAATCAGATCTATTGGTCATCCGTGTATTTTCTCACTACTTTGAGCAATGCCAATCTACTTCTATATATCATCTCTTCTCGCAAATTATCCGCTGAGTTGTCCATTATATCTCATTTCTTGATGTTCATTTCCATGCAACCATGGTAGGTTAACGTTGTAAAGACTGTGTGGGGTCCAGAAACCTACATGCATTAAATGCTTGGATACACAGAGAGAGCGTAGGGATATCGCCAGTGTTAGTCAACATCTTATCAAAGAGTAGGTGCAACAAGATGAGGTACTAGAATAGGTATGTCCATTCTGTCACCATTTAAAATGTTAGAAGACTTGTCACGTAAATGGTAAGTAGTAAAAGACATTCATCGAAAGAGCTTTATTCAGTACACAACAGTATATGGGTGCATTTAAAGAGTTGTGCTGGAAAGATATACTTGAAGGTGAGAGATTTTGAAATGCATACGTGAAAGTAAATGACTTTTAAGCTTAAGAGTGATTTGCATGAGAAATGAACAATTATACAAGATTAGACATAGTGAAATAACTTGTGATGTAGTTTAGTAATCAACGCTTGTTAAAATAAAGTGCGCAAGTCAGATTCTCACTAAAACGATAATCCATGTATGCATAGTTCAATTAGAGTGACTTCTAAGGCAATTGTAAAGATCAAGGTCTACAATCGATATTATAAAATCAATGTGAGACTTGCATAGGGATCATCATCAATTAATCGTGTTTCTTAAATAACTGATAGAATATAAAGGGAAATCGATATGAGTGATGAAATCAATATGAATTCATAAATATAATTGACATGAACAAGACAATGGATAGAAACTTTTAAAGATAATCGATATGATAGTACAATCGATATGATGAAGACAATCGATATGATAAGTACAATTGATAGAATAAAGACAATTGATATGATAAAGATAATCAATATGATTTCCTAAAGATAATCGATATGATCAAGACAATCGATAAGATGAAAGACAATCGATATGATTTCTTAAAGATAATCGATATGATCAAGAAAATCAATATGATGAATGGCAATCGATATGCTTAAAGGTAATCGATATACGATAAAGACAATCGATATAATGAAAAGTAATCGATATGCTTAAAGGCAATCGATATACAATAAAGACAATCGATACGATGAAAATCAATCGATACGCTTAAAGGCAATCGATATGCGATAAAGACAATCTATATTATTAAAGGAAATCGATATGGACATGCCTTGCGATCGTTAGACTTGAAACAATAATCAACATGTTTATTGTACCAGTAATCGATGTGTACATGCTTAGCAACTGTTAAATTTAAAACAATACTCGATATGCCATTACATCAGTAATTGATATGAACTTAGAACAATTAGAACTTTGATTTAAGGAATTTTGAGTAATTCTGAGGCCTTACCAGAGTACCCTCTTAAGAAATGAACTTGTTCTTATACCCTGTTGACAAAGTTTATGAGAAAAATTAATTAATAAATATTTTTCAAAGTTTTGTTGTCACCGAAAGCAAAGAGCACATGGCGATGAATGGTTCAATAATCTCCCTGTATTTGCTGATGACAAAACCTTAAAATATTTAAAAATATTATTAACATTAAGAGATATAGAATGAAATGTAATTCAGAGTATGTTCTCCCCCTTTTTGTCAATGACCAAAAAGAATAGGTAAAGAGAGAGTGAGATAAGATAAATGGTGGCCAATGGAATGAGATATTATTGAAGAAAATCAGAAGTAGTAAGCTGGGGACAATAGAGAGGCATAATGATCAATTAGGTTCCAAGCTTTGACTTCCTAATCCCCAAAATAGCGAGCAAATAAATCACTGCTAATATTATAAGATGGCCCCATAGAAGTGTTGGATGTGTTTCGTGTCACGCCCCGATATTTAGCAGTAAAATAAATACTGGGATGCGTGAACGATACAAATAGACGTATCACAGTTGAGTAGCGCGGAGTCATAATTTAAATGTAACAACAGATTTGAGACCATAATATTGTCCACAAAATACTCTTTATTCCATTTCAAACTACTAGTTGCAACCTTACATAAAAGAACCAACTAAAGGGTCCCTTATTCAAATACAAACTTCATGAAAAATATTCACTATTACATAGACTACTCAAATATCTATTCCTAAACTGTCAACTCCTCATATGGCGGGTGCTCATCACTCTTGCCCTGCCCCATCGGACTCCTCTGGTTCCTCATCACCACCTGAAAAGGACAAGATGATAGGGGTGAGCGAACTAGCACAGTAGGATTTACATCTCAATATTGTGTAGGCACTAATATACATGATTAACGTTTTAAGTAAGCAGGACATGCATATGAACATGATGACAATGCATGCAATACTAACAGGTCAAATAGCTGAATGGAATGAATATCATATCAGATCAAATAGTGAATTTCATATACATTGGACTGGTAATTCAAGAATAGAAGCATATCAAAAGGAATTAGCCATATTCGCACAGATATCACATTTTCACGTGATCAGACATATCATATCATATCAAACGAAGGCACATTCACACAAATCTTGCGTATTCGTTGTGCTATGCCAAGCACCATAAGTCCATACTCCCGCGGTTAATAAGTACGTTGGGGCGCTCTTCCCTAGGACCAGACCGGACCCCTTTGCACAGGCATTACTCAAATGAACCGAAGTCTTAAGTTGTGCCGAACAAACATATACATATTATGGCCACAAAATTTCAATAACAATCTCAATGTAATAAGAACATGATCATTCATAAAGTCAAGGCATGACAAAAGCTCGAGAGATCAATTGGGAAGCATAACGACGTATCTTATGTTTCATAATTCATTAATGTCTTGACATGAGGATGACAGATGACAGATCGTATACCGAACAAGTGCTCTCTATCTCCAGGGTACTTCATGGTACAACCAGCTCGGTCTATATGAGGGAATCCATAGAGTACGGAGACTTACAAAGGTCATAAGGAAAAGATCTCTAGTCTGCTAATACGGAATGACCGGTATAGAGCTCCCAATTCCCCAAGAAGGGTGTGCTTAATCGTGCAAATGTGTAAGTGATGTGTCACGGATCTTTCCTACACACGTATGCAATTAATGAACAAATAGTGGAACATCAAAAAGCATATAACTAATTCAAAACTCACATGCAATCATGACAGAAAGCTTAACTAACAAGTCCACGCTAACATGTATTCGTCCACACATTCATATCATATTCTTATCATGTCAATTTCACCTCAAGCTAGATCACAAGAGAATAGTCAATGAACATAAGATCAATCACATAATACCCATTAGAATCATATTCATGTCATTACCGTTTTCAAATTGGTTGATTACTTTTAGGCCAATGCACACTATGCAACAGTATGTCACATGCTTACAAACCAAGAAACTAAACATGCTGACTGACTAGCAGGAAAGAACAGTCTTGGGTCGGTCCTTGAATCGCATCCTACACAGTAGACGCTTTTCATAACACGGTGTACAGTCAAATAGGGCCAAATGTGAAGAAATCTAAATCGCGTCGGCCTACAAGGCCACCTTTTAACTTGAATCGCGATGGGATACCCCGTCGCGTTCATGAATATCATTAAAATACCAATATAAAAATAAGGAAAAAAAAACTTTGAGTGGGAAAACCTGTTAAATCGCGGATTAGACCGGCGCAGAAAACCACGCGGCACGTAGTTTCATGTGGACCGTTGAATGGTCCGACACTGTATCATGTCGGATCTCATAGATGTGTTTCACCAAAGCATGGCGGCCAAGGCCGACGTGATACCAGGTGCTGGAATCGCGTCGTCCGGTATGGCCGTGATTCAAACTTCAAAACTGAAACGTACGCATAGATAGAGATCCTCTTGCCATGCTTATATCTCTCTATCTACTGATATTTAGACAAAACTCTCAACATGCAAGATGACGAGGACAACTAGTAGAAGAACTTTCATGTTTTAGGTTAGATCTAATTCGGTCATTATTCACATGAAACCTCAGAAGAATGTAAAAAGCCCTAAACATACGTGACTTCATTGCAACCTTCATGTCAGACCTATAACTTGAAATATATTGACATTTAGACAAAATGTTCAACATTAAAGATGACGAGGACAACTATTAGAAGAATGTTTATTTTGGGGGTTGGATCTAATTCGGTCTCAAATCGCATGCATAATATGAAGAACATAAAAAGCCCTAACTGTGCGTGACTTAGGGAAAACGACTAGAACTCGACGTATACTCCATGAAAATTAGGAAAACCAAGTGTAAATGAGCCTAGACATGAAGCACTACATGATGGTATGGGTTTCCTTTAATGTTGGCCTG
The DNA here is from genome assembly GCA_014218235.1 of Colocasia esculenta. Taxonomy (NCBI): domain Eukaryota; kingdom Viridiplantae; phylum Streptophyta; class Magnoliopsida; order Alismatales; family Araceae; genus Colocasia; species Colocasia esculenta. The sequence continues at coordinate 19,553,155 of CM024764.1, read as the reverse complement.
AGAACACCTACCTTTGTGAAGATCTAAGACAAGTCGTCGTTCTAGATGCAGCAGAGGATGGACGGGGAAGAAGCTCTGGTTCCAGTTGTTCTCCTCCTCTTCTGATGCCCTAGCCCACCCCCAAACAACCCCAACTCAATGACAAACCTTCCCCAAATGTTTTATGACGAACTCTTATAGTTTTAGGGTTAAATTCTATGTCCTAATGATGCTAGGAAAGGTGGCTGAGGGATCAGTTGGGCACTTGCCAAAATCTGGGATTTCTCCTCCCAAATGAAGTAACCACACCCAAAGAAAGTGCTAAGCATGGTTGGCCATGATTTAGCTTGCTATGCTTGGCTAATAGCACACTTCTAAACCCTAATTTGCCCTTCCTAATTACCCCATATTTATAGGTACGAATTTTGAGTATTTTCTTGCTCCATTTTTATTCTTGGGCAAAAAGTGATCCATTGGCCCAATTTTGATAATGGTTCATCAATATATGATGTTGGAAGTCTCTCCAACATATTTATTTAATTTATAGTTGTGTTATATTTCTGCGTTAACGGTTTTCTGACTTTGTTTCCTAATTTGGATATTTAGTCACATTGTGACGTACCCTTGGCCAATCGAATTTTTCATTGCATGAATTCCTTCGTGGGACACTTAGGAATAATGTTTGAGATTGATTTATAATTTTTACGAAATTATTCCATGTGTTCTCCCACATACGATAGTGGTACGTATGTTCTACCATTCCGATAATATGAAAATTATTTCTTTCCATTTATTTACAATTTTTAAATCACTGACTTTTTTCATGGTGCTACACCATTCTGATAATGGGATATCATTCCATGTTGTTTAAACTCCACCCATCATTTTAATTTGGTTCATGATCATATTTCATACACATGATAATGGATTTTTCAACTTATTTCTTAATTACGATAATAAGTCACAATAACTCTTAAACCTATCCCAAATAATTTTTATTGACCCAAATTTATTGATGAATAATTAGAGGATATTATTTGAAGTTCATCTATGATTTTTATTTAATTTTCTAACTCATCTAAGTATGTGTGATAATGATTTCCCGACTTATTCCCTGATTACGATACTCAGTCGCAAAACGCCTTAAACTTGGACCATCCAATTTTCCTTTGCACGAATTTCTTCGTGGGTCATTAGGGAGTATTATTTAGAGTTTAGCTATGATTTCTATGGAATTTTCTAATGAGATTTTGTATGTACTTTAATGGCACGTACGTTTTTGCTATTTCAATTTTATCGTTTTCAATTTATTTCTATTTTTCCAATTACTGAATTTTCGGGGTGTTACATTTCACCTCTGAGTCTATAGAAACTGATGATATTCAGAAGGATTCATGGAAAATTTATAGATCCTGGAGCTCCCAAAGCTAACATGCTTGATAAATTGATCAATGGTGAAAGGATAGTCGATGTTGTGCACTGATAGATCTTTTATCAGGGTAGTATAGACATTGTATCTCTCAACCCAAACTATATAGGGATGATTCACCAGAATAATGTAGTTGAGATCCATGAACTGTTGTGGTGACAAATTGGGTTGATTTGTGAGACGTTGGATTTCATTGAAGTTCTGAAGTTGAGGGGCAACGTTGGCATATATGTACGTACATCCACTGAGAAGAAGAAAGTCTTACAGACAGCTAACAGGGGTGCCAGTATTTCAGATTTGATAAAGCCCCTGTGATACTCTCAAAATAGGAATATGTTGAAATCTAGTGATAGACCTTCCTACACATAGATTCTGGCTTTTACTCTGGCATATCTGTCAAGTATGGTTGCTCCAATAGGGGAATCCATTAGTGGGAAGTAAATTTCAGGAGTTGCCAGAATCCTGGAAGTTTAATAATAGCAAAGTTTATTCAAAACTGTGCTTGTTTGCTGACCAAAGATTATTCAAAACTGTCCTGAACTAAGATGGTTGAGTTTTAGGTAGGCCATGAAGATAGCAGTAATCATTGTACATTTGGAGCTGTCTTAAAATTTTGAGTTCTTTTAAGATTTTGGGCCCCCATTTAGCATTGTGGGTGCTAACAAACCAATTAGACAAAGTGAAGATATGATCTCCTGCAGAGAATCTTCTATCCTTCTGAAGCTGATATTGTTGGTGGAGAGCTTTGTTGGATCTGTAGGATCGAATATGCAGGGTGGATAGATCTAAAAGGGAGTTTAAATAGATCTATTACCAATCACAGTGGAAGCTTAAGCAATTTAAGAATTTCTTCAGATTATGAATCAGTTCAATGAAAATTACACTGATCTGGTATGCTTATGTGATTAAAGTGTTGACTAGTGTATGAAAAAATTGACAAGTAGTGTGTAAGCAAAATTCCTATGCATGCATCTAGCACAGAAAACAGATCAAACCACTGCACAGGAAGTTTTTAGGTGGTTCAGAAATCACACCAGCGATTCCTACATCCACCCCTCATAGAGTGAGGCACACACTACTCAAAGAAGAAAGTACAACATACACGAGCATGACGGCTCCAACACACTTGAGCACGATGGCTCAAACACACTTGAGCTCAAAGGCTCAAACCACACACACACACAAGAGCTTGATGGCTCAAACACACTTAAGCTAGATCAGGTTCACAACAAATCAAATCCTCTAGCACTAATCTGATTCACACATTCATATGCACTGAGATCTGCACAGAACACTTTTGCAGATTGCTCAAACACAATAAAAAATAAATTCAGATGAACATTCCATAGAGATGAAGAATAGAAAGATGAATTGGATGTTCCTCAATGAAAATGATCAGCTGGAAGCTTGGATTGAAAGCCCTTGAGAGGATTAGATGGAGTTCTTCTTCAATTTGCGATACTTTGTTTTAAATCTGATTTGCAGAATGATTCCAATCTAAACTGCTGCTCTTGGGTTCTTCCACAGAAGCTAAGCTTCGTGCTTCTGCTCTTGCACTGTCTTCCTTTTCACCTTCTTTCAGATCTGCTTCTTCTTCTTAGCTCTATTGCTTCTTCTTTGCACGACTCCTCCTTCTTCTTCTGCTACTCTTCTCTTTGATCTGCTACCTATAGACACCCGATTCTGGCCCATAAATTGAACTATATTTCTTGTTCTCTTAATGAACTCCAAGTTGGTCACTCACCTTGAGCCCATCTCTTAGCCATGTTGTGAGCCCGTTAAAAGCCCAATTTTAACATTATCCCATCCAATTATCTTTTTAAGAGTTCTTATGCCTTATTATTTGATTATTCTTATAAATAATTGATCAATAATCCAAGAATAATCGATTTTCCTTAACACGATGGGTCATGGCATCACGTTATCCATGTCGCGCCCCCTTCGGCTATTGCGGCAGCCCATGCATATCCATGCACATGCCCTTATGGTCGCGAACACCCTCGCCATCGCGACAAGCCTTGTCGTGCCCCTACGACCCATTGCAACATGATCTGCATGCGCTGGCCTCTGCAACCACCTCCTATTTATCCTCCATGGGCCTTATCTTCATCTCTAAGCAACTCCCACAACCCCCATGCGTGGTTGAGGGTCCATGGCACCTTGGGACCCTCTTAAGACTCTTCCCTCTGAATTTACATCATTTTATCACATCATTTTGGGTAATTATCACTTAATGATGAGGATAATCTCTCTCATTTCTATTTAAGGGACCCTTCTTCTTCAGAGGAGGGGAGCCCCGTTTTTGCCACGAAGTGCTGCTGAATTCCATCCAGGCTTGTCCCTTAGCTCGTGGCTCACCCTTTCCCTCCCATTTCTCTCCATTTTCTCCACCAGGACATGGTGTCTTCTTCACAAATGGAGCTTGGTGGCTGAGGAGGTGACTTCTGGGGCTTCTACATCATCCAAGGACACTGCACCATGGCAAGGGAGTCGCCCCATTGGGGCTCCTTCTTCCCTTCCTCCTATCATTTCTATTTCATGCATGTTATTGTGCTTTCTTAGATAGGAACACATTTCCTTTTCTTCCCACGTTTTTATATCACCCAAGGGGTTTAAAAGCCACCCCCAGGTTCGTTCCCTCCATGCTTTCTCTTTTCATTTCAAATTTGAATTGATACTACTCTTAAATATGGTCTAACAGGGTTTCTTTTGTTGTTTTCTTCATTTTGGCTACTACCTAAGCAAGATTTGATGAGGGGCTCTTGTCCTATAGCCGACTGGAGGGCAGGAAGAAGGTCCACCCAACATCCTCCCACACTATAGAGAATGTGTCAGGCACCGGCCTCATGACAACAAAGACTCGCCCTGTGAGGGCGTCGCAATAGCAATCTCATTGCGACGGGGAGACCCGTCGCGACATCAGTAAGTGCCCCGTTCTCACCCCCTTTCCTAGCACATTAGCCTAACTTCATTCTTATTTGAAGGCAACTTGTTAGGTGGCGATAACACTTCTTAATCCATACCATTAAATTATCTAAAACATGTTTTGTGTCTCAAGGGGTGCACAACCCCGTGATTACACCTTTTGGCGATCACGGTGGGACCTTCATTGCTAGCCTCATCGATGTTTGCTTGTTTGCCTGCCATGATGACATGTTTATATGCTTAAGTAGAGCCTTGTTAGGATCTTTCATGTGTTTTCTGTGTTATTCTGCTATCGGGTGGTAACGCGACGCATTGTGTGGTCGCGACTGTATCGCGTCCATAAAGGCGGATGCGACTTTAGGTACGCGTTCCACCTCTCCCCTTCACCTTGTTCCTTTTTTGAGAGTGCTCCTTTGTCTTCTTCATGTTGTCTTGTCATGTTTACATGCATTTATTTGTGCTAGAATCCTGCTAGGGTTCGGGTTTTCCGTTTATTTTCATTGTTAGTTTTCGGGTCCTGTCACGACGGCTCGGGCTGCCGTGAAGTTGTCGCACCAGCGGTGGGGGACGCGACTGTAGGTACGCTTTGTGTGTTACTATTTTCCATCTATGCATTGGTTTCTATCTGCCTAGGGAGTGTTCATCTGTTGATTAATTCCCTCCATGACTGTATTGCGCTTTAGGTTAGTTTGTTTACCCATTGGTTGCGTGTGGCTGTAGGCTTCTGTGCTCTGTTATTATCGCGGCCGGTCTTTCGGTTGTGAAAGATCTGATCATCGCGACCTCAGCATAGACCTGTCAACCACTGTGTGTTAGTTTAGGGTAGACATTGCATGCACCTTGGTGCGCATAGGCTCATACATACACTACTGATTCATGTAGATTAGGTTTCCTCCTTGGTAGTGGAGACCCTCTCCCGCGAGCACTCGTGGGCTGACCAGGGCCTACTACCGAGGGCCTCCGTAAGTCCCCGTGGTCGTACGCATGTTGCAGTTGCCGAGCGGGTTGTACCCGTTGTACCCTTAGCTCAAGTCATCTTGCGCGTGAATTTTGTATTCCCCTTAGTCGCACCGAAGTACTTGAGTCCCTACCTATTAGGGTCCCATTTGACCAAGTGCAATTTCATTAATCAATACATTAAAGGTTAAGTGCGAACCCTAAAATCTTAACGGTTGTCATGAAAACTTAAGTGCTTCTTAATACACTCCTCTCATCTTATCGTCCATTCTTGTGTCGTCTCCCCTCATTGCTTAGGGGTTGTGTATGCGTCATTGTCTAGGTTTCTCGAGTCAGTCCCCTCCAACTGTTGTATTATATCATAATCCTTTGTTCGGTATGGATCACTTTCGTATCCTTACCAGAGATGCTTTGCCCATTGGGCTGCTCGAGGATGTGGCCCAACCTTTGCGGCCACCCTCTCGAGGCATATCCAGCCCCCTACCATTGTCGATGGTCAGTCTCGCCCCCCTTCTCCCCCTGGGGTGGATGACCCGCATGCCCAATTTGGTCAACTCCTTCCACACTTAAGCCCGGACCAAGTTCGGGAATTTTTGGCCGTTGCCAAAGGCAAGCGCCCTCTATCTCCACCCTCTCATAATTCGGCCCAGCAGACGACCTCCTCTGCCCTTGCTACTTCTGCACCACATATCCCCTCCACTGTGGTAGATCCAACTCCACTTCGTCCACGGGATATTCACTTTTCTGAGCCCAGCTATCTTTCGGCACGGGAGGTTCAGCCCAAATCCCCTCCAATCTCTTCATTCTACCTGGCTGAACATGCTTCTGTTCCATGTGAGTGGTCCTACTCTTTGGAGCAATGCCGCTCCCTCGTTCCCACTCACCACGCCACGTCCCCTTCCGACTTCCTTGCGGAGTGGACGTCTATGAAGATGGAACTTCATGACCTCCGAAGACAATTGGACCCTCAGAAGGTCGCCGATATTCCCCTTCCTTCTTTCCAACACCTCCGGGTTCCACCCTAGTCGGAGCTTCCTGTCTACCGACAATATTTTGGGGTAGGCGACCCCTATGTGCATCTCAAGGACTTCGTGTACGAATCAGCTCCACACAAGTACGACCGCCACCTCATGGCCTCATTAGACGGATCGGCCCTCGAGTGGTTCTACTCTCTACCCTTTGAGGAAGCCGAGGATTTCCAAATTGTTCAAGAGAGGTTTCTGCAGCAGTTCCAAGATCGGGTTGGACCTGAATATTCTTTTGTGGATATAGTGACTGAAAAAATGAAGGTTGATGAAGATTTTGCGGTCTATACTGACAGGTGGCGTGCCCTAGCTGCGAAGGTCCACTGCCCCATGCCTGAGGAGGAAAAGGTTAAGTTGCTAATTGCCAATGCCAAACCAACCTACCAAGCCATTTTAGCCATGAATGACATCACCACTATGCACCAACTTTACAGCCGAGCCCCCTTCATTCAGACCCCACTTAAAGACTCGCCCATTCATTCTATGTTTGAAACCCCGAAGTCCGATTACCCCAAGAAACCTCAGGGTCCTATCACTGAGGGGGTCCAAACCAACGAGCAAGTAGGTGCAGTCAACAATCCCCAGGGCCCGATAGGTAGGTCACCTTTCAATCAACTACCTCAGCAGCCATGGAACAACAGACAACCACCTCCTCAAGCCCAAAACCTCCAACAAGACCAACACCAATATAATCAGGTCCCTCCACCTCAAAACGGCTACGCTCCTAGGAAGCCCAATAGACCCAAAAGAGCTCAATACCCACCCCTTTATGAGAGTCTAGCCAACCTTTTTGCAGCCCTTATGTCTCTCAATGCTCTTAGACTCCCTCCTGAGAAGGCAAACTGGAACATGGCAGCAGATCAAACAACATACTGTGTATACCACCGTCAACCGGGGCACAATGTGTCGGACTGCTTCCAGTTTAGGGACATCATATATGACCTCCACGAGCAACAACAAATTGATTGGGCAGAAATGAAGAGGCTAATTTAGACATTGAGGGACCAACAGGGGCAAAGGCAGCAACAGCAGCAGTAGAGGCGACAACAGCCACAGCAACAGCAGCAGTTCCAGCAGCAACAACAGTAGTTTCAACAGCAGTAGCAGCAGCAGTTCCAGCAGCAGCAGTAGCAGTTCCAGCAGCCAATCCATCAACAGTACCAGCAACACCAGCAGCCACAACAACCACAACAACCAACAAACGATCTCGGCATAATTCGCAATCCCATGCCGAAGCACCAGCCCGCTCTGAACCCCCAACCTGCTCCACCACCTCCTCCACCAGCTCAAGTCAACTCCGTCATCCACCATCCACCACCAGCAGCCACGTGGGCCTACGATGATGAGCATGAAGTAGGCCAACTTTTGGCTATTTCCCACACCACACCTACCTCCACCACACCCACGATTGCCACCATCACCTCGCCACTCTACAACACCCCCATCATATCACCCGTTAGTCCATCACCCCTTAACATCCCGTTCTCACCTACGCCAGCACCCATAATAGCCAATTCGTCCATCATTGACATCACCCCACCTCCACTTCACCACAACCTCTCCCTACAGAGCGGGCGGATGTTCCACCGGATGTATCCCAATGCATTCGTGTCTATGCTAGGTCAGCTGACCCAAAATTCCAACAACAACAACCAACAGCCGCAACAAGATGTCGAGGCAATAGAACCGGTCCTAGAGACCCAATATGATATACTGAAGCATCTGGACCAGACTCCAGCAAAGATATCTTTCCTCGAATTGATCAAAAGGGCGCAAATCCCATCAAGATGCCTTAAGGGCTTTTCTACAAAGGGTTATGGTGAATGAAGACATGAACCCTGACAATCTACCTTCGGTCCTATCTATTGTTAACAGGGGGCCGACAATTACCTTTGCGGATAGTGAGCTAGCTCCTCCGGAGGCCAGAAGGATGCCTCTATATGTGACACTAACCATAAATAAGGTGGCTGTCGATGCCACCTTGGTTGATAAAGGGGCATCTATAAATGTGTGCCCTCTAAGCACTCTGCAGACATGTAACATTTCTGAGTGCAGCTTGCAGCCAACTCCCACTACTATAGCAACTTATGACAACTCCCGGCGGGCTTGCCACGGGGTCGTTTCTTTACAAGCAGAACTAGGCCCGCTCGTGATGACCATTGATTTCTATGTACTTGACGTCGACCCAACTTTCAAAGCTATTCTGGGTCGGCCTTGGATCAAGCACTAGGGGCAGTCCCTTCTACAGCACACTAATGTTTGAAATTTCCTTTCCAAGGACGTATAGTCAAGGTCAGGAGGTGCAGCGACCACCACACCATGGAAGCAATTGAGAAGATCATGCCGGCAGTCTGGCCATCTAATAAGCCCATTATTTCTGTACTTGATGTGAATTACCCATGGGCTTACACCTTCTCTTCTAGCCGCCAGACAGTGTCCCCATCATTAGCTGCTATCAGAAAGGGCATACCATCAGATACTAAGGGCTGGAATATCATGTTCAAAATTGGCTACCAGCCAGGAAAGGGTCTTGGTGTTGGGGATCGGATATGTAGCGACCCTCATTATACCGGTACGGTTATACCAACCCACGTCGATATAGTGAACATTGCCACAGTGGGACATTTACCCAACAATAACATTCAGCTGAGATACACGTGAATATAAGAACAGAGTAGCGGAAGTAAAAGAACCACTGTCTTCATTTCATTCATCATCCACATTTAACATACACGATTCGATTGAATTTAAAGAGCTAAAGTCCACATAGTCCATATAAAAGAAGTGCTAAGATAGAAATACATAGTTTGTTCAAGTTTACATGATAGTTCTAATACAATGCCTCAATTACATACATCAAATATCAAAATGTCACAACTAAGCTCCACCAAGCTAGCTACTCCCCGCGCTCGGAGTCGCTTTCCACGGTCTCCTCCAAAGGTGTGTCACCTACTACACCTGTACGCCGAAGCAAGTAATGAGTCTAAAAGACTCAGTAAATAACACTACATCTATCATACATGCACATATCATAGCAGGTTTTTACATAACATTTACAAGACACAACATGTAGCTGCGTGACATTGAAATTAACAACCTATCATGGTAATTCTATTAATGAACCACATGATTCATGCTTTCAGATTTCCTAAATTAAAATCTCTTATCACATGCTCTCTAATCATTCCAACACATGAAAGTTCTACCTTCAATTAAGCTAAAACATGAAAGCAATTTAGCATGACTAGCTTACATACATGAAAGAAAACATTGCTAACATGGTTACTACTCATTCTTACACATGCACATAACCATTTTACATACTTTAAACTTGCTGTTTTGACGGGTTTAACACTTTACAATCTAACACATGAAAGCTATGTTCTCATTCAAACCACAACGTGAGAGTAAACACACATGGGATGGTTTACACATAAGTAAGGATTGTCCTAGCATGGATTCTACGCATTGTACACATATAGGACAAGATCATAACCACATGTTGTTGCTGTTTAACATGATTTCAGATCATCATATCATGGATTTCATTTCATATCCTCACATTTTGGTTTCACATTTTTACACAATTTCTATTTCACATACTTCACTTTTTACACATTGCACATTTACACATGTTCACACTACACAATTTGCACATGATCACAATCACATTTCACATTTTACACTTTAGTGCCGTGACACATAGTCCAAACCACCATAAGAAGGACACATCACATCACATACATATAGACGCCACCTAGGCAATACAGTGACGACTCTTGGGCTGCGCAGACCGGGAGAACAAGTCTCCGCCCTAACCAGTGGTACTTGTCCACCTCCAGGATTTCATCCTAATGCCCTTAGGATCACAACACAGTGAACCTTCCCATGGGGACTTTTCCATGGTACAGTTCCACAACCCTCTATGGAAGCAGTATCACACTTGGCACAGTTTTACACATTACACATATCGGTTTTTACACACATTTTACATATGACTCTCATATCTCATTCATTCTTTCATTCACAACATGACTCTGTTTTCCTAATCATGCCACTACAGATGATAGAAATTAACATTCAGGAAGCTTCACAATCAGGTTGGGTTACACAGAAATTAAATCATTTCACAATGGCATGCATTAATTTCACGTTTTTGCATGGAAAATTTATATTACATTGTATAGTGGTCCAAACGACCTGAGAATTTAACCACATGCTGATTTTGGGTTTAGGACCCCACATGGAAATTTTCACATATTTCTGATCCAAAATGCAATTGCAGAAAATTTAACATAAATTCCCGTATTATTCAAAATTCAATTTATCATGGTGTATAACATAAAAGTTCAGTTTAACAGATCATAACCCTGAACCCAATATACACAATACCACAGAAATTTTCCCAGATTTATTACACAACACACGATTTACTAGAAATTTAGCAATCCTACACATGTTTTCTATTTTCCAAGTATAAATTTTCAGTAAATCACATTGACATGGGAAAATTCTAGAAAATTCAGAACAGAGACTGACGTATATAGACATGATTCAATAGGATTAGGGCATCCTAATTTCCCACGGATTATTAGGATCATGGGTGAACATACATGGCCATTCTTCCACATGCATTTTAAATAAATAATAACTCAACCATCCACAAAATAAATGTCCAACCATTCTCCCACACATTCCAACATTCACATTACGTAATATAATAGGTTTACAATATATCCTCATCGCAAAACACATCGAAAGTAATCATATATAAGGAGAGAACAGTTCACTGTTCTGCCCAGACGAACTTAACGGCGGTCTCTGGCCGTTCCAGGAGTGGACGGTAAGATCGCTGGACACACACGGGGGATCTTGGCGTCAAGGCATTGACGCCAAGTTCCTGTCTGTGCAGGAACACAGACCGAACTCCAAATAATGGGGTGAATGGGGGATCCAGGACACGAGGAAAAATGTGTAAAAATCATAAAACCCTACTAGACATCTACATGGACGATAGGGGTAGGTTACTTGCCTCTTGCAAAAACTCCAAAGGGATCTAAATGGCCGGAGAAGCTCTCCTTGGCAGTCCCAAGAAGCCTCCACAATTGCTCTCCTCCGGGTTCTATGTCGATGCAGAACCAAACCACGGTTGGGGAAGTCCTCCCGATGTTCCAGCTACCTCCTGATGCAGTAGGTTGCCGGATGGAGCCTTGAATCGCCGGATTGAAACCTCCAAAGTTGAGTCTTTGTGCAGCTCCGAGCTAGGGTTCTCTATCTCTTGAAAGAGGTCAAGAGAGGTTTTCTGGTTGCAAAGGGGTGAAGTCTTATAGCAAAGAGGCCCCTCAACCACGCAGGGGCTGATGGGAAGGCTTAGAGCCGTTGGGGACAGCTCCCCAATGGGTGAGCTAGCTTGCTCCCGGAAATTCGGGCTCTGCAACGCATGTAGGTCAGAGAAATTAGCGTCCACATCGCTGGACGCTGGACTTAGTGTTGGCGTACATATGGTTGACGCCGACACAACACAAACGTCTATTGATCTTGACGCCAAGTTGGCCTTCGGCCAGAACTCAGAAACATGCAGAAACCATGCACAACTTATGCCTATATACGTGCCATGCATATGTATTATCATGTACACACTACCACCATGCATTTCATACATTATTTACAACTAATTATACACATGCATTCATAAGTATATATAGTTAATACATACGTAGATATGTACATCTATGCATACACAGCATGAATTATTTACACGAAATTAAAATAATGCAACAAAATTCGAGGGCCTTACACCCTCTCCCCCTTAAAGAAACTTCGTCCTCGAAGTTAGAACGACACTACTCAAGCAAAAGGGGATACTTCTTCTTCATCGCATCCTCAAGCTCCCAAGTAGCCTCCTCTCGTGAGAAGTTCCGCCATAGAACTTTCACCGATGCAATACTCTTGTTCCGGAGATGCTGAACCTTCCGGTCAAGAATAGCTACTGGTTGCTCGACATACGACAGATCTGGCTGAATCTCCACTGGCTCATGATTAATCACATGAGACGGATATCGGACATACTTCCTGAGCATCGAAACGTGGAAGACAGGGTGAACACTAGCCAAAGCTGGGGGTAATGCTAGCTCATATGCCATGCTGCCCAATCGTCTGAGAATCTCATACGGGCCAATGAATCTAGGGCTCCACTTACCATGCCTGCCAAATCTGACAACACCTCGAGTAGGCGATATCTTCAAGAAGACATGATCACCCACCTCCAACTCAAGATCCTTCCTCATGTTGTCGGCATAGCTCTTCTGCCTATCCTGAGCCGCAACAAGCCTCTTCCTGATAAGCTGGATCTTATCCGAAGTCTCCTGAACTAACTCCGGACCGATCAGCTGCCTATCACCGGTCTCCTCCCAACATAAAGGAGATCTGCAGGGCCGACCATACAACGCCTCAAATGGAGCCTACCAATACTCGCATGAAAGCTGTTGTTGTATGCGAACTCCACTAGAGGTAAATGACGCTCCCAATCATCTTTCCAATCCAATACACACGCTCTCAACATATCCTCGAGCGTCTGGATAGTCCTCTCGGACTGTCCATCAGTCTGGGGATGAAACGCCGAACTGAGCTTCATCTCCGAACCTAAAGCATCCTGAAGACCCTTCCACAACCTCGAAGTGAATCTCGGATCTCGATCCGAAATGATCGACTTCGGCACACCATGCAATCTAATGATACTACTAACATACAATCTAGCTAAACTCTCTACTGACTGCTTCTTCTTCATAGGCAAGAAATGAGCAGTCTTCGAGAATCTATCTACAACTACCCAAATCGAGTTGTTGCCCCTTCTAGATCGAGGCAAACCCGAAACAAAGTCCATCGTGACAGCTTCCCACTTCCACACTGGGATCTCCATCCTTTGCATAAGGCCGGATGGTCGCTGTCGCTCGGCCTTTACTTGCTGACACACCAAACACCTAGACACATAATCCGCTACATCCCTCTTCATGCCAGACCACCAAAAGGATCTCTTCAAATTCTGGTACATCTTAGTGTTACCCGGATGAATAGAGAATTGCGATCTATGAGCTTCTGCTAACACCTGCTCACGGACATCAACTAAATTAGGGACACAAACACGGTGATGGAATCTAATCACACCGTCCTCATCATGAGCAATGCCTGCCTTGCCCACTAGCTCTAAGAGTCTAGGGTCGGCTTTCTGTTGCTCGATCACCTCATCCAAAACCGAGGACCTAAGAGATAACTGAGCTACAAAAACCTGGCATAGCGATGGCTCTAACTCAGTCAACGTGCAAGCAGCATCTTCCAACATCTTCCAATCCTGCTGGAGAGATGGCCTCTTTCTACTTAGAGCATCCGCTACGACATTCGCCTTTCCAGGATGATACTGAAGGTCGAAGTCATAGTCCTTCAAGAACTCAATCCATCTTCTCTGCCTCAGGTTTAGTTCCTTTTGGGAGAAAAGATACTTCAAGCTCTTGTGGTCGGTAAACACCTCAAATCTGACACCATAAAGATAGTGCCTCCAGATCTTTAGTGCATGAACCACTACTGCGAGCTCCAAGTCATGAGTCGGATAGTTCTTCTCATGCTCCATCAACTAACGAGAAGCATAAGCCACTACCCTTTCCTGCTGCATTAGCACATAGCCTAAACCAATCCGAGACGCATCCGTGTAGATAGCTCTACACCGCTCGGTAAGACTAACACCGGAGCTGTCGTGAGCTTAGTCTTCAACAATTGAAAACTACTTTCACCCTTCTCGGACAAAACAAACTTCACTCCCTTTCTGGTGAGCTGAGTCAAAGGGGCGGCGATGGATGAAAATCCCTCAATCAATCTCCGATAGTAACCCGCTAAACCAATAAAACTACGAATCTCCGAAGGGGTCTTGGGAACCTCCCAATCCATAACTGCCTGGACCTTTGCTGGATCCACTGCAACACCAGCACCAGAGATAACATGCCCGAGGAAATGAACCTCGCGCAACCAAAAATCGCACTTACTGAACTTAGCATGCAGCTTGTGCTCACGAAGAACCTCTAACACTATCCTCAAATGCTAACAGTGTGTGGCCTCGTCCGGAGAGTAGACCAACACATCATCAATAAAAACTACGACAAAGCTATCTAGATAAGGCCTAAACACCCTGTTCATGAGATCCATGAACGCTGCAGGGGCATTGGTCAATCCGAAAGGAAGAACCAAAAACTCATAATGTCCATAACGGGTTCTAAACGCCGTCTTGGACACATCCTCACTCTGAATCCTCAACTGATGATAACCAGATCGCAAATCAATCTTAGAAAAGACTGATGCATCTTGCAACTGGTCAAACAAATCATTAATACGAGGTAAGGGATACTTGTTCTTCACAATCACTTGGTTCAACTTTCTGTAGTCAATGCATAACCTAAGTGACCCGTCTTTCTTCTTGACGAATAATACAGGTGCGCCCCAAGGGGAAACGCTAGGGCGAATAAATCCCTTATCAAGCAACTCTCGCAACTGCCTCCTTAACTCGGTTAACTCCACAGGTGCCATCCGATATGGAGCCTTCGAGATAGGAGAGGTGCCCGGAAGCAACTCTATGGTAAACTCTATCTCTCTATCCGGTGGCAATCCAGACAAGTCATCAGGAAAGACATCTGGAAAATCCTGCACTACCTCAATCTCTGCAAGAGTAGGTGACTCATCAGCCTCTGGTACTAACACCACGCTGGCAAGAAAAGCGTCACAACCCTTGTTTACCATGCGCATCGCCTTCATGGCAGAGATGACTAACTTTCCTGCCAAGTTCCTTGGCAAGGGATGAGAGAACTCGTCCTCACCAGGAATGCAGAAAACAATCCTCTTCCGACGACAATCTACTAACGCATAGTGCTCCTCTAGCCAATCCAGACCAAGAATAGCATCATAGTCCTTCATCTTTAGCAAGAAGAAACACCCATCTAGGATTCTATCCTCAATGCACACAGGTAGTGACAGAATGCACTTCCTAGTCGATACCGTACCTGTAGGGGTGTGCACAGACAAAGGGACCTCTAAATCCTCAGACTCTACACCTGACTCTAGGGCTAACTGCCTAGCGAACCGCTTGAAAATGAACGAGTGAGTAGCACCCATATCAAACAAAACCCGAGCGTGCACACCTAGAAGTAAAACCGTACCTTCGGTGACATGCTCGCCTGCTCGGCGTCCTCGCGTGCTAAAGCAAACACTCGAGCTGGGGCTCGAGGCCTTCCTGGTCTTCCTGTAGCTGGCGCTGCTACCGCTACTGCTGCTGGGGCTGGCGCTCCGCGCTGGACTCCCTGCTGAAGTGTCGGACAATCCTTGATCTTGTGGTCGCTGCTTCCGCACTTCAAGCACTTTCCCATAATCATCCAACATTCGGAACCACCATGTGTCCTCCCATAGTGGGGACACTCTTTCTTCACACTAGGGGAACGTACAGAAGGTACCTGAGAACTGCCGACTGCCACTGATCGCGGTTGTGTCGGGTACACCGCTTTCTTCTTGTCCTGTCGCTGGAACGTAGCTGCAGGTCTCTTCTGCGAAGCCTTCTTCTTTTCAAGGTATTGCTCCATCTCACCCTCCTGTCTGCAAGCAGCGCTGAGGGCCTCGTCCAAAGTGCGGTGGTCAAACGCCATGAGCCTCGTCCTCAGTGATGGCTTCAAACCCATCATGAACTTCTTTGTCTTCCTGCGCTCGTCTGTCACGATATGAGGTGCATATTTAGAGAGTTTGGAAAATCTTGCCTCATATTCTAGCACGGCCATGGAGCCTTGAGTCAAAGATAGGAATTCTTGCTCCATCCGATCTTGAATATGCTCGGGGACGAACTTGGCCCGAAAGAGCCTCACGAACTCGTCCCAAGAAACATCAATAGCTCCGTCCTCAAACCGGGTACGCAGCAATGAAGCCCACCATACATCAGCTCTTTCCTGCAGTACACCGTTCATAAGCACCATCTAACAAATCTAACTTAACAGAACATACAAGCATATAAACTAAAGCATACCTGTAGCATGTAGGTGGCTAATGTGACCTTATCCTCATCTGCACACCTGATGGCTCGGAAGATCTTTTCTATCTCCCTCATCCAGCTTTCTGCCAACAATGGATCGCTCTCCCCCTTGAAAGAGGGTGGCAGCATCCTCTTGAATCTTTCCATGGTAGAAGGTCCACCATGGTCCTGAGCTGGTACTTGAGCCTGCTACAGTACACAGCAAGCAATACACAATCAACATAATATCACATAATTAAATAAAATAGACTATTAATCATTTTATTAGTCTAACCTGAGCCTCCAACTGTGCCTGGAGTGCTGCCTGAGTATGAGCCTGCGTTTGCATGGCTTGCACCAGACCTTGCATGAATACTCCATAATCCACAGGCGGCGGTGGGGGAAGTACAGGACCCTGCGGTGCCACAGTCTCGGCTCGGCTCGTCCTCACGAGCCGGCGCTCCGCCACGCCTACCTCTCGAAGCCATGTCTGTAATAAATTTCAGCCACCATTAGCTAGGTTACTAAGTTTTCTAACCATTTTCTCATCTCATTTCCACTTCTTATTAGTGTTTTCTACACATGTGGACATACTTAGCATGCAATGGGGATGAAGACATGTATATATATTCATGTGCAATCTCAACCGGTTTCTCTGATACCAATCTCTGTAGCAACCCTCATTATACCGGTACGGTTATACCAACCCACGTCGGTATAGTGAACGTTGCCACAGTGGGACATTTACCCAACAATAACATTCAGCTGAGATACACGTGAATATAAGAACAGAGTAGCGGAAGTAAAAGAACCACTGTCTTCATTTCATTCATCATCCACATTTAACATACACGATTCGATTGAATTTAAAGAGCTAAAGTCCACATAGTCCATATAAAAGAAGTGCTAAGATAGAAATACATAGTTTGTTCAAGTTTACATGATAGTTCTAACACAATGCCTCAATTACATACATCAAATATCAAAATGTCACAACTAAGCTCCACCAAGCTAGCTACTCCCCGCGCTCGGAGTCGCTTTCCACGGTCTCCTCCAAAGGTGTGTCACCTACTACACCTGTACGCTGAAGCAAGTAATGAGTCTAAAAGACTCAGCAAATAACACTACATCTATCATACATGTACATATCATAGCAGGTTTTTACATACCATTTATAAGACACAACATGTAGCATGCGTGACATTGAAATTAACAACCTATCATGGTAATTCTATTAATGAACCACATGATTCATGCTTTCAATTTCCTAAATTAAAATCTCCTATCACAGGCTCTCTAATCATTCCAACACATGAAAGTTCTACCTTCAATTAAGCTAAAACATGAAAGCAATTTAGCATGACTAGCTTACATATATGAAAGAAAACATTGCTAACATGGTTACTACTCATTCTTACACATGCACATAACCATTTTACATGCTTTAAACTTGTTGTTTTGACGTGGTTTAACACTTTACAATCTAACACATGAAAGCTATGTTCTCAGTCAAACCACAACGTGAGAGTAAACACACATGGGATGGTTTACACATAAGTAAGGATTGTCCCTAGCATGGATTCTACGCATTGTACACATATAGGACATGATCATAACCACATTTATGTTGCTGTTCTAACATGATTTCAGATCATCATATCATGGATTTCCATTTCACATCCTCACATTTTGGTTTCACATTTTTACACAATTTCTAATTCACATACTTCACTTTTTACACATTGCACATTTACACATGTTCACACTACACAATTTGCACATGATCACAATCACATTTCACATTTTACACTTTAGTGCCGTGACACATAGTCCAAACCACCATAAGAAGGACACATCACATCACATACACATAGACGCCACCTAGGCAATACAGTGACGACACTTGGACTGCGCAGACCGGGAGAACAAGTCTCCACCTTAACCAGTGGTACTTGTCCACCTCCAGGATTTCATCCTAATGCCCTTAGAATCACAACACATTGAACCTTCCCATGGGGACTTTTCCATGGTACAGTTCCACAACCCTCTATGGAAGCAGTATCACACTTGGCACAGTTTTACACATTACACATATCGGTTTTTACACACATTTTACACATGACGCTCATATCTCATTCATTCTTTCATTCACAACATGACTCTGTTTTCCTAATCATGCCACTACAGATGACAGAATTTAACATTCAGGAAGCTTCACAATCAGGTTGGGTTACACAGAAATTAAATCATTTCACAATGGCATGCATTAATTTTACGTTTTTGCATGGAAAATTTATATTACATTGTATAGTTGTCCAAACGACCTGAGAATTTAACCACATGCTGATTTTGGGATTAGGACCCCACATGGAAATTTTCACATTTTTCTGATCCAAAATGCAATTGCAAAAAATTTAACATAAATTCCCGTATTATTCAAAATTCAATTTATCATGGTGTATAACATAAAAGTTCAGTTTAACAGATCATAACCCGAACCCAATATACACAATACCACAGGAAATTTTCCCGGATTTATTAACACACGATTTACTGGAAATTTAGCAATCCTACACATGTTTTCTATTTCCCAAGTATAAATTTTCAGTAAATCACATTGACATGGGAAAATTCTAGAAAATTCAGAACAGAGACTGACATATATAGACATGATTCAACAGGATTAGGGCATCCTAATTTCCCACGGATTATTAGGATCATGGGTGAACATACATGGCCATTCTTCCACATGCATTTTAAATAAATAATAACTCAACCATCCACAAAATAAATGTCCAACCATTCTCCCACACATTCCAACATTCACATTACGTAATATAATAGGTTTACAATATATCCTCATCGCAAAACACATCGAAAGTAATCATATATAAGGAGAGAACAGTTCACTGTTCTGCCCAGACGACCTTAACGGCGGTCTTTGGCCGTTCCAGGAGTGGACGACAAGATCGCTGGACGCACACGGGGGATCTTGGCGTCAAGGCATTGACGCCAAGTTCCTGTCTGTGCAGGAACATAGACCGAACTCCAAATAACGGGGTGAATGGGGGATCCAGGACACGAGGAAAAATGTGTAAAGATCATAAAACCCTACTAGACATTTACATGGACGATAGGGGTAGGTTACTTGCCTCTTGCAAAAAATCCAAAGGGATCTAAATGGCCGGAGAAGCTCTCCTTGGGCAGTCCCAAGAAGACTCCACAATTGCTCTCCTCCGGGTTCTATGTCGATGCAGAAACCAAACCACGGTTGGGGAAGTCCTCCCCGATGTTCCAGCTACCCTCCTGATGCAGTAGGTTGCCGGATGGAGCCTTGAATCGTCGGATTGAAGCCTCCAAAGTTGAGTCTTTATGCAGCTCCGAGCTAGGGTTTTCTCTATCTCTTGAAAGAGGTCAAGAGAGGTTTTCTGGTTGTAAAGGGGTGAAGTCTTATAGCAAAGAGGCCCCTCAACCCACGCAGGGGCTGATGGGAAGGCTCAGAGCCATTGGGGACATCTCCCCAATGGGTGAGCTAGCTTGCTCCCGAAAATCCGGGCTCTGCAACGCATGCAGGTCAGAGAAATTAGCGTCCACATCGCTGGACGCTGGACTTAGTGTTGGCGTCCATATGGTTGACGCCGACACAACACAAACGTCTATTGATCTTGACGCCAAGTTGGCCTTCGGACAGAACTCAGAAACATGCAGAAACCATGCACAACTTATACCTATATACGTGCCATGCATATGTATTATCATGTACACACTACCACCATGCATTTCATACATTATTTATAACTAATTATACACATGCATTCATAAGTATAAATAGTTAATACATACGTAGATATGTACATCTATGCATACACAACATGAATTATTCACACGAAATTAAAATAATGCAACAAAATTCGAGGGCCTTACAGGATAGGTGACTTTGACAAAAGAGCTAAGAAATTGTGTGAATGGCAGCGGAAATAAAATGAGTGATACACACAATTCAATCAGATACAAGTGTGGTGTGTGAGTATAGTGAATAAGAATAGCAAACCACAAATCAAACCACAGTGCACTGAAGATTTTTAAGGTGGTTCGGAGAACACAACTTGTGTCTCCTACGTCCACCTCCTCACAAAGGAGGAACCACTAGCACAAGTGCAGTACAAACTGGAGCACGACGACTCCGAACTCTTTAAGATCTACAACTCAAAGAAACCCAGGAGATAGGCACGACAACCTACTCCACAGACCACGTGTGAATTCAGCAAATTCACAAGCCCTTGAGCACTACGTCTCAAGCACCAGAGCACAACGGCTCCAAACCAGAGTACAAAGTACTCAAACCTCTGGATCACAATAGATCCAGTTCTGCTAGAACAAGCACACTTAGAGAATAGATCCTCTAGCACGATCTATCTCAGTACAATAGAAATGGTAGAGACAAATAGAATTGGGAGATCTGTGTAGAACACATACACAGATTCCCCAGAGAATTTAACACTGACCAAATACAGACTCGACTGGATCTCCTTCTGGACCAGCACTGCTGCAATCACGAGCTCCTTCTCTTCTTCTCCTTCTTCTTCCCTTGGTGGCGCTGGTCTGCTCCTCTGGATGCAGATTCCTTTTTCCCGCTCTTCTTGCCTTCTTTCCAGAATGCTCTTGGCTTTTTCTTGTGTGGGATGCTTTGGAGTACCAAAAACATGGGTATTTATAGCCCCATATGTCCATAAGGAGCCTTAGGGTACGTGGGCACAAAAACCTAGGCAGATTCCCTTGATCCCCAAGCGGCCACGTGTCCAGAAAAATCATAAGTTGAAATTTTAGTCGGAGTGTGTCGACACTACCACTGAGTGTGTCGACACACTGTCCCAATTGTTCAAAAAGGGTCTTCTGGAAGTTGGGTCTAGTGTCGACACTACCAGGGACTGTGTCGACACCCTGTCCCAGTCAGGCAACTGGGTCTCCTGGGAACTGGGTCTAGTGTCGACACAACCAGGAGCTTGTCGACACACTGAACCCTGTCTTCATGAAAAAGCTCTAAGAATAGTGACCCAGTGTAGATACCATCAATGGATGTGTCGACACCATCAATGACAAGAGCTGTATGCACTTGCAAATTTAACACATAAATCATTAGTACAAGATATTATCATTAAAATATGAGATAGTAAACATAAAAAACATGTTGTTTAAGCATTATTGTGATATGTATAACATGTTCAACATATCATCATCAAAATCACAATATGTCATCATCAAAATCAAAGTATGAGTGATGTTCATTTGTCATCATTAATTACAACTTTAGGAAATTCCAAAACACACTCAACCCAACAATCTCCCCCTTTTTGATGATGACAAAACATATGCACAATCTCCCAATAGCTTGACTCCCTTGACTGCAATAACTCCCCTTGACCATATACACCCTTTGAATTTTCTCCCCATAAAGAACTTTCTCCCCTAGAAACTCTTACTTTCTCCTCCTTTAAGGAACTTTCTCCCCCTTTTTGACAGCATCAAAAGATAGATAAGAGAGAGAAATAAGATTGTAAGAGATCAAGAAATGAAATGTAGGAAATGAATGGTCAGAAATGATCAAAATAAATGAGGCAAAGTGATATTTACATATGAGAGAAATTATTTTGTTTTTTGTATTGTGCAAGAAAGTTTAATCGCAAAGACACACTCAACACAAAGTATAGCAAAATATAATGATCTGAATGTAGTTAAAATAATGATGCAAATGTGAAGAAAAGTGACCTATATGAATGAGCAGAAATATTTAACAAGGATGTTAGGAGCTTTAAGTTTAACACAATGTAAAATAATAGGTCTAAACTCAGTATACATGAACTTTATGAAGGTCTTAAGCTTTTCCATCCTGTCAATTTGATTTTCTTTCATTTTTAACTGGGAAAGAATACAAGAATAAATTAGTTAAATCTCACTTTTCAGTGCAAGAGATCACATTGATTAGATGCAGGATATCCTAATTACTCAGTGGTTGAACTTTCATTATCTTATACAGAGTTGAAAACTTTGATTTCCACTTTTTGACGCGAAACAAATCACTTTTTTTACGTGAAATGGCCTGGTTACTCAGTGGTTCAAGAATTTGCATTGCTCTGTTTGTATCTTTCCAGATTGTTGATCATTTTCTTTTGATGTTTTGCAGGAATATGTTTGCTTTGACCAAAAAGTCATGACTACGAATTAGAAAAATTATTCTTAACATGTGGTAAAAATGAAGCTTAAACATACACATGTGAAATATTAAAGCCACTCATGTGCCTATAATAGTGTTTTGCAAATCATTTTAAAAACATTCAGTATTAAGATTGCTTAACCTTGAAATGATAATGAATCATTGAAATTAAACTAAATGCACAATGAGTTTAGTTACAACATTTTAATTCTCTCATAAGAAAATAGCACAATGACTCAAAAATTCTGATGACTTTGGGGTTCAAAATAGACAAGTAAGTTCAAGAAATATGACAATGATTCCCCCTTTCATGTATCTCCCCCTCACAAGGTGAACATGAAGATTATTGGAGAAATAGGAATGAAGTGAAAGCAGAATGAACAAGATGTTTTATAGAAAGACAAGACTCCCCCTCAACAATTGTATACGAGGCTCTTGATACTTGGCAGAGACATATACTCACACATAGTGAAAGTGTCTAGACAAGCCTAACTTGCATTTCTTCAAATCACTATTTGATATACCAAGAATTTCAGTACAACTGAGAAGTAGGAATTTATTTGCAAGAAAGAATGGCTTTTATTTGCACAAAGAAATGAGATGAGGATTTCAGACATGTGAAAACTTGCATAAACCAAGTTCCCTTCTAAGAGAAGTGAATCTAGGTTCTGCAAGAGGCTTAGTGAAAATGTCTGCAATTTGTTTTTCTGTGTCAATGAAGTGGAGTTCAAAAGAATTCTTTAAGACTTCATCTCGAAGGAAATGATGCCGAATGTCAATGTGTTTTGTGCGGGAATGCTGAATAGGATTTTTGGACAGATTTATAGCACTTGTGTTGTCACAAAGAATGGGAATGCAACCTAATGTGTGATTATAATCGAGAAGTTGATGTTTGACCCAAAGGACTTGGGTACCACAGCTATCAGCGGCAACATACTCAGCTTCTGCAGTTGAAAGAGCTACAGAATGTTGCTTTTTGGAAGCCCAAGAAATAAGACACCCTCCTAGATATAAACACAACCCACTAGTGCTTTTTCTATCAAGTTTGCACTTGGGATAATCAGCATCATTATATGCAATCAAGTCCAATTTACATCTAGCAGGATACCAAAGACCCAAATCACATGAAGAAAGAAGATATTTGAAAATTCTTTTAACAGCAGACATGTGACTATCTTTAGGATTTGCTTGAAATCTTGCGCACATGTAGACACTGAATTGAATATCTGGCCTAGAGGTAGTTAAATAAAGAAGAGATCCAATCATACCTCTGTAAAGTGTAGCATTAATAGGCTTACTAGAAGTATCACTCTCAAGCCTTACACTTGTGGCCATTAGTGTGTTGGATGGCTTGATGTTTTAGAAGTCAAACCTCTTGAGCAACTCCTTGACATAATTTGTTTGACTCAGAAAAATTCCTTCAGCAGTTTGATGTACTTGCAGACCAAAAAATAATGTAAGTTCACCCATGAGACTCATTTCAAATTCAGATTGCATAAGATGGGCAAACTCATTGCATAAAGTATTATCTGTTGATCCAAAAATGATATCATCAACATAAACTTGAACAACAATGAAATGATTTTTTGTAGTTTTTGTAAACAAGCTTTGATCAATATTTCCTCTTATGTAACCTTTATTTACAAAAAAGGAGCTCAACCGGTCATACCAAGCTCTTGGAGCTTGTTTAAGACCATAAAGAGCCTTATTAAGTTTAAAAACATGATTGAGAAATTTTTCATTTTCAAAACTAGGGGGTTGTTTGACAAAAACATTTTCTTTTATGTATCCATTTAAAATGCACTCTTGACATCCATTTGAAAGACTTTGAATTTTAAAGAAGCAGCAAATGCAAGGAATATTCGAACAACTTCAAGTCTTGCTACAGGGGCATAAGACTCTTCAAAATCAATACCAATTCTTGGTTATACCCTTGAGCAACAAGTCTAGCTTTATTCTAACAATTTGACCAGATTCATTCAATTTATTTCTGAAAATCCATCTAGTTCCAATGACAGAAGTTAAATCTGAAGGTTTTGGTACTAAATCCCAAACTTGATTTCTTTCAAATTGATGAAGCTCTTCATGCATAGCATTTATCCAGTTTTCACAAGATAAAGCTTCATCAACATTTTTGGGTTCAATTTGTGAAAGTAGTGCCAAAGAATCTTCAACTATGATAGAATGAAAAGATGATCTGGTTCTTATTCCATCTTGCAAATTAACAACAATGCTTTCAAATGGATGGTCTCTTAAAAATCTGGGTTCAGAAATTACCTCAGGGTTTGCATGATTTTCAAGAACATGATTACTGAATCGCTTGACGTTGGCAATTCATGAACCTCATGTGCATTTGGTACTTCTTGCTCTTCAAGATTTGTAGATGGATATTCAAAAAATCATCCTCATCATCACATAATGGAGTTCTGCACAAAGTAGGAATGTTAATCTTTGGAAGTTTTCATCAAAAATGACATGTGGAGATTCTTCCACAGTCTTATTTTTAAAATATAAACTCTGTAAGCTCTTGAAGTTTCAGAATAACCTAAGAAGATTGATTCAAAACTTTTTGTTTCAAATTTATCAAGATTTTCTTTGTTGTTATTGTGAACAAAACATTTGCAACAAAATTTTGAAATATGACACACTTTGCTTTTTATTTTTGAACAACTCATAAGAGGTTTTTCTGATCTTTGGTCTTACCAATGCTCTATTTAAAATGAAATTAGTTGTATTTATAGCTTCTACCCAAAAAGATTTAGACAGTTTACATTCAATGAGCATAGTTCTGGCCATTTCCACAAGAGTTCTATTTTTTCTTTCTACAACTCCATTTTATTCTGGAGTTCTAGGGGAAGAAAACTTATGGAGAATTTTCAGTTCAGTACAGAGATCAGAAAATGATTTATTTTCAAATTCACCCCCATGATCTGTCAAAATGGAATTCAGTTTGAAAGATAAATCGACTAAGGCAGAATTGTAAAATCTCCTGAATTCTGAACATGCATCACTTTTATGGGATAAGAATAAGACCCAAGTATATCTTGTAAAGTCATCAATGATCACAAAGCCATATCTATTACCAGTGAGACTTTGAGTTCTGGTTGGACCAAAAAGATCCATATGAAGCAACTCAAGTGGTTTAGATGTAAGTACGTCATTGAACACTTTAAAAGATTTTCTTGTTTGTTTTCTTGAGCACATATCCCACAAACAGGATTGTCAATGATTGGAAAGATTCAGGGAGACCTTTTACAAGATTCATTCTTATGAGTTTACTAATGGTTGTGAAACTTGCATGACCCAACCTTTTGTGCCACAACCAAGCAGTGTCATTTTTATTTGCAATCAAGCAAACATTTAAAGAGGAATTATCACACAATCAATCATGTAGACATTTTTTCTCTTTTTCCAATCAATTTAATTTTCTCAGAAGATGAGTCAATTATTTTGCATGAATCATGTTCAAAAAGAATCTTGTGACCATTGTCACACAATTGACTAATGCTAAGTAATTGAAAATGAAGTTGCAAATGACTAATCACTTAAGGTAATGCTAAGTAAGTTATCATATGCTTCTTGCCAATCTTCAATGGTAAATAGTTCAAAGGATATATCTACCTGTTCTTCGCTGCTTCCAACCAAGAAACAAACTTCATTTTCATCTGAAGTTGAGGATTCTTCATTGTAGTCTGAGCTTTCATCATCTGACCATGTAGAAACCATGGCCTTGTTCTTCTTTTTGTGAAACTCCTTCTTGTGGGTTTTGTACTTGTCCTTTTTAGCCTCTGGACAATCAGCCTTCATATGTCCAGATTTATTGCACCTGTAACACACAAGAACTTCATTAGTTTTCTTATGATCAACATGGGAGAAGTGTTTTTTTTACCAGACATGGCATTTTGCTTATTACCAAAATTCATCTTGTTTAATTTCAGAAATGCCTTAAATTGTCTAGTGATGAAAGCAAGATTATCATTATCAGATTCAGATTTCTCAGATTCAGAATTTTCTTTAGATTTTCCTTTATTACTTGATGAAGCTTAAGAGAGCAATGGTTTTCATTTTTAGCATGTGTTCTTCTGATCTCTTAAGGTTTAACTCATATGTCATTAATGATCCAATGAGTTCATCCAATGTGATTTTGGATAAATCCTTTGAATCTTCAATGACAGTTGCTTTAGTGTGCCATACAGGAGATAATGAGCGCAAGATTTTTCTTACCAAGTCTTCATTTGAATATTCCTTACCCAAGGCTCGAAGTCCATTTATAATAACCATGAACCTAGCAAACATCTCAGATATAGTTTCATTAGATTTCATGATAAACAACTCATAATCAGAAACTAACATGTTAGCCTTAGTCTCCCTGACCTGAGATGTGCCCTCATAAAGCAATTCCAATTTATCCTACATCTCCTTGGCAGACTTACACATGGAGATTCTGGAATATTCCCTTAGATGAATGGCACATTGCAGCATGTTCATGGCGCTGTAGCTCAGGGTAGCCTTTCTGATCTGCTCCCTTGTCCATGTTGCTTCATCTCCAGTGATTTCTACTGGTCCTGTCTCAACAATTTTCCAGACTTCATAATTCTGTGCTCGAAGAAAGACCATCATCCTATTCTTCCAGTAAGGAAAGTCAACACCATCAAAAAATGGAGGCCTATTAATTGAATGACCTTCAGCAACAAAACCTCTAGAGTCCATGATAAAGACAATCAAACCAAAACACACAGCAATTTGAGCAAGTAATTGAGTCAAAATCTAAAATACAGAAAATTCACCAAAGCACCTCAGAGTATAGAATTGACTTTGACCCGCTCTGATACCAGTTGTTGGGGATCGGATAGGTGACTTTGACAAAAGAACTAAGAAATTGTGTGAATGGCAGCGGAAATAAAATGAGTGATACACACAATTCAATCAGATACAAATGTGGTGTGTGAGTATAGTGAATAAGAACAGCAAACCACACATCAAACCATAGTGCACTAAAGATTTTAAGGTGGTTCGGAGAACACAACTTGTGTCTCCTACGTCCCCTCCTCACAAAGGAGGAACCACTAGCACAAGTGCAGTACAAACTGGAGCACGACGACTCCGACCTCTTTGAGATCTACAACTCAAAGAAACCCAGGAGATAGGCACGACAACCTACTCCACAGACCACTTGTGAATTCAGCAAATTCACAAGCCCTTGAGCACTACGTCTCAAGCACCAGAGCACAACGGCTCCAAACCAGAGTACAAAGTACTCAAACCTCTGGATCACAATAGATCCAAGTTCTGCTAGAACAAGCACACTTAGAGAATAGATCCTCTAGCACGATCTATCTCAGTACAATAGAAATGGTAGAGACAAATAGAATTGGGAGATCTGTGTAGAACACATACACAGATTCCCCTGAGAATTTAACACTCTGACCAAATACAGACTCAACTGGATCTCCTTCTGGACCAGCACTGCTACAATCACGAGCTCCTTCTCTTCTTCTCCTTCTTCTTCTTCCCTTGGCGGCGTTGCTCTGCTCCTCTAGATGCAGATTCCTTTTTCTTGCTCTTCTTGCCTTCTTCCAGAATGCTCTTGGCTTTTTCTTGCGTGGGATGCTTTGGAGTACTAAAAATATGGGTATTTATAGCCCCATATGTCCATAAGGAGCCTTAGGGTACATGGGCACAAAAACCTAGGCAGATCCCTTGATCCCCAGCGGCCACGTGTCCAGAAAAAAATAAGTTGAAATTTCAGCCGGAGTGTGTCGACACTACCATTGAGTGTGTCGACACACTGTCCCAATTGTCCAAAAAGGGTCTTCTAGAAGCTGGGTCTAGTGTCGACACTACCAGGGACTGTGTCGACACCCTGTCCCAGTCAGGCAACTGGGTCTCCTGGGAACTGGGTCTACTGTCGACACTACCAGGAGCTGTGTCGACACACTGAACCCTGTCTTCATGAAAAAGCTCCAGGAATAGTGACCCAGTGTCGACACCATCAATGGATGTGTCGACACCATCAATGACAAGAGCTGTATACACCTGCAAATTTAACACATAAATCATTAGTACAAGATATTATCATTAAAATATGAGATAGTAAACATAAAAAACATGTTGTTTAAGCATTATTGTGATATGTATAAAATGTATAACATGTTCAACATATCATCATCAAAATCACAATATGTCATCATCAAAATCAAAGTATGAGTGATGTTCATTGGTCATCATTAAAATACAACTTTAGGAAATTCCAAAACACACTCAACCCAACACTTGGAGCCCACCTCCAAGGAAGAATGCAGGTCATCGCCAATTCCAAGCAGATCACAAGGGGGGGCCTAGGATATAAAGGAGAGCTCAAGCCATGGACGACCTTCTCATCTACCGCAAAGTCAGAACAAGAGCCTCTCACCTGGTCGTTATACGATCATTTTGTCAGAGGACCCATACAACCAGGGTACAACACTATCATGATAGAGGCACTGACATCTACATATCAAGCTCTGGAAGCCCAGCGGCCTAGTAAGAAGAAGAAGACGGAAGAAGCAGAGGCAGAAGAGTCAGACATAGAGGACATAGTGACAACACTCAGTCTCCTATTCTGGCATGGTGATCTCAAACAACCCTCGGTAGTGGCAGAATCAGAAAAATCATCATCAGCAACCACCTCCAAGCGATAGTTGCTTGGGTACGGTGAAGATATTGAAGCATTGAACCCAGTTAACAACAACCCGGTAGACGGGTTCTGGCTAGGGTATCCCCCGCTCCCTAATTATTATATGTTTTCAATCCTTGTTTCTAAATTTTCTTTCATCCCCCTTTCTCTTCTTGTTCTTCAATTCTCCCCTGATGCTCTCGAAGCGTTAATCACTTCTTCGTTCCACGTCACCCTTACGTTCAATGGCACGATTCTCTCCTTCTCCCAATGCCTTCGGATGTAGGGTAGTTTGTTTTCTTTCTTAGGTTAGTATGTCATGCTTAATTCAAAAAAAAAAAAAAAACTTTCTTTTCACTCCTCCTCATTTCCCCCCGATAATCGGACGACAATCCTCGTCTTTCCTTCCCTTTCTTCAGACGGCGATCCCCGTCTTTCCCTTTCCCTTGTCGGACGGTGATCCCCGTCCTTCCTTCCTTCTCAAACACCAATCCCTCCTTCCAGTTCTACTACAATCTCTGTTCTTGACGGCGATCCCCATCCCCGTCACTCCCCTCTTTCAACTCTCAGACGGCGATCCCTATCTCCGTGTTTCTCTGCTCTTGACGGAGATCCTCATCACTCGTGCACTCCTCCTTCCTCGGCGGTGATCCTCGCCTTTTCTCCTCCCTCTGTTGGAGTGGCGATCCCCGCTCACTAACTAGCATGGTCACCTTGGGCGCTCTGGGTGAGGGGCCTTCTGTTTCCCTGCACCCCGATTCTGCTGCAGGCACCCTGAGCTCGGGTGGCCTGCCTCTGCCTCCAGACCTATCAGAGGCTCCCTGTGGCTGCGCCGCACCCTTTCCTTTTCCTTCCAATAAACCTCTGGAGGTTTCTCCAGAGTCCCTTTAAAATATCAATTCTAGTTTAGGTTCAAGGGTAGGATCTGTTAAGTCCCCGTCCCCGTCTAGGAAGAGTAAGGGTAGTGGCATACCCTGTAGATACTTAGTGGATCTGGTACAAATGTGTGGTGCTTTTCTGGCTGTCGAAGAGTTTGTCCAAGAAGCAGTCATTCTAAACATAGAAGCTCAGCATGAAGAAGAGGGGCTAGATGATGGATTTGGGGTTTATGAAATCTTAGCTGAGGAGGACACAGTGAATGAAGAAGACGGTGAGATAGAGGACGTTGTCAAGATGTATGCCAGTGGCATGAGGAGATTCGATAAACGTACATCGGCAGTGGACGAACCCACCAAAGAGGTAAACATTGGGACAAAAGAATAACCCAGGCTTTTAACTATAGCTTCTAATCTCCCTCCCGAAGAAGAAGAGGCGCTTATAGAAATGCTAAGGGAGTACAAGGATTCTTTTGCCTGGTCGTACGATGACATGCCCGGCGTTGACCCTGAGTTAGTGGAACACAGGTTGATTTTGAAGCCAGGGGCAATGGCCGTTAAACAAAAATTGAGACGTTTCCACCCCCACATTGCTTTCAAGATGAAGGAGGAGATCGACAAACTACATAAGGCTAAGTTCATCCATGTAGTCCTCTATCCTTTGTGGGTGGCCAACATTGTCCTGGTAATGAAGAAGGATGGAAGAGTGCGAATTTGCATCGACTTCCGGGACTTGAATAGGGCATGTCCAAAAGATGATTTCCCATTACCTCACTTAGATGTTTTAATTGATAACACCGCTGGGTTTGAAACTCTCTCATTCATGGATGGTTACTCAGGCTACAATCAAATCCGTCTAGCTCCGGAGGACCAAGAGAAAACCTCCTTCACCACACCTTGGGGAACTTATTGCTATGTGGTCAGTACCACTTATCAAAGGGCAATGTTAGCCATCTTCCACGATATGATTCATATTCATGTTGAGGTTTACATGAATGATATTGTGGTGAAGTTGCGGACTCGAAGTGAACATTCCTCCATGCTTGCCAAAGTGTTTCGACGCGCACGAGAGTATCAATTAAAGATGAATCTGAAGAACTGCATATTTGGGGTTTCCTCAAGCAAGCTGTTAGGGTTTATAGTCAGCAAGTGGGGGATTCAAATAGACCCAAATAAGGCCAAGGCAATAAATGAAATGCCTCCTCCTAAGAACATATCTGAGCTTCGAGGACTGATAGGTCGACTACAGTTCATAAGGAGATTTATATCTCAACATTCTCAAAGGTGTCGTCCCTTCTATGAACCGTTAAAAGGAGGAGTTAAATTCGAATGGAATGAAAAATGCCATGAAGCCTTCGATGAACTCAAGAGTTATCTCATGAATCCGCCCGTGTTGCAGGCGCCTGTCCCAGGGAAACCCCTTATCCTATATCTGTCGACTATTGAGGACTCCCTAGGAGTTGTCCTTGCACAAGATGATGATACTGGCAAAGAAAGGGCAGTCTATTACCTATCAAGGCTATTCAATCCCTCCGAGCTCAAACTCACCACAATGGAGAAAATATGTGCAGCGCTAGTGTGGGTAGTGCAGAAATTGAAGCACTATTTCCTAGCCCATCAGGTGAGCTTGATTTCTAGAATGGATCCTATTAGGTATCTCCTAGAGAAGCCAATCCTCACCAACAGACTAGCTCGTTGGCAGAGATTCTTGTCTCAGTTCGATATCACCTTTGTAGTCCAAAAGGCTATAAAAGGGTATGCCATTGCTGAGCACCTTGCTCATGTTCCTCTTCCCCATAGTGACACAGTTCAAGAAGAATTCCCTGATGAAAACCTGTCACTCATTTCTCGTGATTCCTTATGGTCACTCCATTTTGATGGAGCTCTCAATTCTAGGGGACAGGACAGTGGTGCTGTCTTTCTCACCCCAGAAGGGATCACCATTCCACTGCCTTATCAACTTCAAATCCCTGCCACCAACAACATTTCCGAGTATGAGGCTCTCCTAGCCGGTCTAAAACATTCCTACCTCTTAGGCGAGCGTCATCTCAAGATCATAGGAGACTCTCAACTCGTCCTTCGGTAGGTCCTTTCTACTTACCGCACTAGTGACCCTAAACTCAAGCCTTATCAAGATCTACTCACACTCCTAGCCAAGCAATTCTACAAACTCATCTACATTCACACTCCTTGATCTCAGAACATCTTGGCCGATGCCCTGGCATCTCTGGCCTCATCTCTCCCCTTCCCTCTCAGCTGCAGCACTGAGACTATCATTGTCCAGAGGTTAGAAGCACCTTCCATTCAAGACCCTTGGTTCGATAACCTCGGGAATTCTTTAGTCGTGAAGGCAAAGAGAAGAGAAGCGAAAGAAGTGATGCTTATGGAACTAGGAGAAATGATGGAAGAAGAAAGGCCATGGTACCACGAGATTTAGCAATATTGCAAGGATGGTACCTTCCCAGAAGAAGCTGAGGCTGAAGATAGGAGAGTCATCCGTAGAGCAGCGCTAAGGTATACCATTGTTGGAGAAGTGTTGTACAGACACGCTCTAAACGGGATGCTCCTCAGATGCTTTCCAGACAACGAAGCCTGGAAGGTAGTGGAAGGAGCTCACTCCAGCGAGTGTGGAGGGCATGTGAATAGCCAGATGCTAGCTAAGAAAATCCTTAGGTAGGGCTATTACTGACCAACCTTAGAAGAAGATTGTGCCATCTACATCCGTAGTTGTGTCAAGTGCCAGCTTCATGTCGATAAAATCCATGCTCCATCTTCCTCCCTTTATCCACTATCTTCCCCTTGGCCATTTTCCATGTGGGCCTTTGATATCATTAGACCTCTTGGTGATCCTAATGCTCAAATCAAACAAAAATCATTCATTCTCACTGCCACTGAGCATTTCACCAAGTGGGCCGAAGTAGAAGCATTTGCGGAAATCAAAGGTTTAACTGTGTGCCAATTCATCATGAAGAACATCATCTCACGGTTTGGAGTGCCAAGCGGCATCGTCACCGATAGTGGACCCCGGTTTATATCTCAAGAGCTTCATGACCTATGTAAGAAATTCAACATTTCTCTGCATCATTCGCCTCCGTACTATCCACAGGGCAACGGTCAAGCCGAAGCCATAAACAAAACACTTTTGAAAATTTTAAAGAAAACTTGTGACTCTCATAAATTTGCTGATTGGCCTGAGAAATTGATCTAGGCTCTATGAGCCTACCATACCTCCGTCCGCACAACCACAGGGCAAACTCCCTTTTCACTTACTTATGGGATGGAGGCAGTATGTCCACATGAGATCCTCATTCCTTTGCTAAGGGTATAGCTGGACAAAGAACTTAACCTCGATGAACGTCGAGAGGCGTTACTTACACAGCTAGAACTCCTAGACGAGCTGTGTCTGGTCGCAGCCGATCATGTGCTTTCATATCAAAATAGACTCTCAAGATCTTTTCAAAAGAAAGTGATTGAATGCAAATTCCAAGAAGGAGACATGGTCTTGAAGCAAATTTTCATAAAACCTGGAGGTCCTAGGTCAAAATTGCAAGCTAATTGGGAAGGGCTGTACGTCATCAAGGAAGTGTACCCTGGGAATGTGTGTAGGCTAGTAAATGCCGAAGGTGAGGAGCTCTCTCACCTGTGGAATGGGTTGTATCTTAAAAGATTCTACCCTTAATAAAAGATTTTGGATAGCGGCGCTATTTTGCAAAGGAATGCTAACAGTCGTGAGTCTCACATCCGATTCATTATTGTTAGATAATCCCTGGGTACAGCCAACACACAAAACACGGAAACCTGCGGTCAATTTCCCTTAGACAAAGGTGCTCCTACTTAGTCCTAGTGTAAGGGGAGCGAAGGTCTATTCTCTTCTTGCTCGGATAAGGTCTAGGGGAAAAAGGACACTGACTTGTAGACAAATGAGGGAGTAGATCATGTGTGTATGAAATCTCAAAGAGAGACGGTCAATTCTAAAGAAAACCAAAAGAACAGAAAATGAGCAAAAAAAAAAAAGAATAGGGGCATGGCAAAGAGTGGCAAAGTCCCGTGGGACAAAAATAAGCCCGATCGTACGCATGCCCCAAACAAAAGCAACAACCACAAAGTCTCTGGACAACAGACGGAATCCATGTGAGATACACCCCCACGAATCAAACAAGCTAGTGTCCCAAGCACTGACGGCAAGTCTTATCTCCTTAAGTCTTCCTATCCCCACTCATGATCAGAACACTCCCACACTTGGTCTATGTAGGAACACTAGCGACTAGGGGCAATCAGCCATAAGGAAGCCAAAAAAAAAAAAAATACACGCTACACCCAGGGGGTATTTGACAGCATAAGATGGGAGGTGAGGTTGACAACTAATTGCCCAAGGGCAAGGGTGCCTCTAGATAAAATCCAAAATCCAAAAAAAAAAACCAAAAATCCAAAAAATTAGAAAACCTAAAAATAAAAAGTAAGAAAACCCAAAAACACAAAAAATTTAAAACATTTTCAAACAAAAAAAACCCAAAATCCAAAAAAAATAGAAAATCCAAAATCCAAAAAAAATAGTAATCTCAAATTTTCAAAAAAATAATAATAAATTAGAAAACCCCAAAATCCAAAAAAAATAGATGTACATATCGTTTTTCTTTTAGCATGCATTATTTCATTTTACTTTTCACCTATTTAATAAGGCTTAGCCCTTGACTATTACGAAGTTAAGTCATTCCTTGCTTAATGCAAGGGGCTGAGCCAAACAGCAGATCTAACTTGTTTTGCTAAGTATGCAGGGACATAAGATCTTTGAGCAGCACAACGATGTACTCAGTTTCCTCTCTCTCTCTCTCTCTCTCTCTCACTTGGATCTCATCTCTTACTCATGTCAATCATAATTCATTCATTCAATTACAAACATTGGCATAAAAGTAAAAAAAGATCCACTAATGAAAAGCATCATGTACAAAGATAAGGGTGAGGTGGCTCACAAGCTCCTCACTGTCCACCGCCACTCTCCCCTATCCCTCTTTCCTATTGGGTGGGGGTTGCATCTCGCCGCCACCCCTAGCACTCCTAGCACTCGTCTCTCCCGCTAGGCATCTCTCTTCCTTGTTCCTTCAACGACTGGAGGAACAGGCCAAATACAGCCTAACAGAGGCGCCGTTCACCCCGCTCACTCTGCTCCGGCTCCTGTTCCTACTCCGAGCAGCTTGGCTTACCATCGCCATACAGCTTTGAAGCTCCTGGACCATGGACTGCTGCACTGCTAGCTCGGTGCGCAGTCGGGTCAGCTCTGCCGGGTCCACTATCAATCCCTGCGCACGCAGTGTCGCCAGCTCACCCACCTGTGACACTGCCGCCTCCACCTGTATACGCTACCGGGACACCTCCACCGTGGACGTCTCCGCCTCTGTGCACCACCGGGCCACCTTCGCTGATGATGGCCTCGCCTGTGTGCGCAGTTGATCCGCCTCCACTGCCACCGTCTCCACCTGGAGGCACCATTGGGCGATCGACGCTACCACCGCATCATCCTGCTCACGCCAGTGGGTCGCCTGGCCAATGGCGGTCCTCAGCTCTACCACTTGTGTCCAAGCTTGTCAGTGCCAATCCTAAATCAATTGAAAACCGGGCCAATGTTACACTTACCCTCTCTTCCAGCGTCGTCTCCGCCTCCTCGGCTCTCCTCAGTGCACTAGACAGTTGCTCTTCTAGATCCGACTGGGATGTCTCCGCTGCTGCCCAAGACGAGGACGCACCAGCCTGTGTCCCCCTCAGCCTCGTCAACTACACACACTGCACATAGAACACTTGTCAGTTCCTCAATAAGCTGAGACTTGGTAAGTTACTGAAGTCTGAGTAGGTACTTACCAGCTGCTCCGTCTCTCTTCGAGCCGCGTCCCGGTCCTGCACGACAGAGTGTAGCAGGGCCTGGAGCGAGGCGATTTGCCCAGCCACATCCACCTACAAATCATCAATTGTGTCAGCTCAATTTATCTTATAAGAATTCACAAAGTCTAAGTTTAGAGGTTTATCTGTCGCCTGGCGCCCCTGTAGACCCTTTCCCCATACTTCAAGGTGAAGGACTACAGGTACGCATCGTCAGACTCAGTGTCGGATTGGACCCGTCGACCTCGGTGCTCCCAGTCGGAAATCTACTCGCGGGCCCGCTCGTGCCAGTCAGTGGTGTCATGGAGTCCTCGGAAGCTCCGGCTTGGCCTAGGG
Source organism: Colocasia esculenta (assembly GCA_014218235.1). NCBI lineage: Eukaryota > Viridiplantae > Streptophyta > Magnoliopsida > Alismatales > Araceae > Colocasia > Colocasia esculenta. Next base: position 19,516,859 of record CM024764.1, on the reverse strand, counting down.
GTTCGACCTCGGATGGGGAACTCCACGGCACTCTGACGGAGGCCAAGTGACCTCTGAGTCAGATGTAAGTGGAGAGGTAGCACGAGGTTGAAAGCGTGAACCCACATCACCCTACCGAAGTAGGGGCGGGCCTGCTCCAACCAAGGTTGTCCCTTGTCTCCCTCCTCTAGATAAGGCTGCCACACCACCTGCACAACAAAAGCATTCGATCAGTAACCATGTAGTTAAAGAATTCAATTTTAAATTTAAGAAGGGTAGAAAACTCGCATCTAGCTTAGGGTAGATGTCAATCGCGTCGTAAATGGAGGCTAGCCACTCCTTAAGGGGGTGCGTGTCCCGGCACGACACCCAATGCCGAGCTGGGGGAACGAGGCCCGGTCGCTCCAAAACACCCCTCCCCAGGCCCGGGAGGTGGAGGTAAGTCCTGACCTGCAAGAAGAATGCCATAATTAGATCACATATATAGCAGAAAAGCAATTCAAGCAAAGAGGCAAGAGAAGACGGAGAGTACCTGAAGGAAAGGGAAGAAGCCGCTGATGGATGTCTGCCAGTCGGAGGAGCCCAGGCTGTCGAACTGATGCGCCAGAAGGGCGGCCCCCCACGCATAGTCCCCCACCTGGTCTAGGTCCTCTAGCAGCGGTAGGAATCGGCAGCGGACCGTGTCGCCCCTCGTGGCAAACAAAAGTCTGCCGAGAAAGAACGTGAGGAAGCGGCGCAAATCCAGATCTGCCTGAGCCCCAGGCTCACTGGCCAGAGTCTCCTGACAACTCCTCACTAACCTGTCCAACTACTCATCTACAGTCTCTCCTACCTCCCTGCCAGTATGGACTAGACCTAAGCTCTCCTACAGGTCTACCCTAGGAACTAGAGAAGATCTAGGGCCTACAGTCAAGTCTAGCAGCCTACGGGCTATGTCCCTATAGCAGGGGTAGGTAAACCCGCTAACCGGGCGGCCATACACCCTCAACCCGATAATTCTACTTACGTCCTCCAGGCTGGGGATCATGTGCCCCCATGGAAACACGAAGGCAGTTGCCTCCATGTCCCACCTGCTGCGCAGGGCCTGGGTCAGGGGAGCATCCGCCCTCATCCGGTCCATCCTCAAGACCTCCTGAAACCCCATGTCTTCCAAATGCTCCCTCTGGAACCCTGGGAGGGCCAGGTACACTGCCAACACTAACAGCCATGAGACCCGGGCCCTCATTTCTCCCTGCAAACACAAAAGAAGCAATCAGTCAGCTTAAGCATGCACTCCTTGAGTCCTCAGCTAAGTTCGCTCCGACCAAGTGGGTCGCGACCTTGTCGCGACGCTCCGATGCCTCGCGACTTGGTCACGACACCCAGGTAGATCGCGACCTTGTCATGACGGCCTTCGGCCGACGTGACAATGTCATGGCCTCTGACCCCGTTGCGACTACTGATGTCGCGATGGGGCGGGCCGTCGCGTTCTTAAACGCGGGCCAACCGGAGCTTCCTTTGTCTGGTGGCCGTTTCTCCTGGGCATTTCGCCCTACATTGGCCCTCCATAGGGCACCCTCATCCATTCACAACCATCAATCAAGGGGCTAGGGCCTTGGGGACTTACCTTTTTCATCGCCGCCTCGTGCGCCATCTCCGCCGCATCCACGTCCACGGCCGGCGCCTCCTCTTCCTCCATCTCCACCTCGGGGACGTCTTCCGCCACCGGAGGCGTCACCTCGTGCCGCCGGTGCCTCCTCACCAGCCGTTTCCCCTTCTCACCACAGATGCCACTACCTTCCATCACCAGGGAGAGTGTGGGGGAGAGTGTGAGGGAAAGAGAGGGAGAGAGAAAGAGAGAGGGACTGAGAGTGAGGGAGAGAGCACAGGGAGAGAGTGAGAGGATCAGAGAGCCAGATCGCCGAATCGCCGGAGAAGGGAGTAACACCTTGTGAGAGCGAAAGAGGGGAGAAGAGGGTTTCTGCGTTTTTGAACTCTCGATTCATTTCGCGATGCCTATAGACATCGCGTTAAGATCGCGTTGGCCAGGTAGGTCGCGACAATGTCGCGACCTATCGACCCGTCGCGACCTTACGACGACATCTGTTTTGGTCGCGATTTCAACCGAACAATGCAAAAAAATTAATAAAATTCCTATTTTATTGATTCAAATCATCAATTACAATTCCTAATCATACCTACAATCAATCAACTAGTCTTTCCAAGCCCTAACTACCACCTTTTACATTTTCTATCCCTCTCATACACCCGGTGCAGCCTCCGCCACGAAACGATCTCCATGTGGCCGGATCCTCCTCAATGCCTATAGGTACTCTTGGTACACGTCCTCGTCCTCGGCCACTGCTTCTGAAATGAGGCTTGCCGCACATCCTTCCCAGTGAACTATGGCTCTCCTCACATCCCGCTCATCCTATTCGTCGTCCATCTTCCGTGCTTGAATCGGTGGGTAGTGGGAGAGGGTCGGTACAACTATCTGCGCTGCACCGCAGTGGAGATAACACCGGTCAAGGTTGTAGAGGACTAGTGCTTCATTCCCAATCAATTATAGAGCCAAGCCGATGCGCTGCAGAAGGCAGATGATCTTGTTGTGGAGATATGTCGACCGCATCTCAAACTACTCCACGATCAGTGTTGTCACGCCCCGACGCGAAATATCGGAACGCGAGGTAGTTGCAAGTAAACAGGTACAGAGCAAGTACTAGACATCAAACCATTGCACAATGAATAATACTAAAGAAAATCTTCTCATTAATAACTTTCCAATGTCTAGTTACAACCACTAATATTAGAGCCAATCTATAGGGCCTAATTACATTGAAATAAGTAAGAGACTAAACTCAAACTACTACTATAACTCTAACATAGTACTAAGACACTAGGGTGCTCATAACATCACTCCTGGTCGTTCCCGTCCTCTTGAGTGTATAGTTCATCCTCGGTCTCACTTGAGAACGCAACGACAAATAATGCAGGGTGAGTGATAACGCCCAGTAGGACTTAAATCTCAATAGTCAAGCAGGCTTTAAATGATTAATATATTAAAAGGCAGAGTAACTAATGATAGAGCGAGATAGTCAAGTAACGTAAGAGATAGCATGATAGCACGTGAACGAAATAGCACAACTTTCCAAATATAGCGCAAGTGTCGAGTATAGCATAAAATAATAGGATGGCCATAGCACAAATAGCACAAAGTATAGCAATAGCACAACAGGTATAGTATAGCACTTTTGTCAATAGACAACGAGAGAACATAGCACTTTTGATTGTCATTTAGATAGTCGAGATAGATAGCACTCGAGTGTAATGCCAAACACTCTGATCATTTAACTCCCATGGGCACTAGCACTTTCGGGCGCACATCCTAGGACCAGATCGGGCCCTTTATATATTGTCAGGCATTCGTTATATTGTTTTGTCACGCCCCGACGCGGAATATCGGAGCGCGAAGGTAGTTGCAAGAAAAAGGTATAGAGTGAATGCTAGACATCAAACCATTGCACATTGAATAATACTAAAGCAAATCTTTCTCATTAATAACTTTCCAAATGTCTAGTTACAACCACTAATATCAGAGCCATTCTATAAGCCCCAATTACATTGCAATAAAAGGAAATAACTAACTACAATTCTAAGATAACATAATGACTCGGGGGTACTCCTGGCTTCACTCTTGGTCATTCCCTTCCTCGTGAGTGTATGTGTCATCCTCGGTCTCACCTGAGAACACAACATCAAATAACGTAGGGTGAGCGATAACGCCCAGTAGGACTTAAATCTCAGGCTCAAGCAGGCTTTAAATAATTAACACATTTAATGGCAGAGTATCTAAAGATAGCAAGTACAAGAGAGTCAAAATATAGCAAGAGATAGTACAACAGGTAACATGATAGCACAATAGCACGAGATCGAGTATAGTTCCAAAAATAGCACAAGTATCGAGTATAGCACAAATAGTAGGATGGCCATAGCACAACTAGCACAAGTATAATAATAGCACGACGAGTATAGCACTTGTTTGTCATTCTAGATATCGAGAGAGTATAGCATGTTTTGTGTTTTGATTGTCATATAGATAGTCGAGATAGATAGCACTTGAGTGTAATGCCAAACACTCTAATCATTTAACTCCCATGGGCACTAGCACTTTCGAGCGCACATCCCAGGACCAGATCGGGCCCTTTATATATTGCCAGGCATTGGTTATATTGTATCTTTAGAAAATCAGTCAATGGCTAATATAAAGTACCAAGAATAGTTAAGAGCACTAGATGAATAGACGAGATAGTAGGGAGAACGTGAATAGACGAGCGAGTAGAGTATAGATGAGAGCTAAGGGTACTTCACGTAAAACAACGAGTAAACAGGCGATAGTAACAGTTGCACAACACGCGCACGTCGTATTGGCAGTCAAGTGGAATTCACGATCTTCCCGCTGGCCATGTTATGCACAAGTCCAGAGGTCCGACGTGATTCAAGGTAAGAGCAAACTTCTAATAGCCGTTTGGATCATATCGATCCCTAAAGGTGTAATGGGTGTTATGGTACAACCGGCTCGTCGGCCATGTGGGAATCCATGATCAAAGGAGACTTACGGAGGCCTTGTGCAAGGGTTCACTAGTCCGGCGAAAGGAATATCCAACGGAGAGTTCACTACAAGCCAAGTAAAGTGTGTATATAAAAACAGGTGCTCGACGTTCTAGAGGAATTCTAGAACAGTGGAGCATCGATATCGGTATATAAACAACGCAAGAAACGAATACAAGTCCTTTAAAATAGGGCAATTAATATACTTTATTACAATAAATTACCAGATACATTATGAGACATTTTATGCCAGATTTCAGCCATATATGGATGGTTCATGTGTGTGCATGTGTAAGAGAAATCATAGATAGAAAAAAAGTCGTGAATATGTATTTTAAAGCATTCAATAAAGCTCCATTTTAAAACAGGTGTTTTTACTACGTGTATGACTGTTAGAAAGGTGTAAGAATCCTGTGAACGCGACGTAGGCCAGTAAGGGTCGCGACAGGGTCAGGGCAGATCGCAACAGGGCCTGAAAAGGGTCGCTACAGAGCTGCCAGGACAGAAGGCCAGAACGCGGTGTAGGGTACTGTCGCGTTCACAACACGACAAGGAAAACGTCGCAATGGGCTTGAGAACGCGACCTATCGGGCCGTCACGTTCTCAGGTCCATGGCCTGAGTCTGACAGAGTTCTGCTCTGTCTTGGATTGCTGTACAGAAACATCAGATTTTGATACAGGGTCGTTCATAAAATCATAACTAATTGTATACACGATGAAAAATCATGAAACCAGTGGCAAATGAAACTAGACATGCGAGAGTACTTTCAGTAAATAGAAATTAGAGAGAGAGCATTGTTTGAACATGTTTTGAGCATGAACAATAACAAGTAACATAGAACATGATACAGAGAGCAAGATTGATTTAATTCGAGCAACATGCTCAACAAAAATTAGGGCTTTCAGGGGCAAAAGATCCCTAACAACATGAAGTGTCTACAGTAAACATTTCGTAGCATGGGATCAAGTGTACATGGAGATATGATTCAAACATGATGACTCGGAGTTATCATGTTTGCAGAACTTCTAAAATCAAGAACAAAATATTGGCTTGATGGAAAATTATGAAACAAGAGGGCTTTTGTGTTGGGTTTTCCATATATCATGTTTTTGATGATCACATTAACATTCTTGAACATTGATTTAATGCAAAATTGATGTGTTAACTAACATGAAAAACACCATGAAAGTGATTGAGTTAAACATTGCTAAATCATACAATGTACATCACTAACAATGTATTTGCATGTAGGTGTACAAGCATGAAAGATGGAACTTTGAAGAGGCATTGAAAAGATGAGCAAAAGGCACAAAAATCTGTCAAAGAGGTGCATCTGTCGACAGATGCAAACTGCCTGTCGACAGATTCACACAGTCATTCTCAGACAGAACTCAGGTTTGCATCTCTGAGTGCATCTGTCGACAGATGCAATGTACCTGTCGACAGATACACACAGACAACCCAGGACAGAGCTCAGGTTTTCTATTCCTGAGTGCATCTGTCGACAGATGAAAACTGCCTGTCGACAGATACACTCAGAAACTCATTTTCCTGAAACCCAGTTCTCAGCCTGAGTCTGCCTGTCGACAGATGCAAGTGCACCTGTCGACAGCCGACGGAAACTTCAGATTTGGGTTTCCAAATCCGGCCCACTTGGGTGTTTCCTTCCTCCACGACCCCCACCTTTACCTAACACTATATAAGCATCCTTTTGGAGCCAATTTCGTAGAGAGCAGCCTCCCATCCAAGAGCCTCCAAGGGACCAAGAGGAAAAGCCCCAAATTGCTGCTCTGCTTCAACTTTCCGCCCAGATCGACGTGGAATCACTATCTATGCGGAGCTGAAGCGGATCGTCATCAATTCAACCTTCTACATCGATCAATCTACATCCAATCGAAGTTTGAAGAGCGTTTGGACGATCCACGAGAAGAATTCCAACTGGATTGTTCCCTAATTCCCAATTCTTCTCCATTTCATAATTTCCATCCAATCGTGTGTGTGTGTGGTTGTGTTTCGAGCATCCCTTGTGCTTGATTCACGTATTTGTGGTTGTTCTGATCGTGTTTCATCAGACAACGTGTGTGTGTTTGAGTTGTAGTGTTGAACTCGCTCATAAGCAGTCGTTTCTGCGTGTGTGTGTGGACGGTGGATGTAGGATACACGAGTTGTGTACTCCGAACACCTTAAATCATCGTGTTCTGTGGTTTGTTCGCGTTTTGCGATAGATGATTGGTAGGCACGGTGTTCATACGCACGTTTGATTCCCTGTTTTCTCTTAAATCAACTCAAGCGGTCTCACACTTAATTGAATTTGAATCAAATTTCATTAAGATCGCTGTAGCATCGAAAAGAAGCCATCAATAGTTTAAAATTGCCGTAATCTATTCAACCCCCCCCTTCTAGATTACCGTATTGTGTACTTCCGCATAACTCTTCATTTTGTTCCTGGTGATTGGAACTACTTTTAGATGGATTTGATTTAGTTTTGCTTGTGAGAATGCCTACCTTTGACTCGATTTGTCTTCTAGGGTTAAAATCTCCATGAACGAGGAAGAAGCTCCAAGAACTCCTTCTCCTCACGAGATCCTCTCCTCCTTGGCCTCTTCTCCACGTCCAACAACCTTTGGCAATGAGCTAGGGTCGGCCAAGAGGGTTTAAGAGATGTATTTATGTATGTATGGGTTCCTATTCCTACTTCTATTCTAATTGCTCTTTAATTACGAGATTTCCTAACTCCAACCTTCCTTTCTTGCTTTCCAACCTCTATTTAGGTTAGGATGGAAATCTAAATTTGTGCTAAATCATAAGGGGTAGGCTTAGGAATCCAATTCCAACTCTTATTGCCTCTTTTAATGCTTAAAGAGTCATTTTCTATTTAGGAGATATTAAGACTCCGAATTTAGGATATTTTCTTTTTATTTACTATTTGTAAATTTATATTTTGACCCAATAAGTTCTAGAGGATCCATTAAGCAAAGCCCATTACTCTTTTCCATTTAATGGGTTTTATTTAATGCTCTTTTCATTGAATATCCCTTAGCTTAGTTTTTAATTTATTATTTAAATTTTTATTTTTCTCAAAAATTCAGGTTGCTACATTGTTTATCTTTAGACATTCAGTCAATGGCCAATAGAGAGTACCAAGAAATAGATGAGAGCACTAAATGAATAGACGAGATAGCAGAGTGAACGTGAATAGACGAGCGAGTAGAGTATAGATGAGAGCTAATGGACATTGTACATAACACGTCGAGTAAACATGCGATAGTAACAGTTGCACAACACACGCATACGGTGTTGGCAGTCAGGTGGAACTCACGACCCTACCACTGGCCATGTTAAGCATAGATCTAGAGGTCCGACGTGATTCAAGATAAGAGTGAACTTCTAATAGCCGTTTGGATCATGTTGATCCCTAAAGGGTGTAATAGGTGTTAGGGTACAACCGGCTCGTCGACCATGTGGGAATCCATGGACAGAGGAGACTTACGGAGGCCTTGAACAAAGACTCACTAGTTCGACAGAAGGAGTATCCGACGGAGAGTTCGTCCAAGTCAAGAGAGAGTGTGTATATAGAAACAAGTGCTCGACGTTCTAGAAGAATTCTAGAACAGTGGAGCGTCGATAACGGTATTCCCAAAACATCGCAAGAAAACATAGACAAGTCTATTTAAAATATAGCAAATTAATTACATAAATTACCAGATGTATTATGAGATAATTACATGCCAAGTTAAGCCATAAATGGATGGTTCAAAGTGTGTGCATGTATCATGAAATAATAGCTAGAAATAAGTCATGTGTATATCTTTTAAAATCACGCAAAAATGTTCAGTTTATAACAGGTATTTTTACTGCGTACATGACTGTTAAGAGAGGGTACAAACACTATAGAAAGTCAAGACTTGCAGAGATAGGGGGTTTCATGCAAAAAGCCCAGATCGCGACGTACCCTAATGAGGGTCACGACGGGGTCTAGCAGAACGCGACAGGCTCTTGTACAGGTCACGACGGCCTCATCGATTCAGGCAGACATATCGCGACGATAGACCCTGTCGCGATCAGATCGCGATGGAAGGCTCTGTCGCGACGGCTCGTCAGATCGGGCGGCAGATCGCGACGACAGGCCCTGCCGTGATTAGATCACGATGGAAGGCATTGTCGCGATAGCCCTATGAATGCAGCCTATCGGGCCGTCGCGTTCACAAGGTCTGCGCCCGAGTCCGACTGGGAGAGGATAGTGTATTGGATTGCGGGCCAGACTTACCCTATTTTAACACAGGGTGATTCAAAAAATCATATCTATTTGTACAGGCGATGAAAAATCATGAAACTAGTTGCGAATTGATCTAGACATGCATGGGTACTTACAGTAAATAGGGATTTGAAAACAACAGGGCTTCGACATGCTTTGGTCATATGTATTCATGAAGAACATGGAACAGTATACATATGAGATCAACAAATTAATTTGCAAGATAGGATGAATGAAAATTGGGGCTTTTAGGGGCAAAAGAAGCCTAACATGCATCAGTATTTCCCATAAAAATTTCATAGCATGGGACTTAGTATACATTGAGATCAAGAATTAAAGAGAGGGTTCGGGGTCATGGTGTTTACAGAACTTCAAAAATTAAGAACAAAATATTTGCTCGATGGAAAAATATGAGACAAGAGGGCTTTGATTCCTGAGATTTAGATCAACCTACAGACGAAATTGATTTAGTTTTGCTCATGAGAATGCTTATCTTTGGTCGATTTCCTCTTCTAGGGCTAGATCTTGAAGAACGAGAGAGAGAGCTTGAGAAGTGCTTCTTCCCACGAATTCTCCTCTTCTTTGGCTACTCCTCCTGGTCTAGAAACCCTTGGCAATGAGCTAGGGCCGGCCATAGAGCTTTAAGAGAGTATTTAAGTCTCTTCCCTTTCTATTTCCTAATAGAACTCTAACTCCTATTTAATTCCAAGATTTCCTATTTCTCTCCTCTTTCTAAGCATGTCAATTCCAATTTGGGTTAGGTTGGGACCCAAATTCGTGGCCAACCTATTAGGATAGGTTTAGGAATCCAAATCTAACTCAAATTAGTTATTTAATGCATTAAATATCCTTTTCGATTTAAGTAATAATTAAGCTACGAATTTAGGGTATTTTCCTATTAATCACCTTTTAAAAATCTCTATTTTGGCCCACTAATTTCTAATGGGTCCATTTAACAAAGCCCATTACTTCTTTTCCTTTAATGGGTTTCATTTATTTCTCTTTTATTTGATTTTCTAATTGATTTTATTTTTATTATTATTAAATTTTTATTTTTCTAAAAAATTCAGGTTGCTACAAGTGTATTCAGATAGAGCCTCCACTCCTTCAATCCCTTGACCGTTGCTGTCTTGCACCATGCCTGGTGGTCATATGGAGCAGAGCACCGACGAAGGCGAGTGGGTGGTGGACCATGCTCATGCACTTGATGGAGGGGTCGTCCGTTGCCTTGAAATTTATGTGCATGCCCATCCAGCATTCAAGGGCAACCACAGAACCGAAGAGGGGTCTGCCGGTGGTTGCGGAAGATAGTCCAGCATAGAGATACCCAAGGACAGCTTGAGAAATGGACATACCTTCCCACACACAGCTGATAGTGCTCAGGTTGGATGCAGAGAGGAGGTGATTCTGTGCAGGGAAGAGGATGACACTGCATATGCAGATGGCGGTGGTCTTGGCAATGGCAAGGTAGTTTCTGGCCTTCCTCTTGCATTGTGACATGATCCACTGAGAAAGAGGAAGGAGATGGATGTAGCCCGGGCTCGTTAGGGTGCTCAAGTCCCAGGTCTGAGTGGTGATCTTACCGAGGATGGCCCAGGAGTCTATGACAGCCACGGTATGTGCGATGAGGTGTTCCTCCCTTTGTTGGATCTCTTGTTTTGATGATGTTTAACTATGATCCATACAAATGTGGAAATCATGCTTCAATTATATCTAACACTATTTTACATGTGTAACTCACAGAAATGTTCATATGATGACAGTGGTGTCGACAAAATTCAGATAGTGTGTCGAACATGACTCAATCCCAGAGCAAATACTCATGAAAGCAAGCTAGTTGTGTCAACACAAGTTCAGTGGTGTCGACACATCCCATGCATCCAGTAAGTAGTAAAGTGTGAAGAAGCCAGTGGTGTCGACACAAGTTGGTTGTGTGTCGACACATTGCATGTATCTAGGAAACAATCAGAACTTAAGTGCAAGTGGTGTCGACACAGGATGATTGTGTGTCGACACATCCTATCCCTCCCAGAAGCTTGTTTTGCAGTCAGTGTCAAGTATGTCTACACAAGTGCAAAGTTTGTCGACACAACTCATCAGTCAAAGTTGCCAGGACACAAAGTCAGGAACATGTGTCGACACATAACTCATGTTGTGTCGACACACTTCGACTACTTTTCCGGATCTGAGTTTAAGGACACATGGATGATTTTGGTTGAAGGCTTTGAGTAGGAATTTTTGTGCCCCCAAATTCCAAGGCATTTTGTGTACACATGGGACTATAAATGTCCATCATCCACTCATCTTTTGGGGGACACACACTTCAGTTCTCTCAACTCCAAGAAGCAGAAGACGAATTCAGAGAGAGACTTCATCCTGGAGAATTGCGACTAGATCTAAAGAATTGGGAGATCTAAGCACCTTGGCTGATCAACCTCAAGTGGAATTCCAAGATTCCAGAGTCTACATCCTGAAGCTAAAGTTGGAGATCTAAACTCTCAACTGGAAGCAGAACAGGAGGAAATTTAACCAGACTTCTTCAATCTACAATTCAACTGTTATGTCTGGTTCCTTACTTAAAACTCATTTCCTAGTGTGTGTTTTATGAAATTAGAGCAACACTTGTGCTCAATTTCACGTGTGTGTTTAGATCTGAGATCTCTGTTATCTCAGAGTGTGTGTGTTGTAGTGTGACCTATTTGAACTGGCGACATAAGCCACTTTGTGTGTGTGTGCGTGGATGGTGGACGTAGGATACACAATTGTGTAATCCGAACCACCCTAAATCATTGTGCCATTGGGGTTTGATTGTCTTTGTGTTAGATGAGTGGTAGGCTCGCAGCTCTCACATCACTTGATTTGTCTAGATTGCTCAGAATTGTTCTTAAGTTTGAGATCTAAGTTTTTCATTGGTTTCTCTGAGTTTCTAATTGAGTAATTTTTAAATTCAGTTGAAATCTATTCAACCCCCCCCCCTTCTAGATTTCATCATAGCTGTTTTCCGAAACATTCACCCCACTCCTATCTTTAGGGAGTCCCAGCATGAGATCCAACTCCTCCTATAGGATCATGGCTTCGAATGAAGGGAAGATAAACGTGTGGGTCTGTGGGTGCCACAACTCCATAAGCGTTGTCATGCTATCCCACACATGCACTATTTTATGGTAGTTCTTGGCTAGCGTGAGGACAGTGGTGAGCTTCCACTTGCGCACCAGGTTGCTGGACGCCATGAAGAGTGCCTTGACCATGGGTTCCAGCCATGGAATTTTGGAGTAGCGCCTACTATAGACGCTGTGTTCCGCGCAACCCTAGATGTGGTTGATGTTCCGAAGGTTCCCGAACGTTGCCGCTCTCTCGTTGGCGTTGGATGGATGCTGGTTGACTTCTTTGACCTCCCTGTTTGACCAGGTTGACCAAGGAGAAAGACAAGAAAATAGCAAATGAACGGAGGGGAGGTGATCGCCAGGGCCTTACCTGTGCCCAAGGAGGTGTTATGATCGTGTCGATGACGTTGCCTCATGCAGCGGTAGATGGCGGGACCCCAACTTTCCTTTCTTCAACCGGCCAAAGGAAGGAAGCTCCACGGTCTCCTTCAAAGTGTTCCTGCCACAAAAGGAAGCTCTATTATGTTGGGTTGAGTGTGTTTTGGAATTTCCTAAAGTTGTATTGTAATGCTGACGAATGAACATCACTCATACTTTGATTTTGATGATGACATATTGTGATTTTGATGATGATATGTTGAACATGTTATACATTCTATACATATCACAATAATGCTTAAACAACATATTTTTGATGTTTAATATCTCATATTTTAATGATAATATCTTGTACTAATGATTTATGTGTTAAATTTATAGGTGTATATAGATTCTGTCATGGTAGTGTCGATACACCCATTGACGGTGTCGACACTGGGTCAGAGTCCCTGAAGTTTTTTCTTGAAGACAGGGTCAAGTGTGTCGACATAGCCCCTGGTAGTGTTGACACTAGACCCAGTTCCCAGGAGACCCAGTTGCCTGACTGGGACAGTGTGTCGACACAGCCAGTGGCAGTGTTGACACTAGACCCATCTCCCAGAAGATCTTTTTGCGCCAATGGGGCAGTGTGTCGACACACTCAGTGGTAGTGTCGACACACTCCGGCTGAATTTTCATCTTAAGATCCATCTGGACACGTGGCCTCCTAGGGATCAATGGGATTGGTCTTGGATCATGTGCCCACGTACCCTAAGGCTCCTTATGGACATATGGGGCTATAAATACCCATGTGTGTGGTACTCCAAAGCCATCCCACGCAAGATAAGGCCAAGAGCATTCTGGAAGAGGGCAAGAAGAGCGGGAAAAAGGCATCTGCATCCAGAGGAGTAGGGCAGCGCCGCCAAGGGAAGACGAAGGAGAAGAAGGAGAAGAAGAAGGAGAAGAAGAGAAGGAGCTCGTGATTGCAGCAGTGCTAGTTCAGAAGGAGATCCAGCCGAGTCTGTATTTAGTCAGAATGTTAAATTCTCTGGGGAATCTGTGTATGTGTTCTACACAGATCTCCCAATTCTATTTATCTCTACCATTTCTATTGTATTGAGATAGATCGTGCTAGAGGATCTATTCTCTAAGTGTGCTTGTTCTAGCAGAACTTGGATCTATTGTGGTCCAGAGGTTTGAGTACCTTGTACTCTGTTTTGGAGACCTAGTGCTCTGAGTTGGAGCCGTTGTGCTCTGGTGCTTGAGCCGTAGTGCTCAAGGGCTTGTGAATTTGCTGAATTCACAAGTGGTCTTTGGAGTAGGTCTTGTGCCTATCTCCTGGGTTTCTTTGAGTCGTTGCACTCAAAGAGGTTGGAGTTGTTGTGCATAGATTGTACTGCACTTGTGCTAGTGGTTCCTCCGTTGTGAGGAGGTGGACGTAGGAGACACAAGTTGTGTTCTCCGAACCACCTTAAAATCTTCAGTGCACTGTGGTTTGATGTGTGGTTTGCTGTTCTTATTCACTATTCTCACACACCACACTTGGGTCTGATCGTATTGTGTGTTTTACTTATTTTAATTCCGCTGCCATACACACAATTTCTTAGTTCATTCATCAAAGTCATCTATCCGATCCCCAACAACTGGTATCAGAGTAGGTCAGAGTCAATTCTATACTCTGAGGTGCTTTGGTGAATTTTCTGTATTTCAGATTTTGATCACTTGCTCAAATTGTTGTATGTTTTGGTTTGATTGTCTTTATCATGGACTCTAGAGGTTTTGTTGCTGAAGGTCATTCAATCAATAGACCTCCATTTTTTGATGGTACTGACTATCCTTACCAGAAGAATAGGATGATGGTTTTTCTTAGAGCACAAAACTATGAAGTATGGAGAATTGTTGAAAAAGGACCAATTGAAGTCACTGGAGATGAAGATCAATGGACCAGGGAGCAGATCAGAAGGGTCACCCTGAACTACAGTGCCATGAACATGCTGCAATGTGCCATCCATCCGAAGGAGTATTTCAGAATCTCTATGTGTTTGTCTGCCAAGGAGATGTGGGATGAATTAGAATTACTTTATGAGGGCACATCTCAGGTCAGGGAGACTATGGCTAACATGTTAGTTTCTGATTATGAGTTGTTTATCATGAAATCTAATGAAACTATATCTGAGATGTTTTCCAGGTTCATGGTTATTATAAATGGACTTCGAGACTTGGGTAAGGAATATTCAAATGAAGAATTGGTAAGAAAAATCTTGCGTTCCTTATCTCCTGTATGGCACACTAAAGCAACTGTCATTGAAGATTCAAAGGATTTATCCAAAATCACATTGGATGAACTCATTGGATCATTAATGACATATGAGTTAAATCTTAAGAGATCAGAAGAACATATGCTAAAAACAAAAACCATTGCTCTTAAAGCTTCATCAAGTAATAAAGGAAAATCTAAAGAAAATTCTGAATCTGAGAAATCTGAATCTGATAATGATAATCTTGCTTTCATCACCAGACAATTTAAGGCATTTCTGAAATCAAACAAGAAGAATTTTGATAATAAGCAACATGCCATGTCTAGTAAAAAGAAACATTTCTCCCATGGTGATCATAAGAAAACTGATGAAATTCCTGTGTGTTATAGGTGTAACAAATCTGGGCATATGAAGGCTGATTGTCTAGAAGGTAAGAAAGAAAAGCACATGAACCACAAGGAGTTCCACAAAAAGAAGAACAAGGCCATGGTGGCTACATGGTCAGATGATGAAAGCTCAAACTGCAATGAAGAATCCTCAAATTCAGAAGGGAATGAAATCTGCTTCATGGCAGGAAGTAGCGAAGAACAGGTAGATATATCCTTTGAACTATTTACCATTAAAGATTGGCAAGAAGCATATGGTAATTTAGTTGAAAATCTTTCTGATGTTAGAAAAGAAAATAAATACTTGAAAAGAAAAATTGAAAGCATTCTTCATGATACTTCATCATCTGTAAAGATTTCTGAATTGGAAGTTCAAATTTCAGACCAAATCAAAGAAAATGATGAACTATTGATTTTTGTTAATGATCTGAAATTGAAAATTCAAAAATTGAACAAAGAACTCATCAATTCTATCAAGAAAATTGAAGAAAAAGAAAAGGAAAATCATGAAAATTTGAATCAAATTGAAAAACTCAATCTTTGCATTAAAGAAAAAGAAGATATCATCAAGAACTTCACTCAAGGGAAAGACAATTTGAATGCTCTACTTGGAGTTAAGATGAATTCAAACAAGCATGGCTTAGGTTTTGAACCACAAAATTCAAAGAAAACTGAATCATCTCCAAAGAAAATAAAATCATCAAAAACTCTTTTAATAAAATTTGTCAAGGCAAGCTCATCTGAAAACAAAGGAAAAATACAAAAACAAAAAGAACCTGAGAGGTCAACACATACCTTACCTAGGTTGACACACACTATGCACAGGTCGACCTATCCCAGTCAGAGGTCGACCTACCCCTCTTATAAAAATCACAAAAACTTCAAACCAATCAATAATCATTTTTCTCATGGAAATTGGAATGTTTTCTACTCTTACAATTCAAGATGGAATAAGTCATGGAACCAAAGGTACAGTGGTAACCAATGGTTCAATCCTTGTTTCTATCATTCATCTTTTCCTTCATATCAACAACAATACATGCCAAGTTTTTCACAGTGGAACAAATCAACTAAGAGGTACAATGTTCAGAAAATTGAAAAATAAAAAGTTGAATCTTCTGTTTCAAAAAACACTGTGAAGCAAAATACACAAATTTGGGTTAGAAAGGATTTGTTATCTCTTCTCACTCAGGATGTTGGTACCAATCTCATGTGGGTACCAAAAACTTTTCTTGTCTAATTTGTTATGTGCAGGAAAGCCGTGCATCCAATTCCAACAACATTTGGATTCTTGACAGTGGATGCTCACGGCACATGAGAGGAGACAGAAATAAATTTTCATGCTTGATTAAAAAGGAAGGTGGATCAGTCACCTTTGGAGGTAAGAATAAAGAAAAAATAATTGGCAAAGGAAAAATTGGTAAGTCTTGCATTACCTTAAGTGATGATGTTTGTTTAGTTGAGGGTTTGAATTACAACTTGCTTAACATTAGTCAATTGTGTGACAATGGTTACAAGATTCTTTTTGAACATGATTCATGCAAAATAATTGACTCATCTTCTGAGAAAATTAAATTGATTGGAAAAAGAGAAAATAATGTCTACGTGATTGATTTGTGTGATAATTCCTCTTTAAATGTTTGCTTGATTGCAAATAAAAATGACACTGCTTAGTTGTGGCACAAAAGGTTGGGTCATGCAAGTTTCACAACTATTAGTAAACTCATAAGAATGAATCTTGTAAAAGGTCTTCCTGAATCTTTCCCAGTCATTGTCAATCCTGTTTGTGGGATATGTGCTCAAGAAAAACAAACAAGAAAATCTTTTAAAGTGTTCAGTGAAGTACTTTCATCTAAACCACTTGAGTTGTTTCATATGGATCTTTTTGGTCCAACCAGAACTCAAAGTCTCAGTGGTAATAGATATGGCTTTGTGATCATTGATGACTTTAAAGGATATACTTGGGTCTTATTCTTATCCCATAAAAGTGATGCATGTTTAGAATTCAGGAGATTTTACAATTCTGCCTTAGTGGGTTTATCTTTCAAACTGAATTCCATTTTGACAGATCATGGGGGTGAATTTGAAAATAAATCATTTTCTGATCTCTGTACTGAACTGAAAATTCTCCATAAGTTTTCTTCCCCTAGAACTCCAGAACAAAATGGAGTTGTCGAAAGAAAAAATAGAACTCTTGTGGAAATGGCCAGAACTATGCTCATTAAAAGTAAACTGTCTAAATCCTTTTGGGCAGAAGCTGTAAATACAGCTAATTTCATTTTGAATAGAGCATTAGTAAGACCAAAGATCAGAAAAACCCATTATGAGTTGTTCAAGAATAAAAAGCCAAGTGTGTCATATTTCAAAATTTTTGGTTGCTAATGTTTTGTTCACAATAACAACAAAGAAAATCTTGATAAATTTGATGCAAAAATTTTTGAATCAATCTTCTTAGGTTATTCTGAAACTTCAAGAGCTTACAGAGTTTATATTTTGAAAAATAAGACTGAGGAAGAATCTCCATGTAGCAACATGAATTTTTAAGAAAAATAAAAAATTTAAATAATAAATTAAAAACTCAGCTAAAGGGATATTCAATGAAAAGAGCATTAAATAAAACCATTAAATGGAAAAGAGTAATGGGCTTTGCTTAATGGATTCTCTAGAACTTATTGGGTCAAAATATGAATTTACAAATAGTAAATAAAAAGAAAATATCCTAAATTCGGAGTCTTAATATCTCCTAAATAGAAAAGGACTCCTAAAGCATTAAAAGAGGCAATAAGAGTAGGAATTGGATTCCTAAGCCTACCCCTTATGATTTAGCACGAATTTAGATCCCATCCTAACCTAAATAGAGGTTGGAAAGCAAGAAAGGAAGGTTGGAGTTAGGAAATCTCGTAATTAAAGAGCAATTAGAATAGAAGTAGGAATAGGAACCTATACATGCATAAATACATCTCTTAAACCCTCTTGGCCGACCCTAGCTCGTGGCCAAAGGTTGTTGGACGTGGAGAAGAGGCCAAGGAGGAGAGGATCTCGTGGGGAGAAGGAGTTCTTGGAGCTTCTTCCTCGTTCTTGGAGATTTTAACCCTAGCAGACAAATTGAGTCAAAGGTAGGCATTCTCACAAGCAAAACTAAATCAAATCCATCTATAGGTAGTTCCAATCACCAGGAACAAAAGCCCTCCTGTTTCATAATTTTTCATCAAGCTAATCTTTTGTTCTTGATTTTAGAAGTTCTGCAAACATGATAACTCCGAGTCATCATGTTTGAATCATATCTCCATGTACACTTAATCCCATGCTACGAACTTTTTACTGAAGACACTTCATGTTGTTAGGGATCTTTTGCCCCTGAAAGCCCTAATTTTTGTTGAGCATGTTGCTCGAATTAAATCAATCTTGCTCTCTGTATCATATTCTGTGTTACTTGTTATTATTCATGCTCAAACCATTTTCAAACCATGCTCTCTCTCTAATTCCTATTTACTGGAAGTACTCTCCCATGTCTAGTATCATTTGCCACTGGTTTCATGATTTTTCATCGTGTATACAATTAGTTATGATTTTCTGAACAACCCTGTATCAAATCTGATATTTCTGGACCGCAATCCAAGACAGAGCAGAACTCTGTCAGACTCAGGCCATGGACTTGAGAACGCGACCTGTCGGGCCGTCGCGTTCTCAAGCCCGTCGCGATGCTTTCCTTGTCGCGTTCTGAACGTGACAGTACCCTACGTCGCGTTCTGGCTTTCTATCCTGGCAGCCCTGTCGCGACCCTTTTCAGGCCCTGTCGCGATCTGTCCTGACCCTGTCGCGACCCTTACTGACCTACGTCGCGTTCATAGGATTCTTGATGAAAACCCTTACTGACCTACGTCGCGTTCATATGCCTTTTTAACAGTCATACACGCAGTAAAAACACCTATTTTAAAATGGAGCTAAATTGAATGCTTTAAAATACATATTCACGACTTTTTTTCTATCTATGATTTCTCTTACACATGCACACACATGAACTATCCATATATGGCTGAAAGCTAGCATAAAATATCTCATAATGTATCTGGTAAGTTATTGCAATAAAGTATATTAATTGCCCTATTTTAAAAGACTTGTATTCGTTTCTTGCGTTGTTTATATACCGATATCGACGCCCCACTGTTCTAGAATTCCTTTAGAACGTCGAGCACCTGTTTTTATATACACACTTTACTTGACTTGTGGTGAACTCTCCGTCGGATATTCCTTTCGCCGGACTAGTGAACCCTTGCACAAGGCGTCTGTATGTCTCCTCTGATCATGGATTCCCACATGGTCGACGAGCCGGTTGTACCCTAACACCCATTACACCTTTAGGGATCGATATAATCCAAATGGCTATTAGAAGTTCGTTCTTATCTTGAATCACGTCGAACCTCTGTACTTGTGCATAACATGGCCAGCGGGAAGATCATGAATTCCACCTGACTGCCAATACGATGCACGCGTGTTGTTCAACTGTTATTATCGCCTGTTTACTCGTTGTTTTACGTGATGTACCCTTAGCTCTCATCTATACTCTACTCGCTCGTCTATTCACGTTCTCTCTACTATCTCATCTATTCATCTAGTGCTCTTAACTATTCTTGGTACTCTATATTGGCCATTGACTGATTGTCTAAAGATACAATATAACCAATGCCTGGCAATATATAAGGGCCCGATCTGGTCCTGGGATGTGCGCCCGAAAGTGCTAGTGCCCATGGGAGTTAAATGATCAGAGTGTTTGGCATTACACTCAAGTGCTATCTATCTCGACTATCTATATGACAATCAAAACACAAAACGTGCTATACTCTCTCGATGTCTAGAATGACAAACAAGTGCTATACTCATCGTGCTATTATTATACTTGTGCTAGTTGTGCTATGGCCATCTTGCTATTCGTGCTATACTCGATACTTGTGCTATTTTTGGAAACTATACTCGATCTCGTGCTATTGTGCTATCCTGTTACCTATTGTGCTACCTCTTGCTATATTTTGACTCTCTTGTACCTGCTATCTTAGATACTCTGCCATTAAATGCGTTAATTATTTAAAGCCTGCTTGAGCGTGAGATTTAAGTCCTACTGGGCGTTTATCGCTCACCCTACGTTATTTGATGTTGTGTTCTCAGGTGAGACCGAGGATGACACATACACTCACGAGGAAGGGAATGACCAAGAGTGAAGCCAGGAGTACCCTCGAGTCATTATGTTATCTTAGAGTTGTAGTTAGTTATTTCCTTTTATTGCAATGTAATTGGGCCCCATAGAATAGCTCTGATATTAGTGGTTGTAACTAGACATTTGAAAAGTTATTAATGAGAAAGATTTGCTTTAGTATTATTCAATGTGCAATGGTTTGATGTCTAGTATTCGCTCTATACCTTTTTCTTGCAACTGCCTTCGCGTTCCGATATTCCGCGTCGGGGCGTGACACTCCACATGTCATTTTTGATGAAAACTTTGAAAAGATTGACATTCCTACTTTATGCAGAACTCAATTATGTGATGATGAGGATGATTTTCTTGAACATCCATCTACAAATCTTGAAGAGCAAGAAGTACCAAATGCACATGAGGTTCTTGAATTTCCAACTTCAAGTGATTCAGGTAATCATGTTCCTGAAAATCATGCAAACCCTGAGGTAATTTCTGAACCCAAATTTTTAAGAGATCATCCACTTGAAAGCATTGTTGGTAATCTGCAAGATGGAATAAGAACCAGATCATATTTTCATTCTGCCATAATTGAAGATTCTTTGGCACTACTTTCCCAAATTGAACCCAAAATGTTGATGAAGCTTTATCTTGTGAAAACTGGATAAATGCTATGCATGAAGAGCTTTATCAATTTGAAAGAAATCAAGTTTGGGATTTAGTACCAAAACCTTCAGATTTAACTTCTGTCATTGGAACTAGATGGATTTTCAGAAATAAATTGAATGAATCTGGTCAAATTGTTAGAAATGAAGCTAGACTTGTTGCTCAAGGGTATAACCAAGAACTTGGTATTGATTTTGAAGAATCTTATGCCCCTATTTTAAGGAGAAAGTAAAAGTTTCTAGGGGGAGAAAGTTCTTTATGGGGAGAAAGTTCAAAGGGTGTATATGGTCAAGGGGAGTTATTGCAGTCAAGGAAGTCAGGTTATTGGGAGATTGTGCATATGTTTTGTCATCATCAAAAAGGAGAGATTGTTGGGTTGAGTGTGTTTTGGAATTTCCTAAAGTTGTATTTTAATGATGACCAATGAACATCACTTATACTTTGATTTTGATGATGACATATTGTGATTTTAATGATGACATATTGTGATTTTAATGATGACATATTGTGATTTTAATGATGACATGTTGAACATGTTATACATTTTATACATATCACAATAATGCTCAAACAACATGTTTTTGATGTTTAATATCTCATATTTTAATGATAATATCTTGTATTAATGGTTTACACTATATTTTCAGGTTTACACAAATTCGTCTCAGTGGTGTCGACACAGTCCACCTGTGTGTTGACACGGTCTGCCTGTGTGTTGACACAGTCTGCTAGTCATGTCGACACACTCAATGGTCAGGTCGACACTAGTTCCAGCTTCCAGGAAACCTGTTCTCATGTTTGGGACAGTGTGTCGACACACTCCCTGGTGGTGTCGACACAGTCCAGCTAAAACTCAAAAATGCGAATTTTTATGAACATGTGGCTACTTGGGAATTGAGGGATTTGACCTAGATTTTTGTGCCCACGCACCCCAAGGCACCTCATGGACATATGAGGCTATAAATACCCCCAATCCTTGTACTCCAAAGGAGAACACCATGAAGGAGAGCCCATACAACACCCAGAAAAGCTGTTTGGCGGAAAAAGGGGTTTCTCCATATCTTGCTCCATCTCCAGAAGCTGCAGGCCATCCGTTCAAGAGGAAGGACGTGGGAATCAAGGGGAATCTCTGGAGAGAAGGTTGTTGTGCTAGGAAAGGGAGCAGATCCAACTGAAGAGCAGCAGTAGAAGAGGGATTTCTGGCATTTCAGATGCCATCAAAGCAGAGTCTCGCCAACTGAGGAGAATCTCCACCGAATTCCATCAAGGCTCCTCAATTCAAGCATCTTCAAGACCTCTTAACTGAAGAACACTCATTATACATCCATTTCTCTCATTTCTGAGTTTGTTCTTCCTTATTTCGTCTATGAGATTTGTGCACGAAGTTCTGCACAAATTTCTATGTACGAATTTGTCCTGAATCAGATCATTGCTAGAGGATCTGATTTCTGTTGTCTTTGATCTAGCTTGTGTTTTGGGAGCCGTCGAGCTCTGGTTTGTGAGTCGTTGCACTCACGGTGTGGTTTGAGCCGTCGTGCTCAATTTGGAGTCGTCGTGCTCTGGTTGTTGTTTGAGCCGTCGCGCTCAGTTTGTGAGTCGTTGAACTCAAGGTTGTTTAGAGTCGTCGTGCTCCAGTGTGTGTTGTACTCAGGTTGAGTAGTGGAGCCTCACTGTGTGAGGAGTCTTGCAGCCATACATTGTAAATGGATTCAAGATATTGGATGTGCAAGGCAAGAAATGATTGGAGAACACAGGTAAAATCTTTGAAAAGTAATTGAAGTCCATTCAGGTAAAACTTCTTTATCATTTCAATTTGAATTGCCTGAATTAAAATGATGTTTGATTTTTTATCTGAACAATAAAAAATGTGTTCTAATGCTACTCCCAACAATAACTTTGTGTTTTAACATTTGGAATCATATTTGTGTTATCATGCTTGCTTAACTGTGCCCATGATTCTGTGTGCATATCAACAGCTTTGACTTTTTGGTATATCAAATGATGACATGTGGAAAAACAAGTTATGCTTGTTTGGAAGCTATCATTATGCGTGAGTAAAATACTCTGCCAGTACCAGAAGTCATGTTATGCTTAAAGCTAATTGTGTGCATAATCATGTGTGAATTGCTTGCTAGCTTTTTCATTCCATGCACATATTAAGGGGGAGTAAATTTGAAAAAGTGCAAAAATGTTCTTGAAAATACAATGAATTTCATGCTAACAATAAATAATAATTGACCTTTTTACAGTAACTATGTGATATATCAAATAGTGAAATGTGAAAGGACAAGTTAGGCTTGTCTGGAAACTATCATCATACGTGAGAAAAATTCTCCGCCAAGTATCAATGGTCTTTTTCTGCATAAAGGTCATCAAGAAAAATAAAAATCTCAAAAACTTTATTTTAAGTCTTTGAAACAATTTTGAGTTTTTGAAAAACTTTTCTCCTTCAATAAATTGCATGTTAATGCATGCTTGATCATGTTCATATTCTTTCTGTGCAAACAACTTTGAATGAATGAACACACAATAAACTCATTGTGCACTTAGTTTAATTTCAAAGATTCATTATCATTTCAAGGCTAAGCAATCTTAATACTGAATGTTTTTAAAATGATTTGCAAAACACTATTATAGGCACATGAGTGGCTTTAATATTTCACATGTGTATGTTTAAGCTTCATTTTTACCACATGTTAAGAATAATTTCTCTAAATTCGTAGTCATGACTTTTCTGGTCAAAGCAAACATATTCCTGTAAAACATCAAAAGAAATTGATCAACAATCTGGAAAGATACAAACAGAGCAATGCAAATTCTTGAGCCACAAAGTAACCGGGCCATTTCACCTAAAAAGTGATTTGTTTCGCGTCAAAAAGTGGAAATCAAAGTTATCAACTTTGTATAAGATAATGAAAGTTAAACCACTGAGTAATCAGGAGATCTTGCATCTAATCAATGTGATCTCTTGCACTGAAAAGTGAGATTTAACTAATTTATTCTTGTATTCTTTCCCAGTTAAAAATGAAAGAAAATCAAATTGACGGGATGGAAAACCTTAAGACCTTCATAAAGTTCATGTATACTGAGTTTAGACATATTATTTTACATTGTGTTAAACTTAAAGCTCCTAACATCCTTGTTAAATATTTCTGTTCATTCATATAGGTCACTTTTCCTCACATTTGCATCATTATTTTAACCACATTCAGATCATTATACTTCGCTATACTTTGTGTTGAGTGTGTCTTTGCGATTAAACTTTATTGCACAATACAAAGAACACAATAATTTCTCTCATATGTCAATATCACTCTGCCTCATTTATTTTGATTATTTCTGACCATTCATTTCCTACATTTCATTTCTTGATCTCTTACAATCTTTGTTTCTCTCTCTTATCTATCTTTTTAATGCTATCAAAAAGGGGGAGAAAGTTTCTAGGGGGAGAAAGTTCTTTATGGGGAGAAAGTTCAAAGGGTGTATATGGTCAAGGGGAGTTATTGCAGTCAAGGGAGTCAAGCTATTGGGAGATTGTGCATATGTTTTGTCATCATCAAAAAGGGGGAGATTGTTGGGTTGAGTGTGTTTTGGAATTTCCTAAAGTTGTATTTTAATGATGACCAATGAACATCACTCATACTTTGATTTGATGATGACATATTGTGATTTTGATGATGATATGTTGAACATGTTATACATTCTATACATATCACAATAATGCTTAAACAACATGTTTTTGATGTTTAATATCTCATATTTTAATGATAATATCTTGTACTAATGATTTATGTGTTAAATTTACAGGTGTATACAGATTCTGTCATGGTAGTGTTGACACACCATTGATGGTGTCGACACTGGGTCAGAGTCCCTGAAGTTTTTTCATGAAGACAGGGTCAAGTGTGTCGACACAGCCCCTGATAGTGTCAACACTAGACCCAGTTCCCAGGAGACCCAGTTGCCTGACTGGGATAGTGTGTCGACACAGCCAGTGGCAGTGTCGACACTAGACCCATCTCCCAGAAGATCTTTTTGCGCCAATGGGACAGTGTGTCGACACACTCAGTGGTAGTGTCGACACAGTCTGGCTGAATTTTCATCTTAAGATCCATCTGGACACGTGGCCTCCTAGGGATCTATGGGATTGGTCTTGGATCATGTGCCCAAGTACCCTAAGGCTCCTTATGGACATATGGGGCTATAAATACTCATGTGTGTGGTACTCCAAAGCCATCCCATGCAAGACAAGGCCAAGAGCATTCTGGAAGAGGGCAAGAAGAGCAGGAAAAAGGCATCTGCATCCAGATGAGCAGAGCAGCGCCGCCAAGGGAAGAAGAAGGAGAAGAAGAGAAGGAGCTCGTGATTGCAGCAGTGCTGGTCCAGAAGAAGATCCAGCCGAGTCTGTATTTGGTCAGAGTGTTAAATTCTCTGGGGAATCTGTGTATGTGTTCTACACAGATCTCCCAATTCTATTTGTCTCTACCATTTCTATTGTATTGACATAGATCGTGCTAGAGGATCTATTCTCTAAGTGTGCTTGTTCTAGCAGAACTTGGATCTATTGTGGTCCAGAGGTTTGAGTACTTTGTACTCTGTTTTGGAGCCCTAGTGCTCTGAGTTGGAGCCGTTGTGCTTTGGTGCTTGAGCCGTAGTGCTCAAGGGCTTGTGAATTTTTGAATTCACAAGTGGTCTTCGGAGTAGGTCTTGTGCCTATCTCTTGGGTTTCTTTGAGTCATTGCACTCAAAGAGGTTGGAGTCGTTGTGCTCAGATTGTACTGCACTTGTGCTAGTGGTTCCTCCGTTGTGAGGAGATGGACGTAGGAGACACAAGTTGTGTTCTCCGAACCACCTTAAAATCTTTAGTGCACTATGGTTTGATGTGTGGTTTGCTGTTCTTATTCACTATTCTCACACACCACACTTGGGTCTGATTGTATTGTGTGTTTTACTTATTTTAATTTCGCTGTCATACACACAATTTCTTAGTTCATTCATCAAAGTCACCTATCCGATCCCCAACATATTAGACTTTGAGATGATGTAGTAAACATCCTAAACAAAAAGAAGAAGCCCAAAAGGAGAGCCCCGTACCGGTTGCGGGCTGAGAAGAGGGGTGGCCAAATGCTATGACCACCCTTCTTCCCTTCGTTTTTGGTTTGAGAAACCCCTTTTAGGTGTGTAGGAAGGTGCCCTACGTGCCTAGGGTGAGTGTGTGTGTAGTGAATTGCATGCAAAGACTAAAGGAGAAGAAAGTGAAAGAGAGGGAGAAGAGGGAGGTGATCCTTGTTGTAGCAGCTTGTTTGGCTCCTTTATGGGCTCCTCCAGCACGTGGTGAAGCCTCCTGGATGCTCCAAAGGTTGAGAAGAAGAGAAGGAACAAGGGTGGAAGCTTGGGTGCACTTTCTCTCTCTTCTCTCAAAGTAGCAAGGCTTGGGCGTCCAGCATCTCCCCCCCCCCCCCCCCTCACTTAGAAGGCCAAGGAGTGACCTATATAGGCAGTGGGGTTGGAGCTAAGAAGCCTAGGATGCTCAAGTGTGAGAAAACACACTTAAACATGTGGCAATCCATGCGTTAAGGCTTGAACCAATGAGAGGGGGCCATGTAGGACTTTTACTAGGTCAAGGGGTTGCCAAGGTGGCCCATTTACCCATTGGGAATGGCCCCATGCGCTGCATGGCCGAGGAGAGGGTGCTTAGTGGGCTGGAATCTCGGGCAGTTGCGTAGACCAAGTAAACCAGGTTGACGTCCAACGATGCTGCCGCCAACCCCATGCAAACGTCAACACCTGTGGATGCCAACATGAATCGACATCCAGGGGGTGTGCCGCCGACCAGAGGTCAACAGCAGTCGATGTTGTCGTTTACATGGGATCCGAGGCAAGTCAACAAACGTTCAAACAAGCCTTATTGGAACATGAACCACGTGGGGATGGGCCAAATCTCGCATCTACAAATGCCCCTCTGAGACATTCGGTCTTGCAAGGGAGTAGAGCGGACTGAAAGGTTGGTGTCTCGGTAAACAAAGGACGCGGCCGCCGGCGCCCTCTAAGGAAACAAGAGCTCTGCTAGGGTTTGTCGCCGTCGGCGTCCTCGCCTGGGCGCGGCCCCATGGCCGATGCCTTGGCCGTTGCTGAGGGGGGGCTTCCTGGGCCCTCCCACTTCCCTCCTCTTTCCCAAGAGGAAATTTGTGATCGTGCTGCTACCCCGCCATGCCCAGTTCCTGGCTACGCGACGTCCACCCCATGCATGCATGCCATTAATGCCCCCTCCTCACCTGCATGGGGACGTGATGGTTCGACCCCTCCAAAGTCGTTTGCACAGATACTTATGGAATCTATTAAGCCACCTACGCTCCCCTTGAAAGTTCACGCACCTGCAAGCACTGACTCTGGAGAGCCTGCGGTGTTCTTCTCTTTAGAAGAGGTACGAATGTCTTGTGAGCCTTTCAACTATGCTATCATCGCTCGTACTCCGCTAGGAAGGACTTCTTTCCAGGATATACGCATGCACTTTTCTCAACGATTCAAGTTTGTGAAAGACTTTGTTATTAGTGCTATGGATGGGCGCCATCTCCTTATTCGGTTCCAAGATAGGAACGATTATCTTCAGGTCTTGTTGAAGGACACTCTATTTGTGAAAGGAAGATTGTTCAGATTCTTTCAATGGTCGATGAACTTTTCCCCAGATGAAGACTCTTCCATAGTCCCTGTTTGGTTAGAGATGCCGGGGTTGCCAGCCAATTTCTATAATGAACCCATGCTCAGATCCATTGCTGGTAGTCTTGGCCAAGTTTTGCAGATCGACAGAGATACCATCAGTTTGTCTCGTGCGCATGTTGCCAGGGTCTGTGTTCAATTAGATATATCTCAAGCTCTCCCGGACTGTGTCTGGATTGGTATTGGTGTAGGTGGTAAGTGGCAACAGGTGACATATCCGAATCCTCCATCCTTTTGTCAATCTTGTAAGCATCTTGGACATATCTTTGCTAATTGTAAGAAATCCAATCCAAGTACCAGCATTGAACCACAGGGTAACCATGTTATTAATCAGTCTGCTCCGCAGTCGTTCAAAAAGGTATGGCGCCAGGTTACTTCTGATAAACGGGATGATGATCGTGGTAAATCTAAGGTCATTATTGAATCAGTGGAATCAGATTCTTTGATAAGTCTGCAACTCCTATTCTAACGTAGTTCAAATTCCTGTATCCTCTTCTGATGCGACCCCTCATACCATGGAAACTAACGTGTTGCATGCCAACACTATACAACCAATAATTGTTGATGGTGAGTTAAAGGTTGTTGAGGCACCTGTCAACCTTGACAACCCTTCTACTGATATTATTGTGCGCCCTCTGCCATCCGAGACAGGAGTTTCTTTGTGTGAAGATAGGACCAGCCCAAAGGATCAAAGAGCATCTACTAGTGCAACAGCCTCAATCCATGACCAGTCTTTAATTGGATCAGAAATTGCTTCAGGTACATGTGCACCTACTTACCAGGTTATTTCCCTTCCAGGCTCAGATTCTATACCTACCGATGTTGACTTTACATCAATCCATTTAAACTTTGTTGGACGGGAAAACATGGAGGTTAAGAAGGTTGATGGTGTTAAAACAAGATCTTCCCTGCGCAGGAGCGCCTCTGTTAATAATTCTCAATGAGTTCCTTATGATAAGCCTCATATGGAATATAAGGGGGATTGGTAATTCCCAGTCTATCAACAGGTTAAAGCATCTTATCCAGAAATTCAAGCTGAATTTTGTTGCAATTATTGAGCCTAAGCTTAGCAGTGATAAAATTGAGAGATACAGGTTCAAACTTCGCATGGATTCCTGTTTATCTAATACTAATGATCGGGGCGTATCTGGTTATTTTGGAATCAGGATGTTAATGTCAACATTGTTTCAAGCTCTGATCAGTTTGTAACTGTCCGCATTACCACTTCTTCTCACCCGGATTTTTTTGCAACCATTGTTCATGCTAGCTGCTTGTTGACTGAGCGTAGGGACTTGTGGGATTACCTCGTGGATTTTTCTGCTTCTTGTAATAAGCCTTGGCTTGTTGGTGGCGATTTCAACAGTATTTTGGATCCGTCTGAAAAAAGGGGTGGTCGTCGGGCCTTTGAGAGATCCACTGCTGATTTTCAGGCATGTGTTTCAGCAGCTGGATTGGAGGATGTGGGTTTTTCAGGGAGTAAATTCACATGGTACAATGGTCAACAAGCTAATGGTATTTGGGCCAGACTGGACAGGGTTATGATTAATGGTGAATGGTTGCTTGCTAGTCCTTCTTTTAAGGTGCAACATTTGTCTCGTGCTTGTAGCGATCATAGTCCTTTACTGATCTCCCCAACGTCTAATGCTTCTACTGTTCCTTCAAGGTTTTGTTTCCAGCAAATGTGGATATCTCATGAGCGGTTTCTCCAGGATTCCAGGGTCGCATGGGAAGCAGCTCCTTTTTCTTCCTATCCTCTTATGAATTTGATGTTGAAATTCAAGCATATGAAATCTTTCTATAGACATTGGAATAAACAGGTGTTCAAGAATGTCCAGGACAACGTTATGATGGCGGAAGAGGCGCACTCGATTGCTCAAATAATATTTGATAATGATTCCACTTCTGAGAATCGTAATCAGCTCTATGTAGCTAGGGATGATCTTGCTCATGTTCATGCGCAGGAGGAAATGTTCTGGCATCAAAAATCAAGATTACAGTGGTTGAAGGAGGGAGATGGAAATACAAAATTTTTCCATGCTTGTGCTACCTCTCGTAGAAGGCGGTCGGTTATAAATCAGATCCATAATGATTCTGGTGTGCTAGTGACTGATAAAGAGGAGATGGTAAACTTGTTTGTGACTCATTTTTCTGCTACGTTTACTTCTAACCCCCATCAAGTTGATCAGCGCCTTATGGAGAATATTCCGGGTTTGGTGGATGATGTCATAAACCAATCTCTTTGTGTGCTTCCAAATGCTGAGGAAGTTAAAGGTGTTGTTATGACTATGTCTCCTGACAGTGCTCCGGGTCCGGATGGTTTCACTGGCCATTTCTTCCAAAAATGCTGGGATTTTATTCAGAAGGATATCGTCGTTGCAGTTCAAAGTTATCTTTGTGGTCATGCTTTGCCTATAGGATTTACCTCCTCTCTTATTGCTTTGATTCCCAAGGTTGATTCCCCTAGAACATGTGCTGATTTTAGGCCAATTAGCCTATGCAACTTCATTTATAAGGTAATCTCCCGTATTATCAATGACAGATTATCTAAGGTCCTACCTATTCTGATATCAGAGCAGCAGGGTGCTTTTGTTAAAGGGAGGAATATTTATGAGAATGTGGCTCTGGCTGGGGAAATGGTTCAACATCTTCATAAGAGGACCAGAGGTGGTAATGTTATTTTCAAGCTGGACATGGCCAAGGCTTATGATAGGTTGGAGTGGGACTTTTTGTATGCAGTGCTTCGCAAGTTTGGATTCTCTCTCAGCTTTATTTCGCTTGTTGAGCCCCTCCTCTCTAATTGCTGGTTCTCTGTGTTACTAAATGGTGAAATAAATGGCTACTTCAAGTCTACGAGAGGTGTTCGTCAGGGTGACCCTCTTGCACCAGCATTGTTTATTCTTGCGGAGGAAGTGTTAAGCAGAGGGCTTAGCGCACTATTTCAAAGGAGTACTGGTGGAGCCTTCCAAACGCTTCAGAGATGTCCTCTGGTATCTCATTTATTGTTCGCTGATGACACGCTTATTTTCTCCAATGGTTCTGCTAACCATATTAGGCGGCTTATGAAGTTCCTTAAGGCGTATGAAGAGTCATCAGGTCATCTTATTAATGTATCTAAAAGTTCCTTCATTGTGGCGGACAAAGCTATTAGTTCTCTCAGTCACTCTATTGCTCATATCACGGGTTTTGTTCAGTCTAAACTCCCAATCAAGTATCTGGGAGTCTCGCTATTTGCTGGTCGGAGGAGGCCGATTTATTTTTCTCATATTATCGCAAAAACCGCTGCCAAGTTGCAAACTTGGAAGTCGGGGTTTCTTTCTTTTGGTGGCCGGCTGGTTCTGATCAGACATGTGCTTTCCGCTCTACCTATCTATACAATGTCTTCTCAGGTTATCCCAACCACTGGCATGAAGTCATTTCACAGATTACTGGCCAACTTTTTCTGGGGTTCTTATGATGGTTCGCCCAAAAGACATTGGGTCTCCTGGGACATTATATCCCAACCCAAAGAATGTGGCGGTCTTGGGGTTCTAAATCTCAAACAAATGCAACTTGCTTTGAAGACCAAAATGTTATGGAGGGTGATAACTGGCACGTCTCTTTGGGGTACTTTCTTTCAGTCTAAGCACTTGTATCGTTCTCACTATTCCACCGCCTCCTACCACTTGTTATCTGTTGCGGAAAGGAAATTATGGCAGCAGGCGTCTGGGTTTATTGCACATAATCACAGGGTTGTGGTGAGAGGTCTGGATTCTCATGCGTGTTTCTGGTTGGATGCGTGGTTTGGAGCGGTCCCTCTTAGAGTGTTCCTTCCCGACCATGTCTCGTCTTCCATGCCAAACAAATATTTGTCAATTCGTCAGGTGTTAGCTGATCCTATTCGTCATCATATAAACATAGCTAAGCAGTTCTGCCCCCCATCCATTCTTGGTCACATCTTTGCGTCCACTGATGGTATGGATAGATGGATTTGGTGTCTCAATACTAATGGTCACTTCTCCACTAACTCTGTTCGCAAGCTTCTTCAGGGTCACCCGAGAGTTGGCTGGTCAAAAATATGGAATCCCCATGTTCCTATTAAGTGATCGATCTTTATTTGGAGAATGGTACGTGGTTGTGTACCCACTGATGATATCATCGATGGCTGTGGTATTCCCTTATGCTCTAGATGTTCCTACTGCCGTCGTCCTCACGGTGAAACTGGTGTTCATCTGTTCTTTCATGGGGAGGTGGCAAATGAAGTTTGGTCTGTTCTGATCGAATTCCTGAAGTTCTGCAATAATTCTGTTAATCATATCGCTCATGGTATATTTCAATACATTTCTGCCTTGCATTGTTCCACATCTTGGGGGCGGTTGGCTAGACACATGTTCTTCTCGGCCATCTGGGAGATTTGGTGTAGCCGTAACAGAGCCAGGTTTGATGATAAGCCAATGGTGGCCCGTCAAATTGTTCACAGAGTTATGATGCATGTTTTTGATGCTCACAAAATTTATCAGCCCCGTCTCATTGATCTGTCCGCCCCTCACAGAAGTTTCCTCCAGCAATGGGGTGTCGCCTTTCAAATGTCAACGCCACTCGCCCCTAAACTTGTCAGATGTATTTACCTCCTCCTGGAAGACTAAAGCTAAACGTTGATGGTGCATTTAAATCAACTTCTTCTATTGCAGCTGGAGGAGGAATTCTTAGGAATCACATAGGCAATATTATATTTGCTTTTTCTGCTATCTATCAGGGTGTTTGTTCTAGTCTGGAAGCTGAAGCGCTTCCCTTCGGAATGGAATTATTCTGTGCTATGAAAAAGGCATATCAGATTTCCTTATTGAGAGTGATTCCCTTGTGCTGGTGCAAATGATGAAGAGGAATTATTCTATCCCTTGGCGCCTCTCCATTATTACTCAGGATATACTATACCGCTGCAGAATATTCATGTCTCCCTCAGTCATATCTACCGTGAGGCTAATCAAGTGGCTGATATTCTCGCTGGTTTTGGTTGTTCTATTACCAATTCTTGTTGTGTCTGGTCTTCTTGGGCTGATCTTCCCCCTTCTGTAAAGGGGCCCTATCGTTTGGATAAGATGGGGTTACCTTCTATTAGGCCCTGAGATCCCTTTGTAATGATCTTGATATTAATAAAATCTTCTGATGAGCGTGTGGTGGTGGAGTGACTACCTCATCCCTTCTCTGAAGGGGTGAGCACTCTCCTACTCCCTTGTCAGATATTTGCTTAAAAAAATGCATGTTAAAAAAAAAACAAACAAAGGACGCGGAGATTTGATGGAAGGTCCATCTCCGAGGATAGGAAATCTAGCAAACCACACGAATGAGTTAGGCTAGAAGCAAATGATGAATCATCTGAGAGACAAATGTAGGTAAGAGAAAGAGTGATCTACCCGTGTAACTACAACTGCAACCCAACGTTAGGGTCCCTTGCATTGTCGTGTAGGACTTTGACTCGTTTCTGGTGTTGTCTGAGTCAAAAGAGTTGTAATATGACGGTTGAATCAAGGGATCTCATAACCGGAGTCTGTTTTGGACCCGCTGACCTAATGAGGACGTCTGTCCAAATTTAGGGGGTTGTGGAGATAGAGGGATTGATTGATTTCTCAAAGGATTATCAAAAGATTCTAACTGGAATCAATGTTTGGAAAGCTGGAAGTCCGGAATTAAGCTCATGACTGGCGAACGGTGCACATGAACTCAATAAGATTGGAATGATTATTTGTGATTTGCACGGTGGGACAAGTGGAGAAGGGGGGGCAACAAAGACCCGAAATCGGCTCGGATATTCAAGAAAGAGGTTCTAACCTGGTAGGCCACTTAAGCTGGGTAGCCACAGAGAAATTGAGGAAAATCTCCTCTCTTTTTTTAGTTAGTAAGAGAATGTTAGCAGTGAAATCCTAAATGCATGTTGGTGTGGGTTCCCTATCCAAAATGCAAGTTAGAACCAGAGGAAATTTCTAAGGCCATACGAATAACTGAGAGATCGCAAACCCATCATAGTTTTTGATAAAGGGGAACCCTGGGTCTACGGTCGCCAAGTTATTCACCTCTGGTGACTAATCCTATGTTAGACATACCTGTGTAACACTCACGGTTGCATGAGTATTCCTGAATTTGGAGCGCTGCTCGTGCTTAAACATCTGCAAGACAACTTGAAGCACAAGATAATAAATAATGGCCATATAAAACTTTGAAAATTCCAGAATGTTAACGTCCAGATCGAATGCCGCCAACATACTGTTGACGTCCACAAGAGGCGCCATCTACCTGAGTAGGCGTCTACAAATGTTGTCGTCAATCGTTGACTGACGACAACCGATATTGACGTTAACAAGCCAGCGGATTAAACGGAAAAAATAGCTACTGGAAGGCCATAAGGACTCTTCCTTCTCCTTCCTCCGTCCCCTCCTTCCTTAATTCCGAACTAGAGAGCTCAGGGATGAACTACAACAGCAAACATGGCCTCCTCGTCGATCGAAATGTCCACGAGCATGAACCCGGGGGTTTTAAGTGAGGTTCTGGGGCATCTGAGCACTTGGCTGGCCAACGGGGAGGTAAGAAATGCCTATTTCTGCTCTTCCTCATGCTGAAAACGCCCCAAACTCTCTCTCACAGCACTCCCTGCATGTGCAGGAGGTACCTGGCTTCCCAAGCCAAGGCCAGGTGCAGGCCTTCTCCTGGCTGGTTAACCTGATGAACGCGATTACCCTGGACATGAGGAGCTTCATTGGAGCATGGAATCTGAGCTTCATGGTGGTGCTGGCGAAGAACATGAAGGAGATGTGGTGGAGTTTTGACACCCTGGGAGCGCTCGTGGAGAGGTGGCATCCACACACGCACACGTTCGTGTTCCAGTGATTCGAGGCGAGCATGTTGCTGGAATAGGTGGAGTTGTTTCTGGGGTGGAGGTGATGTTTAGAGTACGACGAGATGACCCCTCTCCTCCCATGGGAAGAGATCCTCGCGGATGTCGTACGGGACAAGAAGGAGGTGTTGAGAATGATGAACAAGCACGGGATCTTCCAGGACCGGCTTGACTGGTGGCTGATCCACCATGCGAAGGAGATTGACTGAGAGAGAGCGACCAGGGAATTGACACTCTGCTTGGCTGGTGTGTTTTTGTTCCCCACCAGTGGCAACTTCCTCCTGTACGAGCACGTAGGGATCCTGTCTCTGCTATGGCGTGGGCAGTCACTTGCCCCTGCAGTGCTGGCGCATCTTTACAGCTCCCTGACCACGATGAGCATAGGCGGACACACATGCGGGAGCTTGTTCCTACTTCAGGTATGGATGGAAGCTCATTTAAAGATTGATTTTTTCTGAGAAGCAACCTACCCCCTCCAGAATCTTCCTTTGGAGTTCAGTGCATTGCAGCAGGGCTTGGTGTGAGCCAGAGGATGAAATCAAGTGTGTGACACCACACTTGAAGAGCAGAGATGCCTGGCGAGACTACGTAGGCTACTTTCCAGTGGAGGATTTCATTGTGAGGCCACTGTTCATGAGGACCATTGAATTCAGAGTTCGCACCAGGGAGGACAGAGACCTGTGGCTGGTTGGTGCTGATCAGATGGTAGTGTACCAGCCACATTAGTGTCAGTGTCATCTCAGAATACCACGGGGAATTCCAGCTTCATCCCACTGCACCGACATGATCATCTCAGGGAGGAACGAGAAGCTCATGAAGAAAGCTAATAAGACATGGGAAAAGTACACGGTGAGCAAGAAAGTGGGACAAGCACTGCAGGAGAATTGGGAAGACATCTGGAAATATGAGGAATATATTGACACAATTCGCCCTATTTCTTGTGATTTCTTTATGGTTCGTAGGGCAAAGTGATGTACTTTCCTCATTTTCAAGAAGTGTAACACAAATTTGATGAAATAAAGAACGAGTAGGTTTGTGTTCAATGGCTTGAATTGGTTTGAAATGGAGTGGAATGGAGTGAATGTGTTGAATGGCCTCAATTGACTGGATTGAGTGTTCTGTGAAAGGCTGAAAACGAGCTATTGACTTCCACATCGAACGCCGCTAAAGATAAATAGACGGTCACATAGAGGCTGTTAGCTTCCAGACAGAGGATAGACGGCTGGCTGGATGGACGTCTAAAGGAGGGTAGACGTCCACCTCCGGGTCATTGACCAGAGTATGAGGTCTGACATGGTTACCTCGGGGCCAGAGATAGACGGCCACGGGGTCGCCGTCAACAAGGAATGAACAGCCCACCGATTGACGTCAAGGGAATTTCAGCGGCCACAACATTGACGTCAATTTCAAATTACTGTTTTGTTTTCGAGGCCCATCCCCGGTGCCTTTTTCACCTTCATTCAAACTCAGGGCGCCTGATCGCCTCCCTCTCATACTCTTCCTTATTCTCCTTAATCTTGCCCTCTCATCTTCTCCTAAAACCTTCTTTAATCTCCTTCTCCTTCTCCTTCTCTTTACTCGAACTATGCCTAGACTATTCGGACTATGGCGAGGGGGAAGAAGACAGCGAATTGGGACCGCCCTCGCCAGATGGAGGAAGAGGAGGAGGAGACGACGGCGAGTTCGGTGGTGGAGGAGGCCGAAGCGGCGGCAGATGCCGGCGACAGCGCGCTGGGGGGGATGACCCCGCTGATGACGATGGAGGAGAGGGGGAAGAAATGGAGGCCGTAGCACCCGCACCCCGGAGATCCTCACGTCGACCTAAGGTAGGTCTTTAGACTAACCCTAATCCCTGTGGATGATTTGTAAAATGTGAGATGGAAGAGAAACAGGGGAGGCACCATCGGGTTCAACAGGAATTTGACGTCAACATCGGTTGACGTCGGTTTCCTATCAACGTCCACGACGTTGCCGTCAATAGGAACTTGACGGAAAGGGAGAGGACGTTAACCCATGATCTTGACGGAAAATCTGTGGATGCCAACTCTGTGTAAACGGCATGCCCCTGGCCGTCAACAATTTCTTAATGACAATCGATACTAACGTTAATTTGTCTGTATTTTGTAGGGCAAGGGCAGAATGAGGGGTAGGGTCACTTGGGACTTGTGTTGGGCTTGGTACCGGGCACTGCCGGAGGCCCAGCAGACTCGGATAGCGCGGATGGGGTTCGGGAACCTACTGGCGGTGCGCCCGTTCCATGTGGACGTTCCTTACCTCGAGGCGTTGAGGGAGAGGTGGGACGAGGATTGCAAGGCATTCATAATGCCTTGGGGACACATGATACCCACGTTGGAGGACGTGGCGTATCTTACAAGACTGTCGGTTCAGGGAGAGCCGATGGTTGGTTAGGAGAGGCGAGACTACTATGATGATGTGGTGGAGCTGATGGGGCCAGAGTTTGTGGCCGGGAGGAGGAGACCGATCCGGAGCATCATGCTCGGATCCTTTTTGTGTCAATTGGATTGAGAGGAGGGAGGAGGGGACCCCTGGAGACCCTCGAGGAGTTTGCTGCCGGGGTACGGAGGTCGATTCAATTGGGAGACCGGAGTGAGGAGCGATTGGTCCGGATCTTTGTCCTTCTCATCTCGACGCAGTCATCTCAGATGAACTGCAAGTTTGTGCTACTTCTACGGGACCTGGAGCAGGCGGGGTGCTACGCATGGGGTGCCGCGATGCTGGGACACCTCTTCTCACTTCTCCCTAGCAGCTCGCAGCGTTCTCAGAGCACCGGGGGCTTCACCCCTTTTCTACAGGTACGCAACTTTTCTTTAATGCCCTTCATTGAATTAAATTGATAAATTGCCAGACTAACATGCTTTCTTCTTCTTGCTTTACAGATCTGGGGGTATACCTGCTTCCCCATGGGACGCGGGGTGCAGAGAGAGCGGAGCCAGGCCATGGTCCCCCGATGGCTAAGTGGGATGTGGCGCCTAATCCGAGGGTGACGGATTGGCGCGTCAAGGACGTACGAGCTGGGCTTGATCTCTACTTCCACGACCAGGTATGAATCTCACTAGCACTCCTTTCTTTCTCTCTTTCAATTTTCTTTTGATGTGACTGACCAATTTTCACCTTTCTTGCAGGTAGTCTGGACTCCCTACCTAGGGGAGACAGGCGCGTCCCACCCATCGGTGGCAACAGGTCAGCCGCTCTTTGACCGCCACCTGCTCCTTCTCTACCTGGGGACGTGTGAGCCCCTCTACCTAGAGCTGGTGGTGCAGACTCTGGGCTGGCACCAGCCGGCCTTAGAGATACCCTCTCTAGGGAGAGAGGGGCACTTCCGCCTACGGTTCTTTGCCGAGGACCGTGACTGGGGGGAGGAGCACGAGAGCACGGTTGAGTACTAGCGAGGCGGAGGGGAGCGAGTCATCCGACAGACGGGCCTCCCGGACAGCTCGGCATACTTGGAGGACTACCAGGTGCGCTACGTTGGGCGACTTCGGCTAGACCGGAGAGTGGTGAGTGAATGCTTAACTCTAAGCCTTGTCATTTAACTGACTGATTTTAACCTTGAAGTGTGAATGACAGATGCCAGAGTCGACAGCGGTGCAGCTCCTGGAGGGGAGACTGGCAGTGCAGGTTGTGGAGACAGAGAGACTCCGCACTGAGATGCAGACATTGGTAAGTCACAACTTACCCTTGACTACAATTGATTTGATTTGATTTGATTTGAGAACTGACCAAGGTATTTGAATGCAGAAAGAGGAGCTAGCGCGGGTACGGGTGAGCCAGGACGCAGGGGCGAGCTCGTCCGCGTAGCCAGCTAGCGGGGACCTGGCGGTCCGATTGCAGGAGGCCCTGGACCAGGCGGAGGCAAGGGTTCAGGAGCTACAGGCGCGGACCCAGGAGCTAGAGACGAGGGTCCAGGAGCTGGAGGCAGAGGTAATACATCGAGTCATGCTCCTTTCTACACATGATGTGATTGATCTAACATATTTTCTTATCAATGTGCAACGGCAGGGGGTGGCCTTGGAGGACATGAGGGAGGACCGGCCGACCATGCGGGGTCGCCTGCTCGAGGCGAGGGTGAGATAGAGGGAGGCAGAGAGTGCCCGGGCACGGATTGCCGCGGACTATGAGATCCTGAAGGATTGGGTGCTGAAGAAGCGCCGGGAACAGCAGCGGCAGCCCCAGCAGGAGGTGCCGACGAGGACGGGGTCAGCCTTCGCACATCGCTTGACGACATCGTGTCCCTGGGGGACCCGTCAGTGGTGCGGGGATGGCTACGGCCTGAGGCGTCGACGGCGACGAG
This sequence comes from Colocasia esculenta, assembly GCA_014218235.1. NCBI lineage: Eukaryota > Viridiplantae > Streptophyta > Magnoliopsida > Alismatales > Araceae > Colocasia > Colocasia esculenta. The sequence goes on along the minus strand of CM024764.1, from coordinate 19,478,184 downwards.
ACCTTCCCTACCAGACCGACGTCGGGAGAGGGAGGAGGAGGAGGTGAGCAGCTTGCGTAGGTAGAGACCTAGAGAGGGAGAGAGGAGAGAGGAGTGAGGAGCGAGGCTCCAAATGTACCACCAGGGGTATCCCCCTGTCATGATATGTACAAAACATTTATCCTTCATAATGGACTTTTTGTGGACTTTGTCATTGTGTACTTGACTGTTGTTGCTTTGATTCCTACATCCACAACACTTAAAGGAAAAAAGTTAATGCAGATCTGTCTTTAGCCCCTTGCCTAAATGATGTACATTTCTTGAGATTTGGTCAATAGGCTAATTTCTAATTAATGATAAGAACAAAAATAAAATAATGAAGGGAAATATGTACATGCATTTTTTTTATTTTTGTTTGTTTTTGTTTTGTTTTTGTTTTGTTGTTTTTTGGATTTTTTTAATAAGAAAATAAGGAAAATAATGTTAGCATATGTACATGGTATCACTAATTTTTTTGGATTTTTTTTTTTTTTCTTTTTTATTACTAATAATAAAAGAAAAGATATGTACATTATATACATTAAGAGACTCTCTTTTTATTTTTATTTTTTATTTTTAGACTCTAAGACACATATTCATCACAAGTAAAGATATAGGGTCTTTATAATGTACTTAGCCATAGAGGCCATGAGCAAGAAGGATCATGCATGATATTCTTAATGTTAGAGATTGCCCCTAACCTTCATGATATTTTTCACAATGGAGGGTCTTAGAAGGTCAAATTGCCCCTAGAGGGAGAAATTGGAAGAAATAAATAGGAAGTCACGTGAGGATTTGGTTCAAACCACTTTTTGTTTCCAAACCAACATCTCACACTAAAAGACTTGGTCAACAATTATTTTCAGGGGTACTTTTCATTTTTGATTCTTTGGTGGATGTATGTATTATTTGCTACCTCCTTGATTTGGTCAGCCTTTTTCTGGGTACATATTTTTTGCTACCCTTGTTTGACCTTTTTTGGCTTTTGTTTGCCCTTTTAAGCTTGGTTTGGCATTTTGCCCTTGGATTTCCTTGATTGCCCCTGTTTATAGTGATCATGCCTTTTAGGTGAGAGGATGGTCCCTACTTGTAGTTTGCCCTCTTTCCAAACTTGACCGAGTGAGAAGAGAAGAGGGGATACATTGACCAATTAGACCGTCCGATGTACTTATGATTATCCAGCTAAAGGACAGTACTCCACATCGTTGTGTGTGAAGAGACCCTACCTTACTATGGCCAAGCGAATAAGCAAAGTCTCAAACCCATGACATTGACAAGTGATGAATGACAGACTTGACCGACTGACTGACTAAGGGTAAAATTTCTTGAGGTAGACTGCATTCAAGGATGCGACAACTCAATTCCTTCGGCGTCCACTAGCCTATAAGCGTTCCCTGAGTGTGCTTCTTTGACAACAAACGGACATTCCCATTTTTTCTTGAAATTTGCTCCTGGGACCTAGTGCCTTGATGATTTTACGCTTTATGACCATTTCACCCACTTCAAAAATTTTCTCAAGCACTCTTTTGGAGTAAAAACGTGCAATTCTTTGACGATAAACTTGCGCATGGTCGGCCGCTATCATTCGCCTTTCGTCTAAGAGTTCAAGTTGTGCTAATAAAGCTTCCCGACGTTGACCGGGGTCAAGTTCGGAATCCAATTGAGCTCGAAGTGAAGGGACGAAGATCTCATATGGGAGTATCGCATCTGATCCGTATGTCAAAGCATAGGGGGTTTGCCCCGTAGGAGTTCAGACCAAGATGCGGTAAGCCCAAAGAGCCTCAACTAAGTGGTCTGGCCAGTCAGCATTGTTATGAGATTTGCAAGTCTTTTTTATGATTTTAATGAGAGTTTTATTAGTAGCTTCCGCTTGTCCATTACCTTGTGGATAATATGGGGGTTAATACCATATTTACCACACATGTCGCGGAGCTCTTGTGAAGTGAATTGCGGTCCATTGTCGGTGACGATGTCCCGAGGCACGCCGAATCTTGGAAGAATGTTGCGCTTGATGAACTTGACCACCGTTGAAGCTTTAACCTCTATGAATGCTTCCGCTTCAGCCCACTTTGTGAAGTACTCGGTGGCGGTCAGAATGAAGGACTTCTTACGGATTTCTCCGGTTCTGTCCTCGAGTGGACCAACCACATCGAATGCCCACATGGTGAAAGGCCATGGAGCAATGAGAGGGTGAAGAGAAGAGGAAGGGGCATGGATTTTGTCACCGTGTAATTGGCATTTAGCACAGTGACGAACAAAGTGAGTGCAATCTTCTTCCATGGTAGGCCAGTAATAGTGTCTTAGCAACTTTTGGGCAATTGCTCTACCATTGACATGGCCACCACATTCACTGGAGTGAGTGGCTTCAACAATGCTTTGAGATTCGATTTCATCAAGGTAATGGAGATAAACCCCATTGAGGGATTTCTTATAGAGAATGCTACCTATGATCTTGTAATGCTCGGAGATGTGGCAAATGGACCGTCTGTCAGCAAAGGTGGCATAATCGGGGAAAGATCCATCTTTGAGATAATTTTCGATGTCAAAGTACCAAGGATGGCCATCATCGAGATCGATTTCTGGCTCTTTTAAAAGTGCACGGACTTGAAGGGAGGGAGACTTGAGTTGAGAGAACCAAGTATCAACATGAGAAGGGACTTTCAACCTTTGGACAGAGATGGTTTCGGAGGACTTCCCTAACGGGATAGGGATGGAAGAAGCTAGGGAGGCGAGCGAATCTGCTAGAATATTCTGAGCCCTAGGAGTATGGACAAGAGTGAGCTTCCTAAACTGCCAGATGACCTTACAAACCAAGTCCTGGTATGGTTTCAACTGGGGATCCCTGGTCTGGTACTTGCTAAGGGACTGTCGGAGAATCAATTGTGAATCTCTGATTATCCTTAACTCCTTGACTCCGAGCAGCAATGCCATTTTCAACCCAACTAGGAGTGCCTCATACTCGGCCACATTGTTTGTGGCAAGGAAGGTTAGTTGGTAGCCGTGCGGAATGACTACCCCTTCCGGTGAGAGGAGGACTGCCCCTATTCCACACCCTTTGGAGTTAAGAGCTCCGTCGAAGTAAAGTATCCAGGAAGGTTCACCATCAATAATGGCTCCTAACTCTTCATCCGGAAAACTATCATCGACGGGAGAATATGAAGGTAAGGGGTGATGGGCCAAATGCTCGGCAATAGCATGCCCCTTGATTGACTTTTGGGTGACATAGGTGATATCAAATTGGTTGAGAAAACTTTGCCACCTTATCAACCGCTCTGTCAGGACGGGCTTCTCAAGAAAGTACCGAATTGGGTCCATATACGCTAGAAGCTTCACCTCATGAGCTAGGAAATAATGCTTCAACTTTTGGGCAACCCAGACGATGGCCACACATGTTCTTTCCATGGCAGTGTACTTTTTCTCGGCTTCATTGAACAACTTGGATAAGTAGTACACCGCTCTCTCCTTCTTCTCATCGTCAAATTGGGCCAAGACTGCTCCAGTTGAATCTTCAGTGGTTGATACATAGAGCAATAAAGGCCGACCCAGGACTGGAGAGCGAGAACAGGGGGATTGAACAAATAGCTTTTCAATTCTTCAAAGGTCTTTTGACATTTATTATTCCAATCAAACTTAGCCTCCCCTCTAAGCATCTCATAGAAGGGTTTACAGTGGATGGAATGCTGAGAAATAAATCTCCTAATGAACTGAAGTCTGCCAATTAGCCCTCTAACTTCCTTAATGTTCCTAGGAGGAGCATGTTGATTATTGTTTTGGCCTTATTGGGGTCAATCTCAATTCCCCGCTTGCAGAATATGAACCCAAGCAACTTCCCCGAAGATACTCCAAAGACACACTTCTTGGGGTTCATTTTGAGCTTATGTTCTCTAGACTATTGGAGAACTGCCCAGAGGACCTCAGCATGGCCATGTCAAGTCCTAGACTTAACCAAGACATCATCGACATAGACCTCCATGTGCACATGCATCATGTCGTGAAAATTTGCCATCATTTCCCTTTGATAAGTTGCACCTGCATTCTTCAATCCGAAGGGCATCACAACATAACAATAGGTCCCCCAAGGCGTTGTGAAAGAAGTTTTCTCCTGGTCTTCCTCCGTCAGACAAATCTGGTTATATCTAGAGAAACCATCCATGAACGACAACATCTCGAAACTGGCAATATTGTCCACTAGGACATCTATGTGGGGAAGAGGAAAATCGTCATTTGGGCAAGCACGATTAAGGTCACAGAAATCTATGCAGATCCTAACCTTACCATCCTTCTTCATCACCGGGACGATGTTAGCTACCCTTGCGGATAAAGCACAACCCTAATGAACTTGGCCCTGTGCAACTTGTCAACCTCCCCTTTGATCTTGAGTGCGAGCTTGGGGTGTAGCCTCCTCAGCTTTTGTTTGACAGCTTTTGCGTCGGCTTTTAAGACTACCGGTGCTCGACCAAAGAGGTGTCGAGCCCTGGCATGTCCTCGTAGGACCAGGCAAAACCATCGGAAAATTCTTTGAGAATAGCTACAATAGCTTCTTCTTCTTCTACACTCAAGTTGGCACTAATCAAAACTACCTTAAGAGATTCTTCGGTGCCAAGGTTGACCTCTCTGGTTGGCTCATCCGCAGCCATGGTTGGCTCGTCGACCTCTTCGTGCCATCCACATAGGAGCTCACTGGGTCCTCTTCTTCCGACCCAAGATCTCTCGGCTCATTTTTTCTCATCAAAATCTAGCAGATAGACTCCTAAACTGTCATCTACAGTGTCGCCTTCTTCAAAATCTGCCTCTACAAGGGCAGGCTCCTCAAGAAATTCTGAGACTTGACTCAAGTTAAGACACCTCTCAGCCAAAGCCATAACATAATGGGCAGGAACTTGCCTACCCTTCTCTTTGCGAATGCGTGGCTAAGAGGGACCAACTCTTCTAAACCTAGACCTGACTCTAGACTTGATTCTAAGCCCGAATCTAAACTAGAACCTAAACCCATATGTACAGGACTATGTAAAAGGAAAGTGCCCTTAGGGGGGCAAGAATGGGGATTTGAGAATTGGCGTTTTTTTTTTTTGGGAGTCAAGGCTCAAAACCATGAGTTGTTGACTCAAGGATGCCCCGACTAGCCAGGTGAGGAATGGAGGAAGGACAGATTGAGAAAGGAAGGGAGAAGAAGTGGGTGGAGAATCGTGTGCCGAGCACACCTCGGTTGAGGGGGAAGATGAAGAAGTTGGGGATGGAGACGGAGATGGAGGGTCAAAATCAAAGAGCGAGAGAAGGCCGAAGTCCTCGCAGACTTCCTCGATTTCGGCAGCTTCTTCTTCTTCTTCGCTCTCAGAGTTTGACAACTCCACCATGGGCTCCCAAGTTCTCGGCTGGAGGGGCCCCTGAATAAAATGCTCCTTCAGGGTCCAGGTGAGAGGTTCGTAGGGTATGAATGGATCCGGATAAATTGGGTCTGGGTGAAAACCTAGACTGGCCCTAGACTTCTAATAGAGCACTTCGCCATGGATATAGCGGCGCTACGCAGAGTGGACATCCGGCTTCCCCTTGGGCACGGACTGGACCTACAGCTTGTGGGGAACATGGCGATGGTTCTCTACAACCCACACAGGTGCTATCTTCAGATCAGGAAGCGAAGAACAAAGCTACTTCAGCCATCACAGTTGCCTCCTATGAAAGCGAGACGCTTAGGAGATCCAGAGGACGAGCAGGCCATGCGGAGCGCATTGGCGATATGGCGTGTGTGTGCCACTCACGCTCTTCCACCCATGGTGCACGAGGAGCACGAGACATACCAGGCGTACCTCAAGGAGTACAGGGAGATCCGGCCATGTGGGGACCGCGAGCTAGCTAGAGAGGCCTGATTGTATTTTTTTTGGAATTTTTTGGAGATTTGATGTGTTGAGAGGATGATAGTGATGTGTCAGACATTTTATGATAATTTTCAGCTTTTATTTGATGTATGCATGTGAGATTTAGCATGAAAAATGTGAATTTTTAAGAGTTCTATGAAGAAACTGAGAAGGCGGCAGGATAGACGTCGCGATCGTTAACGCGATAGGTCAACAGTCGTAACCCTAATCCTGAACACGACATGCACGTTGTTGCTACATAAATCGAAGGCGACGGGCTCCTTGTTGCGATATCAAGACTGAGGCGGTTTGAATTTAGGGCCCCACGCCTCTTCTCTCTTTCCCTCCGCTCTCTTCTCTCTCTTCCTTTTCCCTATTTCTCCTCCGGAGACAAGGGCCTTCTCCCTTCCTCTCTTCTCCAGTGAGCCCCGACCAGCGGTGGCAGGACCTACCCCCCCCCCTCTTTTCCTTCTTCTTTTCTCCTTCGTTTCTCTTCATCCTTCTCCGGTGACCGGAGGCAATGGAGGGCGATAAAGGTGGTGGTGAGCACCGCGATGAATGTCGGAGAACCAAGAAAATGATCCGCCAGCAACGGATGGCCGAGGAACCGTCCATGACGACGAGAGAGGAGACTCCAGTGCTCCCTATGGAGGAGGACCCCCAGGAACGCCGGGCGAAGAGGAGCCGCCGGCCCTAAAAGAGTAAGTGGTCAACCCTTAAACCCCGAGTGATGAGGTGGTGGATGGGTAAAGGAGGTGCTGAGCACCCCATTGTAGGGCTTTGCCCAAGGTGAAACGGCCGGTGAACGGATATTGCCCGTTCCCAGTCGACTTGTGAACGCGATAGGGTGGCCGTCGCATTACCAGGCAGAACGAGACAGAGGGACTGTCACGTTCAGAAGGCGACGGTTAGGTCGTTGCATTCTAAAAGCTGAATGCGACACCTCTTATGTCACGTTTAGAAGGCAAGAGATCGCCTGTCGCGATCTGAACAAACTGCTCAATTTCATGAAATCTGACTGATCTTTGGACTTTTGTGGCTGTTTTGCAGAGTGAGCTACGGTCCCAGCTAAGGTGGGCCGTCGTCCGGGCCATCTTTCAGGGTTGTCGGACTTCCAGAGGGCCCAGCTAGAGGAGATGGGGTTCGGCCCCTTTTTGAGGTTAGATGAGTTGACGCAGGATGTGGCGTTGATCCAAGCATTAAAGGAGCGGTGGGACCCCGAGTGCCACGCCTTCCTTATCCCGTGGGGTCATATGATCCCCACATTGGAGGATGTGGTACGGATCACCGGCCCGAGGGTAGACGGCCAGGCGGTGACAGGGGTGACGTACACCTGCTATCAGGAGATGGTGGAGAGGCTCCTAGGACTGAAGGTGATGAGGGAGAGGTCGTCCCTCGTGCCGAGGACAGGGCTGCAGGCGAGCCTTGGAGTGGCAGACGCGTGCCACCAGACCAGAGAGGGGCAGGCAGAGTACATGGCCCGGTTGACGGCAGATGCCAGAGCAGTGCTGGCGGAGGAGGAGGGAGCGGCAACGGACCGCGACTTGAGGCGCTTCTTGATCCTTGTGATCGGGAAGTTGATCCTGGGGACTAGAGGGGACCCAGTGAGCTGCAGATGCCTTCCCCTGCTGGAGGACCTGACCCAGGTGGGGACCTGTGCATGGGGTGCGGCCCTCTTAGCCCACCGTTTTGACAGCCTGGGTACCTCCAACAGGGAGACGGGGGTAGCTGGGTTCTTTTCGTTTCTATAGGTATGCTTCTCACCCTTGGCCTTTATTGCGTTTCCTCTGCTTATTTTAATGCTTGTGATACTGACTGTGTTGTTTTACAGGTGTGGGCGTACTACTACCTCCCTTCCTTAGGCCGGGGAGTGCCGAGGTGGCCGGGCGCTGTGCCGCTTTTATAGCGCTGGCTGTTTCGCCACGACGAGCGGTCCCTGCACCTGCAGGTGACGCTCATCCAGGATGCATTGGACACCGTCCCCTTCGGACATGTGAGTACTTCTGCACTTGCACCCCTTTCCTTTTCTTTATCACTGACCATTAACTGATGAGTTTCTATTTGTGATGTGCAGGTTGAGTGGACTCCCTATGCTGGGGAGGATGATGCCGACCAGCCGTGGGTGGAGCAGGGTCGCCCCTACTTTGGTAGGGAGATCTGGCTTCATGCTTTCAACAAGATGGTACCACTCCACCTCCGGCTAGTCGCGCGGACACTGGGACTCCACCAGGTGGCAGTGGAGTTCCCGACCCAACAGAGGGTGTGGGAGACACTGGGCCGCAGCTTCCGTGGCATTCAGCAGGTCACAGACTGGAGGGTGCAGGCCCGAGAGTAGCTCGAGGACTGGCAGCAGTGGGGTCGAGTGGTGACCTCCGAGGCCACTAGTGATGAGGACTACTTCCGTGCCTACGCACGGAGGTATGGGGCCCAAGTATACAAGGGGACCCGACGACCGGTGAGTGTTACTAGCTTAGCCCTTACTAAATATTTTAATCGTTCATTCCTTGGCTATCTTGACTTGTGTTTGCAGTTCGACCCCGAGGGCCGGATCGCCTCCCTCGAGGGTATCCTCCACTCCATGATCCAGCAGAGGGATGAACTCCAACAGACCGTGACAGAGCTGGTGAGTGTTCTAGTACCTGCCCCTTCTACCCTTAGTTTCAGTTGACTGACTCTTGTGCTTTTTCTTTGCAGCACGACGAGCTGAAGTGGGCGCAGCAGATGGTGGGAGGTGCCTTCACTTCCCAAGACGAGCCTGGCCGCTCTGTACTGGAGAGTCAGTTAGCCGCTGCAGTGAGACGGGCAGAGGATGCCACGGCCCGGCTGCACGAGCAGGTGAGTTATTGACTACATGCCCCTTGCACTTGATTTCTTTTATTGACAATTTTTTTTGACTTGCAGAAGGCGGAGCTTAGAGACACACTAGCGCGGACGACTGCGCTAGAGGCGGAGATGGCGGAGTTGCACCTATGCCCTCAGGCGAACGAGGCGATGAGACTGCGCTAGGAGGCGGACGAGCTCCGATCACAGCTAGGGGACGAGCGGCACCGCTGCGAGGTGTTGAGGTCGGAGATGAGGGGGCTTGAGAGAGTCCTGGCACCGGTCGGGCGTAGCCGCTCATCAACCAGCAGGAGCGTCATCCCTAGCGGGTCGACCAGGCACTACTCGACGGGTTCCTCCAGACGATGGAGGAATGAGGAGGAGGGATGACGACGCGAGGAAGCGGCCGAGGGGAGCACGATGGGACCGAGGGAGATGGCCCCTCCACCTTCTTGCCCGCCTGAGGGTATATGGGAGAGTGGTTGAGGACTTGTACTTTGCCCCTTTTTGTTCATGATGTATCATGATGATGATGTAGATATGGAATATAATAGAATGGAATCTTTTGTCTATGGAATGTGATTGTATGATAGTGACGAGTGAGATATGAGTGTCGCTTTCTTTCTTCTGCTGCGACCTGCACACTTAGGACAACCATGAAGACGAGTTAGATCCATCCTTCGACTTAGCCCCTTGCCTTAAGCGTGACAAGTGACCAATCTCGATAAATGGTCAAGGGGCCAAGTCTTATTAAATAGGCAAAAAGACATAAATAAATAAAATAAATGACATGCATAAATGATGAGTAAGAGTGTTTTTGGGATTTTGAAAAGATTTTTGGATTTTTTAAAATATTTGATTTTCTTGGGGTTTTAAATATTTGATTTTTTGGAGTTTTGCAATATTTGTTTTTTGAGTTTTAAAATATTTGATTTTTTGGAGTTTTGAATATTTGATTTTTTTGCAGTTTTTTTAAAAGACGCCTAAAGCCGACTTTAGCCCTTTAAATAGATAACGTGAAGAGACCGCGACTTAGGTACCCCACGAAGACGCGACAACTCGCCCTTTTGGGCCACACGTAGACCAGTTCAAACTGCTGTTGGAGTCTGATCACCTCCTCTTCTTACCTAGGGCTTTACTAAGATAGGATGTGCATTTAGGGGTGACATGCCATAGGCGGCTACTCTTAGTTGATAGTGCCAGCTACTTACGCCATACTAAGAGATGATCCGATCTCATAGAGGGAAATGGAAGACTATTTAAGGAAAGTCTAATGTAGGTTTAAGGACGTTGGGTTCGGCTTCTTCCCGCAGCATACCCTTCAAAGATTAGGTCTGTTGCATAGGGACTTTGTGGTCTTTTCTATGGATTTGCGCTATTTGGGGCATGCGTACGACCGGGCTTATGAGCGTCCCGCGGGGACTTTGCCACTCTTTGCCATGCCTCTATTCTATCATGTATTTTTTTTTCTTTTTTTTTCTTTTGCTCCTTTTGCCCTTGCTATTTGACCGTCCATGTTTGAGACTTTCTCTCATCAGGGTATGCTTAAGGTTGACAACCTCGCCCTTACGACCCTTGCCCCTACACTTCGACCGATTTGGGAGAGAATGATCATCGCATCGCTAGAGTAGGGCCTTCATAGCTACAGTATCTACTAAGTACAGTCACCCGGGCTTGCCATGTGCGTTGTGAGTCCTAACTTAGGTCAACCCTTGACGATTGGGAAGAAACTTCGACTCTTAACATGGGTTATCCCTAATCTAAGTGTTGTGGCCTCACACCTAAAGACCTAGGGGTAGAATCTTTTGAGGTACAACCCATTCCATGGATGTGACAATCCCACGCCCTCAGCATTGATTAGGCGGTAGGCGTTCCTCGGATACACTTCTTTCACAGCGTATGGACCTTCCCAATTTGGCTGCAATTTAGACCTTGGACCTCTAGGTTTGATAAAAATGTGTTTCAATACCATATCACCCTCTTGGAATTTTCGCTCAGTTACCTTCTTTTCAAAAGACCTTGAGATTCGCCTTTGGTATGAGAGCACGTGATCGACCGCCATTAGTCGCCTTTCATCTAAGAGTTCCAATTGGACTAGCAACGCCTCTCGACGTTCATCAAGATTAAGTTCCTTATCTACTTGGACTCTTAGTGAAGGGATCAAGATCTCATATGGAACTACCGCCTCCATCCCATAAGTGAGAGCATACGGGGTTTGCCCTATGGGAGTATGGACGGAGGTATGATAGGCCCATAGAGCCTCTATTAGCTTTTCTGGCCAATCAACAAATTTATGCGATTCACAAGTTTTCTTCAAGATTTTAAATTAGTTGCTTCAGCTTGGCCATTGCCTTGTGGGTAATATGGAGATGAATGATGCAGAGTGATATTGTATTTCTTACAGAGGTCCTGGAGTTCTTGTGAGATGAATTGTGGCCCGTTGTCCGTGACGATGCTTCTTGGCACTCCGAACCGCGATGATATTCTTTATGATAAAGCGGCACACTATGGATGCTTTGATTTCTACGAACGCTTCTACTTCTGCCCATTTGGTGTAATACTCAGTTGTTGTGAGGATGAATGATTTTTGTTTTGGTTTGAGCATTAGGATCACTAAGGGGGCCAACAATATCAAAAGCCCACATGGAGAATGCCAAGGTGTGGAGAGTGGATGAAGTGAGGATGAAGGAGCGTGAATTTTATCAGCATGGAGTTGGCATTTGACACCCTACGGACGTAGATGCATAGTCTTCTTCTAGGGTTGGCCAGTAGCAGCCCTGCCTAATGATCTTCTTAGCAGCATCTGACTGTTGACATGCCCTCCGCATTCACTAGCATGGGCTCCTTCTAAACCCTTTCCAAGCTTCGTCATCATTGAGACATCTCAAAAGAATTCCATTAAGAGCCTGCCTGTACAGAATTTCTCCGACGACTGTGTACCTTAAGGCGGCTCTTCTTATGGCCTTGCGATCCTCTGCATTGCCCCTTCGGGATACACCCATCCTTACAGTATTGCTCAATCTCAAAATACCATGGCAGTTCCTCTTCATCTAAGATTTCCTCTAGCTCAGCTAGCATGACTTGGTGCACTTCTCTCTTCCTAGTCCTTTCTTCTAAGATGTCCAAGGTTGTTGACCAAGATCTTGGATAGATGGAACATCGAGTTGTTGGACGACAATTGTCTCGGTCCGGTGACTTAGAGGGAAGGATAGAGATGAAGCCAGTGACGCCAAAGCGTCAGCCATGATATTTTGTGAGCGAGGTGTGGACATAGATAAGCTTGCGGAACTGCCTTGCCAATAGTGTGACTAGATCTTGATATGGTTTTAATGCTTTTTGGTCACGAGTGCGGTAAGTTGAGAGCACCTGCCGCAGAACAAGCTGAGAGTCTCTTATGATTCTAAGGTGGATGCACCCAAGATATAAGCGCACTTAAGACCAAGAGGAGCTTCATAGTCAGACATGTTATTAGTGGCAGAGAAGGTGAGTTGGAAAGCGATGGGATAGTAATACCCTCTGGGGTGAGCAGCACGGCTCCAATGCCCCGTCCCTGAGAGTTGAGTGCACCATCAAAGTGGAAGGACCAGAAAGGATCTTTGGAGATGACCGAGAGCTCTTCATCAGGGAAATCCTCTCGGATGGAATCGTTGTGAGGGAGTGGCAAATGGGCAAGGTGCTCGGCAATGGCATACCCTTTGATGGCCTTTTGGACCACGAAAGAGATGTCAATTTGTGAGAGGAAGCTCTACCAGCATGCAAACCGATCAGAGAGGACGGGTTTTTCTAAGAGGTATCTGAGTGGATCCATCCTCGAGATCAGCTTGACCTCGTGGGCAAGAAAGTAGTGTTTGAGCTTTTGGACTACCCACACGAGCGCGGCACAAGTTTTGTCCGCGGTGGTATACTTGTACTCTGTGGTGTTGAAAAGCCTAGAAAGATAGTATGCTGCCCTTCTTTTCCAGATTCATCATGTTGTACAAGGACAGCACCTAGGGAGTCCTCAATGACTGAGAGATATAGATTAGTGGCTTTCCAGTACAGGGGGTTGCAGAACTGGGGGATTCGAGAAACCTCTTCAAATCATCAAGGCCTCTCGCACTTGTCATTCCATTCGAACTTTGCCCTCCTTTTAAGAGATCATAGAATGGGCGGCATCTTTGCGAGTGCTGTGATATGAATCTTCTAATGAATTGCAAACGCCCAATCAAGCCTCTTAGTTGTGAAATGTTCTTTAGAGGCGGCATTTCCGCTATAGCCCTGGCCTTGTTTGGATCAATCTCAATCCCCCGCTTACTAACTATAAAGCCTAGCAACTTGCTTGATGATACCCCGAACACACACTTCTTTGGATTCATTCTCAGCTTCTACTCCCTTGACCTTTGCAACACCTTGGCAAGGATCTCAGGGTGTTCTCTATTGGTTATTGACTTCACCAAGATGTCATCCATGTACACTCTACATAGACATGCATCATACCGTGGAATATGGCCATCATCGCCCTTTGATAGGTAGCCCCGACATTCTTTAGCCCAAATGGCATGACTACATAACAGTATGTTCCCTAGGGCGTGGTGAAGGATGTTTTCTCTTGGTCTTCAGGAGCTAGACGGATTTGGTTATAGCTTGAATATCCATCCATGAATGAGAGGGTTTCATACCCAGCAGTGTTATCAATTAGCACATCAATGTGAGGAAGCGGGAAGTCATCTTTTGGACATGCCTTATTTAAGTCCCAGAAGTCAATACAAATTCTGACTTTTTTCGTCCTTCTTCATGACCGGGCTATATTTGCCACCCAGTTCGGATAAAGCACTACCCTGATGAATCTACCTTATGGAGTTTCTCTACCTCGTCCTTCATCTTCAGGGCCATGAGTGGTTGAACCTTCTGAGTTTCTGCTTTATATGCCTTTGCCCCTTCTTTCAATACAAGTCGGTGCTCCACTAATGAGGGGTCTAGGTCGGGCATGTCCTCATATGACCAGGCAAAGGTATCCTTGTACTCCCTCAAAATTTGCACCAATTCCTCTTCTTCATTAGGAGGGAGGTTCGCTGAAATAATCACTATCCTGGGATCTTCGTCTGTTCCAAGATTAACTTCCTTAGTAGGTTCATCCACTGCCGTTGTAGGTTCATCAAATCTTCTTACGCCACTCGCGTACATCTCGGCAGTGTCATCTACTTCGCTATCCTCTTCATCGATTGGGTCCTCATCATTCATGATCTCATAGACACCAAACCCGTCGTCTATGAACACCCCATCCTGCTCAATTTCTTCTTCTAACACCAACGCGTCCTTTGTGAACTCCTCTATTAGCAACAATTCTTGACATTTCCGAGCTAACTCTTGAAGGTATCTTCGGGGAATAACCTTGCCCCGTTGCTTCCTAGGGCGACGTTTGACTTTTGGCGGGTGCTGGGTTGACCTGACTCTCTACCCTAGACTCCCTAGACTAAGACTAGAACTCTTCTAACCTAGACGATCCTAACTGGCTAGATGACTCTACAGGACTAGGGGAGGACATGGTGTCCTCGAGAGGATGGCTCCTAATGAAGGAGTGAGAGGGGAAGCCCCAGCTGAGGGTGTCCCTGATCAGGAGGGTGAAGGAGGTATGCCGGCTCCTCGACCTCAATGTGCATTTGAAGATTGGCGTTTTTTTTTTTGGAGATCGGGATCAGTGGAGAGCATGCAGCACGAGAGAGTGATCTCGTGGTCTCTCGGATCAGATTGCAAAGCAGAGAGGACTGTAGGTGGGAGATCAGGATTGAGGATGCTACGCGCAGCTATCAGGAGTTGGGGAGACAGCTGAATGAGTAAGTGAGGGGATGAAGGAACGAGGCTGGGGAGGAGAGAACGCAGGAGTGATGGATGGATGGTCAGGCATGTGCCCCTCCAGAGCTCGTCTATAGTCTTCCCTTCCTCATAGGGGATGCCTGGCTCCCCCACGTCAGTGGCGTCACTCATTACCTGCTTTTGGATGTGATGGGGTGTGGTGGATCTAGCAGTTCGCTGCAGCTGGCGCCATATTCTCTCCTCTTTCCCAGAACAAGCGACTAAAGGCTATAGTGATGTCTTCTATATCAAACCAGTGGTACCATTCAGCCTCTGGGTCCCCTGTCTTCCTTTTCTTTCTTGGGCGGAGTGTTTCTAGTGCCTTGTATGTGAGCATAGGAGCCATGTGCCGAGAGAAATTCCTACCATGAACATCGTGTTGTGATAGTTCTGCCTCGACCACCATAGTGTTATACCCAGGTTGGGTAGGACCTCTGACAAAGTGACTGCGGTCGGCTTTGAGGGTGGATGTGCTAGTTGACCATGGCTTGGACTTCTCCCTGTAGTCAAGTCCCCATCGGCTTTTCATTACAATGTCTGGAATGGGCTTGGTGATGCCCTGCAGTTCTGCCCCTAGGCCCTTGCCTTCTTCATATCCTAGCTTCAACATGATCTTCCACCCCTTAGTGTTTAGTGGCTCCTTCCTCATGACTGCATTGACCAGTGCGAAACTGGCCTCTTGCTTGGAATGGAATGAGTAGGCCCATGGGTAGTTGATGTCCAGCACCAAGACAACGAGCTTATTGGCGGGCCATACAGCTGGGAGGTGGGTGTCGTTGATGGCATCGACCGTGTGGGCAGTGACTATGCTTTTGACCTTGATGATCCGTCCTTGGAATAGGAACTTTAGACATTGATGTGCAGTGGACGGAATGGCTCCCAATGCTTCTAACCATGGATGCCCCAAGATGGCCTTGAACATGGAGTCGATATCAAGTACATAAAAATCAATAGTGACGGCTAACGACCCCAGTTCATCTTGTACAGTCACCATGCCATGGCAAGATCTTCTAGAGTTATCATACACAGCAATGGTGGTTGGCGTCGGTCTCAGCAACCCTTCTGACATATCGCAAGCTCTCAGAGTGCTCAGTGGGCAGACGTTTATTGACACCCCAGTGTCGACCAATGCTGCCCCTACTGCCACATGGTTGATGACTAGGGTAACACAGAGTGGGAGCCTCCTGGCTTCTGGGGGTGCTAGTTCATTTTCGACAAAGGTGATGGCCAGCCAACGAGTTACCATGGCCAGTGCACTTGGCAATTTGTCGGCAAGCATGTCCTCGTTTACCACTACCCTTTGCAAGAAATTTCTCAATGCTTCTTGATGCTCTTTGGATCTCTTTATCAATTCTAGTGTGGAGATTTTAGCTGGCACATGATCAAGATGCTTGAGGATATCATAATGTGTACCAGGTAACGGCTCAATCACCCCCTCGTCTTGTGGTTGCTGCTGAGGTGGTTGCAGGACCTATTGGGGAATGCCTTGGCTGGTGGAGGTAGTGGAGATGGGTGGATACAGGGGACGGAAGACTCGTCCACTTCGCAGGGTAGTTGGTTGGGTGGCGGGTTGTCTAATGGAGGATAACATGGCGGAGGAGGGTTGATTCAGCCCAGGTGGTGGCAAGATGACGGGTGTGGGAGTGGTTACGATGGGTGGTGGTAGCGTGGAGACAGGTGGAGCAAGATGTATGATAGGCGGTAAGATAATAGATGGCAAAGCGACTGGCACGGGTGTTGAGCCGATGGGAAGTATGATGGCGTTGGCCTGGGAAACTAAAGGAGGGATTGACTGGGGAGCCGTGTTGGCTGATTGTATTGTTTGGGATTGCTGAGGATACTGGTGGTTAATGGCCATCATCTGCTGGACATCGGGTTCATCATCATACATATAGTTCGCTTGAGGAGGGGGGTGGTGGACTATAGGATTCACTTAGGCTAGTTGCTGTGGTGGATTGGGAGCTGGCGGGTGGTTCGGCAAGGGGTTATGGACAATCCCCAGGTCCTGAAACGGCTGTTGTTTGTTGTTGAAGGGGTGGTTGGCGCTGCTGCCTCTGCTGTTGCTGCTACCTCTGCCTTTCCCTTGATGTCTCCGATCACTTGTCTGAGAGCTGTCCAATCTAGTATGTATGTTCATGCAAATCATATACCAGGTCTTTGAATGTGAAGCACTGCTCAATAGTATGACCCGGCTGCCGATGGACACATGCAGTACCTTGTCTGGTCCACACTCGGATTCAATGGCCTTTCCAGAGGGAGCTTGATGGCATCTGTGGGGACCAAGGCCAAGAAGATGTCAGAGAGTGTCTTGGGGAGTGGTGGGTACTGAGTTCTCCTTGGACCTAGGGGTCGCCTTTGTTGGGTGCCATCAGGAGGTGGTACTTGATTATATTAGGGCTGCTGGCCTTGTGGAGGATTGGTGCGGCTTTGACCCTGGGCAGTGTAAGGTTGACGGTTGTTGTTCTAGCTGGCGGGTTGATGCACTCACTTGCTCATTTACTTGGACACCCTCGGTGACTGGCCCCTGAGGTTTTCTTTGGAAGCGAGACTTTTGGGGTTCGAAGATGGAATGTATGGGGGAGTCTTTGAGTTGGTTTGGATGAACCAAGCCCGACTGTAGAGCTGGTGCATGGTGGTGATATCATTCATTGCTAGGATGTTTTTATAGGCAGGGGTTGCTTGGCAATGATGATTTTGACCTTTTCTCCCCTCCGGAAGGTACCCGGGACTCGTGTGGCCATCTGCCTCCACCTGTCGGCATATGTAGCAAAATCTTCATCCGACTTCATCTTTTCTGCCATGAGATCCGTAAGAGAATATTCTGGCCCAACCCTGTCTTGGAATTGTTCAAGGAATTTTACTTTCACTATGGCGAAGTCCTCTGCATCCTCGGGTAACAAGGAATAGAACCAGTCTAGTGCAGGCCCGTCCAATGACCGGCGGAACAGATACGTCATCAAAACAATAATTGGAATAAACTCTTCATTTCATTATAAATCACTAAGTCTATTATAACCACTAATTCGGAGCCACTACATTGAGCTCATTGACACCATTATATTGAAAAGAGAATCTAAAGCAATAACTACTAGACTCCATTGTACTAGGGTAACTTCATTAACTGACTCCAGGTTGCTCATCACTCTGGTCCCGTCCCATTGGTGTGTGTGATGACAACTAGCTTACCTAAGACACAATAACAAATAACGAAGGGTGAGTGATAACACCCAGTAGGACTTAAATCTCGTGAATCAAGCAGGCTTTAAATAATTAATACTTTAAAAGGCAGAGTAATAAATGATAGTGCGAGTCAGGTAAAGTTGAGAGAGCATGGTTCAGATAGCAAATAAATCAAGTATAGCACGATGATTAAAGTCAAGTCACGATAGAAATGATAACAACACGATAGCAAACACGTCAACGTCAAACAATAGCAAGCAACATGTATAGCGAGAGAGAGAAAGTAGTTGGCCATATAGAGAGTGAATTGCAATTTGATTGTTTTTCTTATCAATCGAAATAGTATAGCACTTTTGATTAACTTTCGTCAATCGAAATAGTAATGGCACTTTGGTTATCCGTAGATAGCCGAGAGAGAATATAGCACTTTTGTCATCATAGACAACGAGAGAATATAGCACTTTTGTTTTGTTAAAGACATCGAGCGAATATAGAACTTTGTGTTGATTGTCTTAGATTAATCTTGATAGTATGACACTTGGATGTAATGTCGACATCCTGATCATTTAACTCCCGCAGGCAAATGGCACTTTCGGGCGCTCTCCCCAGGACCAGATCGGGCCCTATTGCGCTGGCATTGGTTATGTTGTTTATCTTTAGACAATCAAATAATGGCCAATAGAGAGTACTAAGAAATAGATAAGAGCACTAGATGAATAGACGAGATAGTAGAGTGAACGTGAATAGATGAGCGAGTAGAGCATAGATGAGAGCTAAGGGACAATGCACGTAACACTTCGAGTAGCAGGCGATAGTAACAGTTGCACAACACGCGCACTTGGTGTTGGCAGTCAGGTGGAACTCACGACCCTTCCACTGGCCATGTTAAGCACAGGTCCAGAGGTCCGGTGTGATTCAAGATAAGAGCGAACTTCTAATAGCTGTTTGGATCATGTTGATCCCTAAAGGGTATCATAGGTGTTAGGGTACAACCAGCTCGTTGACCTTGAGAGAATCCATGGACAAAGGAGACTTACGGAGGCCTTGAACAAGGATTCACTAGTCCGACAAAAGGAGTATCCGACGGAGAGTTCATCCAAGTCAAGAGAGAGTGTGTATATAGAAACAAGTGCTCGACGTTCTAGAGGAATTCTAGAACAGTGGAGCGTCAGTAACGGTATTCCCAAAACATCGCGAGAAAATGTAGACAATTTCATTTAAAATTGACAATTTAAATAGATAATTGAAATAAATTACCAGATGTATTATGAAATATTAACATGCCAAGTTAGCCATATTTGGATGGTTCGAAGTGTTGCACGTGTCATGAAATCATAGATATGAAAGGTCCAGTGATTGAATTTAATTAATTAGAATACCTTTGATAATTATAGCTTCGTTTTCTGTGTTTCAAACAGTTAGCAAAACATGGGGTAACTGTAGCACCACAAGACTTGCAAGGATGTGGGTTTTCATGCAAAAAGTCAGAATGCGATGCACCCTTGTAAGGGTCGTGACGGGGTTCAGACAGAACGCGGCAGGGCCTTCTGAGGATCGCGACGGCCTTGTCAGTTCGGGCAGGCAGATCGCGACAGGGTCTCTTAAGGGTCGCGACAGGAATGCGACAGATCAGATCGCGACAGGTTCCTGTGTCACGATGGCCCTGAGAACACGACCTATCAGGCCGTCGCGTTTTGAGGTTCTAAGCCTGAGTTCGAGCGGGAAAGGACAGAGCCTCGGATTGCAAGCCAACTTTCTATCTTTTGACACAGGGTCGTTCAGAAAATCGTAACTAATTGTATAGTCAATGAAAAATCATGAAACTAGTTGCAAAACGACCTAGACATGCATGGGTACTTACAATAAATAGGAATTGGAAAACAAACATGGTTTCGATAGGCTTTAATCAAGTTAAACATGGAGAATAGAAT
Organism: Colocasia esculenta; assembly: GCA_014218235.1. Lineage (NCBI taxonomy): Eukaryota > Viridiplantae > Streptophyta > Magnoliopsida > Alismatales > Araceae > Colocasia > Colocasia esculenta. Next base: position 19,458,551 of record CM024764.1, on the reverse strand, counting down.
ACTATGAACAGTTTGAGATGCAAGAATTAATTCGCAAGACATGGTGGATGAAATTTAGGGCTTTTAGGGGAAAAAGATGCCTAACATGCCTCAGTATCTCCAATAAAAATTTGAGAGCATGGGATCGAGTATTCAAGGAGATATGAATTAAATATGAAGGTTCTGGGTCAAGAGGTTTGCAGGACTTCAACAATCAAGAACAAAAATTATACTTAATGGAAAATTATGAAATGAAAGGGGTTTTGTTCCTGATGCATGGAACAATCTATAGAAGAAATCTTATGATTTCTGTTTGTGAGAATGCCTACCTTTGGTCATTTTCCTCTTCTAGGGCTAGAACTTGAAGAACGAGAGAGAGAGAGAGCTTGAGAGAGGCTTCTTCCCACGAAATCTCCTCCTCCTTGGCCTCTCCTCCTAGTCCAAAAAGTCGTGGTATGGGCTAGGGCCGGCCATGGGGGTTTTAAGAGAGTATTTATGCTTTCTCTCTTTCCATTTCCTATTTGGACTCTAATTCCCATTAATTCCAAATTTCCTATTTTCTCTCCCCTTTCTAAGCATGAGAACTTCTAATTGGGTTAGGATGGGAGCTAAATTCGTGGCCAAGCTACTAGGGTAGGTTAGGAATCCAAATCCAACTCAAACTTCTTATTTAATGTATTAAATACATCTTTTCCTTTAGGTAATAATTTAGTTACGAATTTAGGATATTTTCCTATTATTTCTCTTTAAAAATTCCTATTTTGGCCCACTATTTTCTAATGGGTCCATTTAACAAAGCCCATTACTTCTTTTGTTTAATGTGTTTTAACTTATAAAATTCCCCTTTTAAATTAGAGAATATTAAAGTTTCAAATTTTATTCATGGGCTATGGGAGGTCCATTGATCTAATTTCTCATGATGGATTATCATTTCATATTGTTTGGAGTCTACCCGTTATTTTATTTTATTGTTAATCTACTTGGCTCATATGATAATGGTTTTCTGAATTATTCCTTAATTACAATAATAAGTCACCTCAAATTCTAAAACTTGGTCCGAATTATTTTTTCTAAGCCCAATTTTCTTAATGGGTCATCATTACATGACGTTGAAGTCTCTCCGACAGGTTCGTTTAATTATGGGCGCGTTATCTTCCGTTTAATGGTTTTTCGACTTAGTTTCCTAATTTGGATAATTAATCATGTTGTGACGTACGCTTGGCCAATCGGACTTTTTATTGTACGAATTTCTTCGTGGAACACTTAGGGATGATATTTGGGGTTGATTTATAATTTTTACGAAATTTTTAGATGTGTTCTTGGACATACGATAATGGTATGTATGTTTCTATTATTCTATTTTTATTATTTCAAATTTTTAAATACTGAATTTTCTGGGTTGCTACAACAAAGTCTCAACACAACTGTGCCTTCGATGAGGTACACCACAGCGAGTCAAACTACAATTGGTGAGTCATCACTCACAAACCACAACTACTGGCTAAGCGCAAGTTGGAAAGAACGACGCCACCATACGGGAACAGACTACTAGTTCATGACGCAAGTATCCAACCGGGACAACACAACACAAGAACTACCTCTCAGTCTCATAGTCACGAACGAAAGGTCCAACTACAGCTCCATAACCACAAGCCAAAGAATAGTGGAGACCAACCAACACCACACCTGTAGACCACACAGCTGCAGGTCCATGCCTGGCACCTTTAGGGACTCCGGCCCGAGCTCCCTAAAGTGAGGCACTGGAAACACAGGACTAGCTGGGGACCAGTACGTCTACTGGTGTCCGTACCCCCAACCACGAGCGCGCTACAAGCGACTGCACACCCACAAACACAAGTCGCTGCCGCCAGTCATCTTTCCCTCAATCGGACATACAACTCAAACACAAGAGTGAGGGTGTCCAGGAAGATGACTCAGACCTCTGTGGTACACACTGTACCGGGACACGCCCCGGGCACAACAAACACATGTGCCTGGCTCACACAGAACCTGGGGTACCCAACTGAAGAGGTATTCTGGATTAGGCGTCGGACCACCAAACACGGCAAATGCATAAGCCTCCATAATGAATATGACCTTAATTACAAACTATGGTACAAGTGTCAGGAATAGCTTGTCACCGGTCACCATGTGACCTACAAACTAGCCTACACAGATACATACACAAACTACTATAACATTGCCCATCATTGGTCAACACGTGACCTCCATAGCCATATTAAACATAGCAAACAATAAGCTACATAAATCACTAGCTAGCCATTCACTAACTACTAACCCTACACATACCTTACTGACATTAACAAATTTAGATAATCTTTAAAAGATAGCAAAGAACCAAGGCTAGGTCCACACAGGGCCCTCACTGCCCAAGCACCACAAACAAACCACTGAAGCTAAAACACGACGGACATAGGCGTCGCCTTTCAAATCGCAATGACCTGCCCAGATGCCATTCAAAACCTTAACACGACAGGGCCCAGTGTCGCGACCATGTCGCGACGGCCCGATACATCACCTTTAAGCCCGATTGGTCAAACAACACGGTCAATGTCTAAATCGTGACTGAACGATACGTCGCAATAAGAGCCATGCAAACCACTTCACTAAATTGCATTGGGCCACACCGTCGTGTTCAAGAAGAATGCGACAGGTCAAGTGGTCACGTCCTAAACACCGCCAAAGCACACCGGACAAAACCGAAATGCAATGATGCAGCCCGTCGCGTTCATACCATGAACGCGACGGTACACCCCGTCGCGTTTCCACTGCGACAGTGGGTTCAGCTCACAGGCCGAACCCACCTTCTCGATGGGGAAAACCCACACCTATCCGATCCAAATATCAAACCAAAGCAATAAACATGATATGGCAAACCACCCATACATGCTTCCTCCCCACTAAACTAATTAAAGCAAACTAACACACAAGGGGAGTCTCCCTACCAGCTAAAGAACCCGAAGAATGCCGGAAACTCCACGTCGCCGCACATCCATGCTTCGAACGTCATCCTCGCATGGATCCACGTCGCACGAACCTCCAGGAAGTCGAATCGCCAGAAAACACCATAGGAGGCGCCGCAGCAACCTCCCTTCGCCTGGACAGAGCTCCTCTGCTCTGTCTGGGCGAAACAGAGCATTTAAACCTCAATTCAAAATCGCGACATAGGCAGACGTCGCGTTTACCTATTAATATGACACCCTAACCGTCACCTTTTGGAAACCAACGCGTCGCGTAGCAGCAAAGGCGGTTCTGTGAATCGCGGTGTAGGAAGTCGCGCGTTTCAAAACGCGACGACATGCCCCATCAGGTTCACAACCAGTGAACCGATGGGCTGAATGGGCTGAGAGCTAAGGCCCACAATGCTCACACAACGCACGGGAATCACAAACAAGGCCCAATGACCACCTCTTGGTTAAGAGCACCACTCCAAAACTGCTAAAACACGAATCCGAAAAATCGCATCATTACATCTTTTATGAGGAAAAGGATAGAACAAGAGGAAATCTTTACAGTAGGGATAGCATGGAAAGACTTATGCTAAGAAGGTTCTGTGAATATAACTTCTTTAGAGAGTCTTCCTTGCATCTAATGGAAAGTCCACGTCAAGTGCACATGAACTTCAACTATAAACATGAACATCACTAAAAGAAACATGATCACAAAAAGAAAGTCATTCCTATTTCTTGAACCACTCCTATATTTTACCATTATATTTTGGTGATAACAAAACTTATGATTAATTAATATTATTAAATATATTTAATATTATGTCTTTCCTAATAAATATAAATTTATGGAATTATTGTGTGTGTTGTGCACTAAAATGCTAAATCGATGTTTATCAATATACATCGATTTCTGTTCAAAGTGCCACATCGATTTCACTAACAACGATTTGATAAGTTACACAATAATTGATCGTGTAATGATTCGTTAAGTGGAACAACGATTTGGTCGTCACAACGATTTGA